>JAHLTZ010000003.1:0-600000 GCA_025786725.1 Syncephalis fuscata | reverse complement strand
AGAAGCTACGATGACAATCTGAATGTGTGGTAAATTATAATTGTTGTTATTATGGTTATTATTGTTTTGGTGTTGACATTAGTGTTATGGTAATTATTACAGTAATTAAATATTGTACACTTATATAAATAGTATTTAATTAATTATTTAATTAATAGTTGAATTATAGATATAGATATAAATATATACATATTTATTATTTAGATAATATTAATATTAATACTAATAAACTATTATACCAAGTGTTCTTTTAATAAAATAGCCAAATTAGATATGCATCGATTGGTGGAGTGAATTAATTGATCGAGATGAGTTGTACTTTTTTCTTTTATAATTATTACAGCTATACCGTATTAATTATATTAATTATATTAGTTATAATATATATATATGTATGTATATGTATACATTGCTAATAACTTACCAGTAGATGGAATATTATTTAATGATAATAGTTGTAAAAGTGTAGTAAGGGCTGAACAAACTATATCTGGTTGAAGACTATTTAAACAATTACATATTATTGTTAACGTATCTTTACTAAACAGTAAATCATGACTATAACCAGGATCTAATAATAAATGTATAGTTATTTTAGTTAATATTTCAATAATATGACTAATATTACCTAATACTAGATTGCATAAACCACCAATACCAAATGTTTTAAAATCATCAATTACTGTCGTTCCAGTAGTTACTTCATTGGTTATTGCATCTATTAACAAATAAATGTAGATGGTTATAATTGAATTAATTGAATGATAATTCAATATACTAATTACCCTCTTACCTAGAAATAGTTGAATAACGTTTAATTCTCGTAGCCATTGATAATTACAAGGATCATAAGCAAAATTGGCAAGATTGGCCAATACTTGTCGTTTTGCTTCTAAATAGCATAAAATTATAAGTATATATCTATATGGATATATATCTATTATCTATTTAATTAATTAACTTACCTTGATTATCTGTGGTTTTATACTCTTCTACTAATGCTTGTAGATACTTGGGACGTGATGTCTTTGGTTTATCGTTACCTTGTCGCTTACGCTTATACGACGGGAGAGTCTGTTTAGCCGAAGACATTAATACTATTGCTATTATTGGTGCAAGTACGTGAATGAATACGTGAATGAGTAGGTAAATGAGATTCACACTGGTTATCAGTAATAGCTTGTTCTTTCTCTGTGTACGCTTATACAAATACACCGGCCGACTTGTCGTGTACTGTTGTTACAAGATAAATAAAAGGATAAACGTGGGAAATGACGTATATCGGATACAGATCGGCTTGAATTTCTCCGCTGTTGGGTATGTGTTTTTTTCTTTTACCTAGTGTTGTTGTTGTTGTTAATCAATCAATCAATCAATCAATAAAGACGTGTGTATAAATATGTATAAATATAAATATATATTGGGTATTTTGTAATAAGTAATCGATATTTATCTATTAAATCTACTTTCACGGTTTATTAACAACAACAACACTTCTTGTTACAATTACTCACGTGTAACAACAACTGAACTCAGTCGGTGTGTGCGTGTGCGTCTACTTACGTGTGTGTCTCTCTCTCTTACTCACTCTCATTCTCTTATTCGCCTTTATTTGATTATTTCTTTTTAAGCTGCTGCTTTGTGGGCGCTGCCGTCTATCTTCATGTTAAGTTCCGCATTTCGTGCTAGTCGGTCGTTGTCGCTTCAGTCTCGTTCGCCCGTCTCTCGTTTGGTGGTAAGTCTTGGAGAGAAGCTTTGTTACTTGGCATACTAACGGACACTTACCTTGTTGTTCAATAAACAATATAGACAAGTTCCAAAGTATTGGGCCGTCCTTCTTTTGCCGCTGCTTCTTATTCAATCTCTACAAGTTCACCTTCTCAGGCTCCTAACGGTACTAGTTCAGCTGTCTCGGCCAACCACCCAATAACCACCACCAAGAATACTATATCAGATATGGCTCGTCCACTCTATGCTTTCCAGGATAAATTGCCTCACCTACCTGTGCCGGACTTGAAGGAAACATGTGCCAAGTATCTACGCAGTGTTCGTCCATTGCTTGATGATGCTGCATTTGCCCGTACAGAATCGGTGGTTCAGCAGTTCCAACAACCCGGTGGTATAGGTGAACATCTACAGAAGCGCTTACAAGAGCGTGCTGCCGATACCAAGGTTGATAACTGGCTAGAAGAATGGTGGAATGAAGTTGCTTACATGGGCTATCGTGATCCTATTGTCGTCAATGTTAGCTCTTTTTCGCCTTCCAGGATGATCGTCTTCGTCGTACGCAAGCATTGCGTGCGGCTAGCATTGTAACAGCCGCTATGGACTTTAGAGAACAAGTGGTATCGTAAGTGTATTAGTTACAATCATTGTAAGTACAGATTGCTTAATATGACTATAGAGAAACATTAGAGCCAGAATATACTAAAAAGAGCCCTCTTTGCAGTCTTGCCTACCATAACATCTTTAATGCATGTCGTTATCCAGTTAAGCCATCGGATAAACAGCTTACCTTTGATCCAATACGCACCAACATTTGGCAGTAATGCGTAAAAATCAAGTATTTGTATTTGATCTTGTACAGAATGGTAAACGACTATCTACAGCCGATATTGAACTGTAAGTAACAAGCAAATGGGTATTTGTATTAATATATGTTATTAACTAATAATTGATATATATATATATATATTATATGTATGTATGTATGTATGTATGTATGTATGTATACAGACAACTGACCGTATCATTTCTCAAGCCGGTAGTCGCAAAGCCCATGCTATTGTGCATGACAACAGAACATCGTGATACCTGGACTGATGTCCGTCAACACTTGCTAGCTGTATCGCCTGAAAATGAGAAACTATTAAAGAAGCTTGAGAGCTCAGTATTCTACTCTGTCTGATGACACGGCACCGGTAACACGTGATGAAGTAAGCACTGCTTGCTGGCATGGTGATGGCCGTAACCGCTATTTCGATAAATCACTACAATATAGTATTTGAAACAGGTAAAGCCGGTGTGATTATAGAGGTAGGTTGAAGTAATATATAATAAATAAATTAACTAATAGCTATTTAGCACTCAAGTGTTGATGGCACACCACTTAGTCGTTTGAACGATATTGTATGTGACCGGTATGTAAAGTAGTTTAATATGTTAATACATGTGTTATTTATATAACTATATTTATTATAGACTTGCTAAAATCAAGTAAATCATGGCAGTTCAACGCCAAATACCAGTTTATACCCGCTCCAACTGTCTTGATTTTGAACTTGATGACAAAACATTGCAATCAATTAATACGGCCGAAAGAACTTTGACCAATTAGTTGGCAAGCATGAATTGTCCGTATTGGCCTATTCTACTTATGGCAGAATTTGATTAAACGATTCCGTATGTCACCTGATGCTTATGTGCAAATGGTGATTCATTGGCCTATTATAGAAATACGGTGTAAGTCGTCCCACTTACGATCGGCTCAGACACGTAAATTCAAGCATGGTCGTACTGAAACCTGCCGTACTGTATCAAGCGACTCGATTGCTTTGTTAAAGCCATGGAAGATCCTCTACCCTCCGTAAGTTGTATTATTTATTCAAAGACTTTTATTAATATTTATTAAATTAGTCGGAGAAGAGGCTGCTACCTTACGTCAGCAATCACTTCACACGTCAAGTATATGTCAGACGCTGTTGAAGGACAAGGTGTTGACCGTCATCTATTCGGTTAGTTATTACTATTTATATCTATAATAGGCGCAGTATAATTATTAATTAATTATAAATTGTATAGGTTTGCGGCATGCTTCTTAATTCTAATGAACAAAAACCGGAATATTCACCGATCCTGCCTATTCTGAATCGTGTCACTGGTACTTATCAACCTCTCCATTAACAAGTGAATACTTGACGGTATGGTTGGGGCGAGGTTACCCGATGGTTTTGGCGTGGCCTATATGATCAAATAATAGCTTGCACTTTAACGTAACCAGTATGCGCTAGGTAGTAAACAATTGCCCATATTTATCGGAAGCTGCCGATGATATGGCTCGTGTTATGGAAGCTTCATTGGCCTGCTGAATCGGCCAAGGCCAAGTTGTAATGAATAAGCAACAACAACAACAACATTATCAAATAAAATACTATTGTTAATAATAATAATAATTAATTAATTATTTATGTTTATTTTATTATGTATTATTATAATCGTATTATTACTATCATCTAACTTTGTACTATTGTTACTTTTAGATGATTTACATTTGACGAGTAATTTAATACCCAACCGTCCTAGAATATTACTAGCTGGACCGGCTAAACCTTGTTGAGACTCAAATGAGGCTAGTAAATTCTCAACTAGATTATAGTCTAGATCAAGTGCGGCTAATGGTTCATTTCTATTATCATCGTCATCATTGTCGTTATCATTATCATTTTGTTGTATCTGTTCAGTTGTCGTATTAGATACAGTAACTGAAATGGTATCTTGTTCATTAGTTTATTATTCTTGTTACTGTTGTTACTGTATTTGTAGATTGATCATGTTGATCACTATCATTAACATCAGTTGCTCTTGAAAATGATTGAGCCAATGTTGTAGCGGCAAGTTCTGCATCCATAGCTTCCATGGCTGCTTCAAATTCTTCTTCTAATTCCTTTTCACCTACTAAATCGACTGTATCATCTTGTTCAACTATTAAGGCTATTGATAGTTATAGCTATAGATATATAGATATATTGTTATATTTACCTTTCTTCTCAATTGATGTTTTACTTGCATCTATACCTATTATATATATGCATATATATTCAGTATTCATTAATGACTACAATTATAAATATTTATCTATCTATTTACCAAATAATGTTTGAGCAATTCAAAGAATTTTGATGAATCCAATTGAATCGATCCTAATGATTCAGTATTGGTTGTTATAATTGTCCCTTCTTTATCAAGTTCAATGTCATCTTCTTCACCGAGTACTCGTTCACTATAATTCATATGGATTAATCAATAATAATGTAATGTAATGTAATATAATTAAATAAAACAAAATACCTAGGAAATTCAGCACCTTGTAATCCTGTTTCATCTTGATCCACAAATTCTCTAAATGACTGTACAATACGTCCCAGTTCATCTCCATCTACACTATCGTCGTCATCGTCATCGTCACCCTCCTCATCTTCACTGTCCAATCTATTATTTAATATCTAGATTAATTGATAAAAGCGTTAATTATCTATATTGCTACTATAACAATACACTATTTACCTCATTAAACGACTGTTCTTCATTTGTAACATTTGATCAAACTCTGAATGATCAATATTTAACCATGTATCAGTATCTTCATTATCGGGATGGTTCATTTTAATGATATCTTCTGATATGATAGGTAATTGCAATAGAGTATGAATACGGGATAAGGCCCATTCAGTCGATGATTCATAGTTATCGCTAATTACAATCGTTATAGAAACATTTTGTATTAATTAACATTTAATACAAACCTTGCTCGCTTATTTCTCAAATAATATTCTTTAGCCTTGATATCCAATTCCTTATAAAGTTGTGATCCATCTATTTCATTCTATATCAAATTAGTATTAATCTTTTATATTATCATTACTATTATTGTTATTATTATTACCTGATAGTAGCCAGTATTCTTTAGTTTATTAGTAAATTGTTTCCAGTGTTGATCATTAGTAATGGATAAGTCTAGTATACTATTAGTTATTATTTATTATGTATCCATTTGGTTTAACCTACTTCGATATGATTTGTATCATTAATGGCTGTATCCGCATTATTAAAGCCGCTAAATTGCCTGTTGAACAAAGAATTTCAAATCCACATGCCTATTATATATAATAAGTCTATTTGTCATATTAGATTCTAGTATAGCTACTAGTTTCATGCCTAGTTCGGCTGCTTTGAAATCAGATGACGAAGGTGGCGGTAATCGAAATGATTTAGGTGGATGGAATTGTTGATGTACAAGCTGTGCATATAATGCCCGTGTAAATGGTATGCTTACCATAACTGATGAACTAGGCGGAAATCGGGCCATTTGATAACATGCCTATTGTATATTACACTATATTAGTTAACTAATAATTGGAATATATATATATATTAATACGTACTTTCATGCCAATAGGGTCTCGTGTATAGAATGCCTCAACTGCCGGGCAATTAGCTGTGGTTCATGCATAATAGATGGCAACACGTCTTGGCACAATACAGCGTGCTCGGTGGATATTCTGTTGAGCAGCCTTTGGATATCTTTGTACTGCATTAATAACAATACGTTATACTATAACTATTACTATTACTTACCGGTCAAGTCGATGTAGTGCCGCTCTATCAATCATGGGACTTGCTTTGTTGATAGAGATGGATCACGTATAGCATCAAGGGCCATAGCAATTGAAGGGACGGTGTTTTGATCAGCAATATCCAATGGAATAATATGTAATTCACCACGGTAAATAAATACCTATTTATTATATAAATTGTATCAATTACATCAATTATAATATATCGCTATATAGTAGTAAATACTTACACGGTGTTCACTTGTATCAGGTTCTAACCAGCCAGGTAAGTAAGCAGCTGCTTCAATTAATAGAAATTCACCATCATTATCTCGAATTCTATAAACTATTCAATAAATATTATACTAATGAATAAAGACTACTTACTCTACCACTGCATCTAAATGTTGTTGACTAATTTCTCGTAATAAAAATACAATAAACCATTCATCGTCGATACAGTCACCAAATATCGTTGAACCAACTAGACAGTAACCTTCTTTTTCTAGCCGTTTATAGTTAGTAGTTATTATTCTACTCATTCTTGTTAGTGTTACCTTTTTTTACCGTTAGGCGAAATGGCTCTTTTTGCCAAATGTAATCTTTACAATAGACAAGTAGTTGGCCCGTAATATCGGTAACTATTTGTTCAGCTGTGGCCTGATCGGTTACATCGCGTTGACTTAACCAGATGCAGTAGGTTACTGTGTCTTCAGACGGTGTTGGTCGTTCCTTTAGCCATGGCATAGGCTCAGATTCATCTAATGGATTCGTATAGGGGCGGGCCATAGTGTATTCGTGAATTCAAATAGATTAAGAATTATTTCCATTTCTATTTCTGATTAACAACAACAACAGCACTATGTTGTTCTTCGGTGGCGAGGAGCACAGCGACGTCTACACAGTACACTATCGCGATGTATTGTTTTTGAACAAACAGGCTCGCCTTCTCAGGTACTTGGGTATGTTGTTCTATGTAGTCTGTGTCAATATTGATGGTGTTACGCGTTAGTGTAAGGGACTTGCCGTTACCACCACTTACTGCACGCTCGGTCCATGTAAAAATGCTGGCCTTTCCTATTAATCCGGCTGATGTTAATCAGATTGAGGGCGTTTATCCAATTAGTGCACATCAACTGCCTGACCAGCCGTTACGCGTGGGTGGCAATGAAGGTGTGGCACAAGTAGTGGCTACTGGTACAGAGGCAGCGTCGGCTTTTAAAGTAGGCGACTGGGTTCTTCCAGCAAGACCAGCATTCGGTAAGTAGTCCTATATGTATATAGTGCGTTAGATAACTATTAGTTGTATGCTATTATGGTTTATTAATTTGTGTTTATTAGGAACATGGCGAACGGATATTGTTGCAGATATGGAACAAGTTGAAAAAATACCGCATGAAGGTATAACACCATTACAAGCAGCAACACTATCGGTGAATCCATGTACGGCCTATCGTATGTTAAAGATTTTGTTAATCTACAGCCGGGTAAGTAATATTACAAAGATGATTAGCGCTGAGTTTATATCACGTATTTATAAAAGTTCATGCTATCAGGTGAGGTTGTGTTGCAGAATGGTGCCAACAGCGCAGTTGGACAGGCAGTTATTCAAATAGCACGGGCCTGGGGCTTACGTACTATGAATGTTGTGCGCGATCGGTCAGTGTTAAATAGATATTGTTAATAACAGTGGTTAATGTATTGTTTATCTCTACCATGCTTATAGTCCGGACTTTGAGCAATTAGCAAATGAGCTACGTACCATGGGTGCCGATTTGGTTGTGCGTGACACAGAAATGCGTAGTGATGAAACGCGGCAATGGTTAAATGAAGCATCTAAGACTGGGCCGCGACTTGCCCTTAATTGTGTAAGTGGCAAGTCGGCACTTAATCTTGCACGGCTACTTGGGTAAGTGTATATAAATTGAACTAGTAATTTAGTAATATTTTTGCTATTTAGACAGGGTGGCACTATTGTCACTTATGGTGCCATGGCCCGTCAACCACTTACTTTACCAGCATCACTTTTTATCTTTAAGGACTTGATTGCTCGTGGTTATTGGATGTCACGTTGGACTGAGGAACGTGTTGCAGGTCGTTCTAAGGACAAAAAAGCGATGATTCATGAACTGATTAATATGTTACGTAATGGTCAATTGATGGGACCACAAGCTGAGACGACGCCATGGGGCGGTGAAGTAGATACAAAGGCATCATTGTTAACCTTTCTAACTCAAATTGAACGGGCTGGTACCAGTATGGCTGGAAAGAAGCAGGTTATACTTGTTAATTCACCGTCATCTACATTATAAATAGCACTATTATTATTTTATTATTACCATTTTATTATTATTATAAATGTTTTAGTGATTAGTGTAAATGATACGATTTTTATTAGCTATAAATCATTAGCACTATTGTGTGATTTATGCATTTTCGTCAAACTTGTAGAAACTATGTATTTTTTCAAGTACATTATCACCGTAGCAATTGGGAGGATAGCGTGGTTCTTCACCAGTAGGTACTGCTTCCTTAAGTGTTGGCACAAATGCACCAAATTGTGGATCAAAGAAAGAAGCGATGGAATGTCGATGGCGACTATGACTATGCGTTACACGATGCATTGCCGATCGGTATTGACCGTTCGACCATGGCTATTTGATAGTATAAATATAGCAATATTATAGGTAGTATATAGTTAGTTACTTACGGGCATCATATCGCCTAAATTAACAATAAAACTATTCGGCACCGGCTCAACAAACTGCCATTCACCATCAATAGTTTTTATTTCAAGCGATGTAATATCAGAGTCCTAATCAACTGTAATAAGTATTTTTAAATAAATATATAAACTTTTCTTACCTGATCAAGAAAAGTCAACATACTATTTATTATTAATATCATTAGTATTAAGCCATTATTTCTATTAGTAACACGTCATTATTTGATTATAGCTGTTGCCTACCCAATATCGGTATGTTCTCTCATGCCTACGTTCCGTTCATTTGTTACTTGTTCGCATGACGGATAGTAATTGAGTTTAAGAACGCTATATGGATCGTTTAACCATTCAAAATCGGAGTTGGTTGATCCTAAAGCGGTGGCTATTACACTTATCATCTGTCGACCAAGCTTTAAAGTGGCTTCGCGATATACATGAGCTATTTCGGCCAATGGTTCATTATTAAGTGTCATTTGTGGCCCAAAAACATCAGCTCCATCAAGTGCTGTATTGTCGTTATTTTGATTTAAAGGTTTACCGTTACGAAGATGGCTAAGTGATTGGACAAACATCATTGTCTCATGTTGTAGATTGTCCTGTAGCATATCGCCATTTGTGTAGGCGTGATAGCCACGTACAGCTCCATATTGACCATATGCTTCTTTTTCAGCACGGGATTTTGCAAAAAATAACTTTGTTTGTTTGCGCATTTCATCGTGGATTTGTTTTGGTATACCATGATTGATAAGATAAAAAAATCTAGTAAACACCATTAGGTTATGTACATACATACAGCTCTATTTATATTTCATCCAGCAGTTTTGCACAATATAGCTACACTTACCCATATTGACGAGCTGCAGTATCGATTTGTTTAATTGTTTTCTTGCGAGCTATTGGATCCGCATTAGGATCTAATATCGTTTGGAAATCAATAATGGGTAATGCGGCAGAAACAGTCATGGTTAAGTTGGTTAAACAATATAGTAGTAAAATGGAAACAGCACAAGATGCTATGTGAGGACACAGTCAATTTGAAAGTATGCCATTTATTTAGTTACTTTGATGATGATGATGATTGAGGGAAAACAGGAATGGTACCAATCAATGGTAGTGAAGCAACTTTGAACAAGAATAGTCACAATGGATGAAAGTAATGGAAAAACATGTTGTGATACACACATGTACATGAAAAGTACAGAAAAAGCATTAAAGGCCTTTTTTCAACAATCTACAGATTGCTGATAACATAGATAAATATAATGTATTTGCTTATTCATTTAGCTATTACAAGAATGCATGTGTGTGAGGTGGGTCTGTGCACTAATCGATCTTTAATTATTAAATAGAAATATTTTTGTAATTTTGTTTATAGGCATTATATTTGGCTTAATAAAATATAATAAGCAAAGCAATGAATAAAGTATACATTAATATTAAATATTTGCTGATAAAGGTAAACCAAAGGGAATATTTAGAACGATTAAATAAGCACAATTTGCTCTAAAATGCCAAAACAAAAAATGTTTTGAGTATTGTTTATTAATTGGTTAGAATTACTACTTACTATATATTATACAAAAGAAAAGTAGAATATTAAACAAATGGTTAAAATAGAACCTTGGCTGTCAGGCGATATGTATCTAATGAGAATAAAAATAGAAGAAATTAATAATATTGTTTTTAATCGCTGTAACATTAGTATTAAAATTAGCATTTGTTATACCAAAATAAAATAAGCATAATTTATTAATGTGACATCGTCATTATCACTATCATTGTTATAGACGTTTTAATAATCCATATAGATGAAATGTTTATTTACTAGATATAAATCATTAATGTTATCTTGTAATTTATGCCTTTTCATCAACACCGTAAAAATCACCCATCTTGGCAATTGCATTATCACCATAGCAATTGGGAGGATAGCGTGGTTCTTCGCCAGCAGGTACTGCTTCCTTAAGTGTTGGCACAAATGCATCGAATCGCGAATCGAAAAAAAAAGCAATGGAATGTCGCTGGTGACTATGACTATGCGTTACACGATGCGTCGCCGATCGGTATTGACCGTTCGACCATGGCTATTTGATAGTATAAATATAGCAATACTATAGGTAATATATAGTTAGTTACTTACGGGCATCATATCGCCTAAATTAACAATAAAACTATTCGGCACCGGCTCAACAAACTGCCATTCACCATCAATAGTTTTTATTTCAAGCGATGTAATATCAGAGTCCTAATCAACTGTAATAAGTATTTTTAAATAAATATATAAACTTTTCTTACCTGATCAAGAAAAGTCAAAAAACTATTTATTATTAATATCATTAGTATTAAATTATTGTTTAGCTATAATTAATGCTTACCCAAAATCTGTATGCTCCCTCATGCCCACACTCTTTTTTGCCGTTACTTGTTCGCACGGTGGGTAATAGTTCAGTTTAATGGTATGGAATGGATCATTTAACCATTCAAAATCGGAATTGGTTGCGCCTAGCGCAGCAGCCAATAGGTTCATCATATGCCGACCAAGTTTTGAGATGGCTTCGCGATATACAGGAACTATTTCAGCTAACGGATCGTTGATAAGCGTCATTTGTGGCCCAAAAACATCAGCTCCATCAAATGCTGTATTGTCGTCATTTTGATTTAAAGGTTTGCCATTGCGATAATGTCCAAGTGATTGGACAAACATCATTGTCTCGTGCTGTAGATTGTTATCCAATACACCATCATTTGTGTAGGCGTGATAGCCACGTACAGCTCCATATTGACCATATGCTTCTTTTTCAGCACGGGATTTTGCAAAAAATAACTTTGTTTGTTTGCGCATTTCATCGTGGATTTGTTTTGGTATACCATGATTGATAAGATAAAAAAATCTAGTAAACACCATTAGGTTATGTACATACATACAGCTCTATTTATATTTCATCCAGCAGTTTTTCACAATATAGCTACACTTACCCATATTGACGAGCTGCAGTATCGATTTGTTTAATTGTTTTCTTGCGAGCTATTGGATTCGCATTAGGATCTAATATCGTCTGGAAATCAATAATGGGTAATGCGGCAGAAACAGTCATGGTTAAGTCGGTTAAACAATATAGTAGTAAAATGGAAACAGTACAAGATGCTATGTGAGGACACAGTAAATTTGAAAGTATGCCATTTATTTAGTTACTTTGATGATGATGATGATTGAGGGAAAACAGGAATGGTACCAATCAATGGTAGTGAAGCAACTTTGAACAAGAATAGTCACAATGGATGAAAGTAATGGAAAAACATGTTGTGATACACACATGTACATGAAAAGTACAGAAAAAGCATTAAAGGCCTTTTTTCAACAATCTACAGATTGCTGATAACATAGATAAATATAATGTATTTGCTTATTCATTTAGCTATTACAAGAATGCATGTGTGTGAGGTGGGTCTGTGCACTAATCGATCTTTAATTATTAAATAGAAATATTTTTTGTAATTTTGTTTATAGGCATTATATTTGGCTTAACATGGAATACACCAAATAAGGCGACGAGTAAATAGACATTAAGATAAAGAGAATACCATAGTCGATACAAATGAAACAACAGAATTAGTAAATATGTGACAACTAAAAAGGCAACATGGCAGCAATTTATATATGGCATAAGGCATAACGTTTGCTTGATTTATCAATTTGCCAAGCAGAGCTCGGCTCATTTTGATCATGTTCACGTGTTAGTAAATCATTTAATATTTAGAATAATAATAGTGCAATCATTATTACAAGTGCTTTAGTAATTAATATAAGTAACATGTTTCTTTATTAGATATAAACTATTATCATAAATCATTATTATGTTTATATCTTTTCTTGTAAATATCAAAAAATGATATATGCATACTGAATAATAAATCTACAATGATGAGTATCTGATGATCAATGTCAATCACCACCTAGCGTCATGTTCAATAGAAAAAACGTGTAGCTTAATTGCGTAAATTTTATCAAAAGCATTCATCTGGATATTAAATAACGTTAAATGGACAAATTGTTTTTTAAATAAAGAAATAAGTGGTCTATTGACTATTGCACTAATAGTTACATATATTGAATCTTTAATAAAATAATTATAGTTACTTATATCGAAGATTAAAAATAATTGTGTGGTGCACTGGTCTTGGACGGTCTCATGGAACATGTTTATTATGATATAAGCTAGTTTTGCCGCGTCTAAACTAAACGTCGTCTTTTCATCTTCTCTTGCTATTATTTGCCGCCCAATATACTTTATACTTTTCTCTTTTGTTATTATTTGTTGTCCAGTGTGATTTACACTTGCTATACATTTAATAATTACAAAACTACTACTGCTTATTGTTTAACATAATTAAGTAAACTAGCAAGTGTAGTGTGATTTAATCGTGCCTTTTACTATGTGAGCACTTGTAGGTATATAGTCAACTAAATACTACATGATTTTGTGGCACGCATTTCAGCGTGCTACAAACGGCGCTAGACTGCACATAATAAAACAATATTCTGTCTAGTGAATATGGAGCTTGCTGTGTGTTTGTTTGTGGTAGTTACATTGATAATTATAATTGTGTAGACAGCATTAAATCGGCACTACAAATATTGTATGTATTTAAGTTGATATAGATATAATGATGTAGTTGTAGTGTTTATATAGAGGTTGCTAGTTAGATTCTGCATGAAAGTAAATATAGTTTATCTGCATAGTTATTACATTTATGTTGCTGCCAATAAATTAATATTAAACAACTTATTAATGATTTAATATGAATTGTGAATCAAATGATTACATTGGATAATATTCGCGCAATTAATTTAAACATTCTTTTTAACATGCTTTCATTGCTATTAGATGTTAAACAATATTTTATTAATAATTATAAAACTTATTAATTGGACTGATTAATGACATTGTCGATAACACGCATGCATGCCAGGACATGTTCATCCTCGAAACGGCGACCACTGACCATAACACCGCACGGTGAGCCGTGAAATAGCTCAGCGTTGTAGTTGTTTCGAAACTGTGCTTCAACAGAATTGATGGGGCGACCATCGTTCCACCAAGAAATGTTATCTTGTGATGCATCTTTTTCTTTGTCAAATGTGATGGCAGGAATTACGCCGGATGGTGCGTCGAGTAAATTGTAGACTAATGTAAATGACAGATCAATGGGTAATTTAGTAGTGACATCGTGTGCAGCCATAGGAATGACCTGAGTGGTCGATAAAATAACATCAACTGGGTGCTGTTCAGAGTCAGTAAGCTTGGCTAGTTCATCGAAAAACAGCTTGCGATAGCTGTCCCGTGCTTGAGTTACTAGATACATTTCTTCTTTTGTTTTATCGACACCCGCTTCAAGTATATCCGCTTTTCTTGGATCATCGGTGAAATTACGGATATACCAGCTAATGAGTGCACGTTGTATATAAGACTTGCTAGAGAATTGAGTAGTGGCTGCTATTGTCGGATACATGGGATCGCCCTTTAGTTCTTTAACAAGTGCTTGGCCACCATCTGGCCATAAAGCCTTGACGCTTGCCAGAGTTGCTTCAAAAATATTGGGCGGCTTAAATTCGACCACCTCGTGACCGGCAGCTTGTAGTTTTTCAACCGTTTCGATAATAGCACGTCGCCCAACAGGAGATGCTGGCACATAGCCATTGTCAACATAGTATGCAACACGCAGCTTTAACGGGAGAGTTGCTGGCACCCAAGGTATGGCAACACAGGATGGATCCATGGTCCATGGCTTCTGATCGATAATGGAACTCATAAGCAATTGGAGTGCGTCTATATCGTGCCCTATCGGTCCACATACTAGTGGTATGACGGGTGTATAGTCATACGCTGAATGATTGCCGGTTGCCGGTATACGACTTGAGGTTGGCTTGAGCGAGTAAATACCATTAATAGAAGCCGGATTACGTAGCGAGCTAGCGAGATCATTGCCTAGACCCAATATTGATCCATGACGACCGATAAGTGCACCTTCACCACCGCTACTGCCGCCAGATATTAATGCTTTATTACGCGCTGAGTTTGTACGTCCAAAGATTGGATTATATGTTTCAGTACTAAACACTCCTTGAGGTATGTTTGTTTTTACAAAGGGAATGGCACCGGCGCTGCGTACCAATGCAACTGCTGGAGCATCATTGGCAACTGGATGAAATGCACGCGCAGAATAGCCCAGTGTTGTATCTTTGCCGGCTACATCAATATTGTCTTTTATCGAGACTGGAATGCCATGAAGTGGCCCTTTTGGCTTATCTAGTTTATCTAATCGACGCGCCTCCTCAAATGCCTCGTCCAGAAGAACTTCAGTAATAGCATTGGTATATTCGTTTGCATTTATTGCTGCTTGCAGCATTACAGCCAGAACTTGTTCTGCTGTGTAAATCCTTTGAGCTAGCCGATTGCGCAGTTCAAGAGTTGATAAAGCAAGGATTTCATCTGATTTGGCCAAAAGTGGGTGTATTTCCGGAGATGCAAGTGTTTCGCGAGTTTTTTTCAGCTGTTTGTCTCGTATTGCTCGGCGTTCACGGCAGCGTTTTGCTGCTGCATATTTTTCCAACATTTTAACGTAAAAAACTAAATAAAGTAAACTATCAGAACCAGCAGCTACTGAGAAGAATAACATAATATTTATAGCTGCTTTCTGCGTTCAATGTAAATATCTAATCTAGTTTTATTAATCAAAACATTGTGCATTGCATGCATAGCATAGGCCTCAAAATTGAAAGACACAAGTCATTGTTGCTAATTACAGGTTTTTGAGAAAGAAAATATTTAAATCTTTAAGAAAGATATGAAAGAGTTGCAACCAGTTACATAGTGATTTATATGGTTAGTTATTTTTACGTCAGCATTATTTGATATATTTATTATTATATTTTCATATACAGATTAAAAATGTAATGGATATTTTTGCAGCCATTATATCACAATTTCACATCGTATTACAGGTTTGGTCCTTGAGTGCAGCATGCGCTTGCGCCTTGATTTAATAGTCGTCATGTCTTTTAATGTTCTTTGTTATATAATTACTGTAATTGATTAATGATACTTGCTAAAAGTACTATTTATATAACAATTTAGATGCATTTACATGATAATAATTAATCTATGTATAGTCTTTTATTCATATAATACCATTTGGTCATTTGATTTGTATTACATTCAATACAACTACTCTCATTAATCATTTTAACAATAACATTAGTCGTCTATTTAGCCAATCATCTTATTTCTTATTAGTGTTATTACATTAATATGCAATGTTATATTATTTTTAACTTTTAGCTTAAAACGCTTATGAACCCTAACGCTTACTTATTAAAGTAGCAAAATATATTAATTATATAAATGTTATGAATCATTTAACATTATTATACAATTTATTCTTAAGTTCAAATCATTTAATCATAGTGTGATTTAATGATCAAATGACAATATTTAATAAATATTTATGTAACTGAACTAAAAAATTCTTTCTATTGAGCATAATGTTAGGTAGTGAATGACATCAAAGCTTAAAACATTTGTTAGCGCAAATTTATTATCCAGTATTTATATATTCTCTATCCATATATATTGTTAACAATGCATGCTTATACTATTATATACTATTATATACTATACTGAATACAGCATATTATTATAGATTCTAATTACATATAGCTTGTTAAATGCATGAGATGAATGAGTTGACATTTATTAATAATTGTGCTAGAGCAAAAAGACAAGTTGTAATAGTTGATGCGTATTTATTAGATAATAAATTAATATACAAATATAAAGAATATGCACTACATACTGACGATTAGCCGTGCTAAAGTTAATGAGCATATATGCATGATCAATGAGCAGAATTAGTCGACATTTGTTAATAATAGAGCTAGAGCAAAAGTAAAACCAGTTTTAGATAGAGGAAGGCTAAGTGAGTATAGAATGATACATAGAATGATAAATATACGGTAAGAAATCATAAAAACAATGTTAAAGTTATAGTGCATATAGCGCAATGAAGGAAATGAGTAAAGCGTATTGGGACACACAAATAATAGAATGTATCTAGCATATCATAGAATGATACACAGTAGTGTGGGACAGAATGGGAATAATATAGGTGAATATAGGATATATGTGTACTGGATATATGCATACTGGATAACGAAGCTATGATGATGAGTATTTTGGATCCTGATGTCACTCACCATCCAGTTCTATGTTAAATAGAAGGAATGTGTAGTTCAATTACGCGAATGCTATTAAAAATAGCCATTTGACTATCAAAGCATACTATAATAATTAATAAATTATTTAACGATTGTAAAAATCATTTTATTTAATTAATTAATGAGTAGTTAATATGTGCAAATATACTAATTGTATAATATTTATTATTACAATTAACATTATTAAATGCAATAAAGTATATTGCTCATATTGTTGTTGATTAAGAGGTGCAAAAGTATAAACCTTTGCATCTACTTATTTAGTAGCTATGTGCTTTTATTTAATGCTTTGCTCTGATATTGTTTGTTAATATCAAACCATAATAAGTTTGATATTGGTAATAAATAATATATTATTAATTGACCAATATATATATTTTAATCTTGCTGTTAATTGATAGCAATAGTATCAATTAATCTTGATGATATCGCATCAAGTACTTATTTGTTGCTATTGTTGTGATGGTATACCACCGTTTATTGGTGGCAGGATACCATCACATACAAAGTATGATGGATACTGCTACAGCTGCTGTATCACATTACTTACTTATTTAAAGTGGCGTATTAGTGTGTTAGCGGCCGGCTACCTACAATTCTAAAATAACCAATACAATGTTAGTACGTTAGTAGACAATTGTCTTGAATTGTTATTTTGTATTTGGTTTAGTGTGCTAGCGGCCGGCTATTTATAATAATAATACTTACATTAATGTGTCCATGGCCGGCGATCTAAAATCTAAATAACAATAATAATGTTAGTGTTGGTGCCGGTGTTGCTGGTGTTTTTGGTACTGGTGTTGGTGTTGGTGCTGGTGCCAATGTTGATGTCGGTGTTGCTGATGTTGGTGTTGGTGTTGCTGGTGTTGATGTTGATGTCGGTGTCGGTGTTGATGTTGCTAGTGTTGTTGGTACTGGTGTTGGTGTTGCTGGTGCTGGTGCTGGTGTTGTTGGTACTGGTGTTGGTGTCGGTGTCGGTGTTGCTGGTGTTGTTGGTACTGGTGTTGTTGGTGCTGGTGCTAGTGCTAGTGCTGGTGCTGTTGTCGATGTTGGTGT
This sequence comes from Syncephalis fuscata, assembly GCA_025786725.1. Taxonomy (NCBI): domain Eukaryota; kingdom Fungi; phylum Zoopagomycota; class Zoopagomycetes; order Zoopagales; family Piptocephalidaceae; genus Syncephalis; species Syncephalis fuscata. Next base: position 581,612 of record JAHLTZ010000003.1, on the reverse strand, counting down.
TGGTGTTGTTGGTGCTGGTGTTGGTGTCGGTGTCGGTGTTGCTGGTGCTGGTGCTAGTGTTGTTGGTACTGGTGTTGGTGTCGGTGTTGATGTTGTTGGCGTTGATGTTGATGTCGGTGTCGGTGTTGATGTTGTTAGTGTTGTTGGTACTGGTGTTGGTGTTGCTGGTGCTGGTGCTGGTGTTGTTGGTACTGGTGTTGGTGTCGGTGTCGGTGTTGCTGGTGTTGTTGGTACTGGTGTTGTTGGTGCTAGTGCTAGTGCTAGTGCTGGTGCTGTTGTCGATGTTGGTGTTGGTGTTGTTGGTGCTGGTGTTGGTGTCGGTGTTGCTGGTACTGGTGTTGGTGTCGGTGTTGCTGGTACTGGTGTTGGTGTTGGTGCTGGTGCCAATGTTGATGTTGGTGTTGTCGATGTTAGTGTTGGTGTTGTTGTTGCTGGTGTTGGTGTTGGTGTTGATGTTGTTGGTGCTAGTACTGGTGCTGGTGTCGGTGTTGCTGGTGTCGGTGTTGTCGGTGTTGTTGGTGTTGGTGTCGGTGTTGATGTTGTTGGCGTTGATGTTGATGTCGGTGTCGGTGTTGATGTTGTTGGTGCTAGTACTGGTGTTGGTGTTGGTGTCGGTGTTGATGTTGTTGGCGTTGATGTTGATGTCGGTGTCGGTGTTGATGGTGTTGTTGGCGTTGGTGTTGGTGTCCAGCTATCTAAAATCTATAATAATCAATAAATGTTAGTGTTAGTATCCGGTATCTAAAATATAAAACAATACATATAAAGTTAGTATGTTGCAATGTTGTGTAGCCGGCCGCTAGCACACTAAAACAATTTGGTGATTTTTATTTATGATATAAATTTGTAATTATCAATACAGGTTAGTAAGTTAGTAAACAAAATCTAAAGTCATCAATATAACATTGGTTGTTATATTGCTTGGTAGCCAGCCGCTAACACACTAATACGCCATTGTCCTTGAACTTGATACTTGATGGCTTGTAAATCTAAAGTATTATATGCAGAGTTAGTGACAGATTTAAGTTAGTTACTTACCATTGCATGACCAGTGCACCATAAAAAAGGACCGGTAAGTGGATTGTTAAAAGGGAAAAGGGAAAGAGAAGAAGAGCTGCCAATGTAACATCGTGCTGGCAGGTGTTTACAGGCAGTGCATATAATGGCACTGCTGTATGGCCAGTACAGAGTGCCACTATATGCTACTACCGTAGCTAAACACACTATTGCTAGCACGGTGAGCAATGGAAGATATAGAGGAAAGGATGAGGGAGAGGGAGAGAAAGGAACAGTATATGCTTGGTAGCATATATCCAGCATACACTGTTGCTAGTACGGTGAGTAATGGAAGGTTAGAGAAAAGGCGGATAAAGAGAAGGATGAAGAGAAAGAGAAAGAGAAAGAGAACAGTGCATGTTGTTTAGTAGCATATATCCATCATAGCTAGCATACTAGCAGCTGCTCACAAGGTAAAACGATACCGCTAGCACTGCTGCATGGCGCCATACAGCAGGGCGGTATGTAGTACCGAGACTAGGCATGCTTATACTAATAGACTAACAATGACATATAGCAAGCAAGGCATATACCAACTTATGGAAACAAGTGCAAGTGGGAAGGTGGCTAGTGGATGAATGCTGTCAAGTGTGGAGGAAGAGAAAGAGGAAGGTGTGACGTAAATCGTGTGCTATGCGATCGGCAGACTGTTTTTATAGTGTGGGTGCAAGTGCTGATGTAATATGAATAAACAATTATTATGATTCGGGGGTCAAATGGCTATTTTTAATAGCATTCGCGTAATTGAACTACGCATTCCTTCTATTAAACATAATGATGGATGGTGAGTGACATCAGGATCCAAAATATCCATCATCATAAATCATTATCCAGTATGCATATATCATCACAGTATATGTTATTACTATATATACCCGTCACTTTGCTTGATTAACAATAAAATCATAACTAATTGACATAGTATAGTTTATTTATAAACAATCTTAATAAAACATAACTTTATTCATATTTATATTATTTGTTCTATCAATATAGTCCAGTGAACAAACTAAGTGCATATATTAATTTTTATTAATAAAAGAGCTGTAACCATACTGACAACGGTTATAGATAGCGTATAGCCAATATATAATAAAATAATAAGCATTATAATGAATATGCAATATTAAACGAGATTAGCATTGTTGAAGTTATTATGCATATATGCATGAGTAGATGACCGACATTAGTCAAACTTTCTTAATAATAGTGCTAGAACAAAAAGAACAACTGCAATAGCTAGCGCATAGTTATTAGACAATAAAACAGTATCCAATATAAAGAATATGCACTACATACTGACGATTAGCCGTGCTAAAGTTAATGAGCATATATGCATGATCAATGAGCAGAATTAGTCGACATTTGTTAATAATAGAGCTAGAGCAAAAGTAAAACCAGTTTTAGATAGAGGAAGGCTAAGTGAGTATAGAATGATACATAGAATGATAAATATACGGTAAGAAATCATAAAAACAATGTTAAAGTTATAGTGCATATAGCGCAATGAAGGAAATGAGTAAAGCGTATTGGGACACACAAATAATAGAATGTATCTAGCATATCATAGAATGATACACAGTAGTGTGGGACAAAATGGGAGTGATATAGGTGAATATAGGATATATGTGTACTGGATATATGCATACTGGATAACGAAGCTATGATGATGAGTATTTTGGACCCTGATGTCACTCACCACCCATCATCATGTTCAATAGATTGGATGTTAGTAAAATAGTCATTTGGCACCCAAAAAGTAACAAGTGTGATGATGTAATGATTAAAGAAAATTCACCACTTGTCCCCATGTTCAAGAGAACGAATGTGTAGTTCAACTACGCGAATGTTATTAAAAATAGTCATTTGATTCCAAAACAAATAATAAATGCCATGATATGATGCTCAATATAATTTACCACTTGTCCCATGTTCAAGAGAACGAAAGTGTAGTTCAATTACGCGAATATTAAGTGTATTCAATAAATAATAAATATACCATTTATTATTATTATTAGTAAATAAACACAGTACACAGTAAATTTTAAACATATGTCATTTATTTAATTATTTTAATAATGATGGAGAAAGCGAGAAAGGTATCAATTAATAAGTGTTATTGGTTATTAGAATGGGAATAATTTGGCAATCTTCTTGGTGGGTGCTAGATCGGGCTTAACTCGCGGCACAATAAGCAAAGCAGCAAACACGAGGAACATTAAAGTAAAAAGCAGACCATATCCGATGCATAGGCGGCGGCGACGACTGCGTTCGCGCATCGAGTAAATAGGGCGACGGAATTGGCGGCTGGGCGGCAGCCAGAAGAGAATGGCCGTATGCCAACGATCCATCCATGGTACAAGACATAACAGCGATAGAGCGAATAGAATAAAGTGGCCAGCAATAAAGTCAACGGCGAATAGCGATGCCTCAACAATCTTGCAGCAAAATTCACGCAATGGCTGTAGAATGCCGCCCCAGCCAAGACCACGTCCGCGCCATTTACCCGTCCACCAAGCAAGATTGGATGCATCTTGGTCGTATTCGCGTGTCAGTAAAAATGTAGTCATTAAAGCAAATACTGCACGTTGAATGGCAATCATCGCCATGACGCCAAGTACGGTGAAGGCTGGGTCCCAGCCTTCCAATAAATAGAGCAGCATAAAGGTGGCGATTAAATTGATAACTGCCCAGGCATGAGCAATACCGGCCATAACACTGCCAAACGATTTGAATAGCGCGCCAAGTGTATTGCCAAGTAGAATGGACAAAACAAATGACCGGCTAGTATGGCCATATTCATGGCAATTGGTAGAATAGCCAATACACAAATACGTTTAATACCTTGGTGGTATCCGCTGTAGTCTTTAGCGAATGTGTAGGTGAATACCAACATAGCAGCCAATACAATCGGGAAGAAGAGCTCAGTCCAGAACATGGTCATTTTACTGGCCCGCGGTATACTGGCCACACCTTTACCACTGTCACCTAAACGTTTACGTTTGTGACCGGTAATACGTGTACGGGCAGAGCGACAATGATTAATCCACGAGTTTGATTCGGAACGAACATTACCGGCCGACATCCAGCGTAGCCATGCTCGATAATCGATAATAAATTCACTTGGAATGAATTGATGGGGATTAAAGAAGAAAGGTGCAATACATAAAGCCATATTAGTAATCCAAAAGTAGGTCAAATGCGGAATCCAGATGGTGAATGAGGCCAATAGTAGCATAAGTACCATACGTACACCAAGATAAATGGCGCTACCAGCAAATCGTGAATAAAGCGTGGCAAAAGGCAATCGAGTAATGGCTACCCCACGGCCGGTACCAATGTAACGAGCACCACCAAAGCTCAAATTCGTCATGATACTATTCGAGTAGATTTGTGTGGCAAATACCTCAAATAGCGGTGACATTGAGAATAGCTGTTTACCAAGACGGGCTAATGCACGTAAAAAGCCTTGCTCGGTAACCATTTGAAGAATAGTGGCAAGAAAGCTACGAGAAATACGGCAATTACGCTAATAACACAGCGTTTCATCCATTGAATAATAGGCCAGATGTTAAAGCAGCCAGGTGGCATAAGCTGTGCATCAGGTGGTGCATTGTCCGGTAGTTCATCACATAGTATGATGGACTGAGCCAACACACCGATAAGCATTAGTGAATACATGAATAGTTGAGTTGCGACCATGATCTGTATATTGTTGATCTGGAAGCCTGGATGAGCGTAGAAGAACGTCAAGAAACGATCCAACGGTAATTGTGTACCGATGTAGTAGTGTTCGCGCGATAGGAATTGTTCGGCCATACCCGTACCAATCTTTGTATTAAAGTTTAACACGCTGCAAAAGCCAAGATCGCGACCTTTGCCACATTGAAAGTATTCGGTATGTTTAATACGGCCACCACGTTCAAAGGCATTCATACCCGCGTAGATATCTTCGTTCAAGTGAAGTCCTTTAGTTGCTTTACTTACACCGCCACGTGTATTCATATAAATAGCATTCAAAAAGTCTGGATGACCATAATGTAATTTACCACCCATCTTGGCCATAATACGATGAGCAAGTGTACCGAAAGTCGTTTCTTTACCGGCTGCCACATCACCAAGCACACCGACACTTTGTGAGAAGATAAATTCACGTGCACCCACAATGGCTACTGGTGGTGGATAGTGGACATTTTCACCATAAGGATCCTGGCTATTGACATCACCTTCAAATTCTTCAAATTCAGCTAGAATATTACGAATCTTTAATGCTTCTTCAAGATAGTTATCTTGATTAGCATCAATCAATTGTAAATATTCACCACGCATGAAAATGATGGCATGATTTTGATTATCAGATTTACCATCGCCTAGAATAGGATTACCGGGTAACTATAATTAAACAATTAAATAATTAAACAATTAAACAATAAAATGATTAGTATTAATATTATTAAAATGCACTAATAATTAATCATATTTACCTGAATACGATATTTTGGTTTACGACGTCCATCAGGTAGTAATTCGCAACGACCATCAATCAATACCGAGTAGATACGTGATTCAATTGATTCACCATCAGCAGCTTTCTCTTCGTCAAGATAGGCGATCTGTAGATCTGGATAAGCTTTGAATAAAAATTCAACACATTCAAGTTCTTCAGCGTCAAATTTAGTATAGCGTTGCATAGAAATTAGGAAGCAAAACTTGCGCTTAGCATGTTGATCAGCGTGCATCTCTCCTAACATGCCTTGGGGACAGTCGGGATGTTCAACGCGATAAAGAAGACGCAATGCTTTCGAATAATTCATAAATCCAGATACAGTCCTATAAAGTGTTTGTGAACGAAGCGATGCCCAAATACGTGTACGTAGTGTAAATTCAGGCGTAGCTGACTTGTAGCCAATTGTTTGGTAAGCAATGTCGTCAAGTTTTGAGTTGGCCTGAGGACTGGCATCAGGTTGACCGTTTTCACTTGTTGTTACACTCTCGGTAACACTAGGATTTAAGCTGTTACTGGCACCTGTACGTGAATCGATTGAATTTGCGTAATTGATATGCGGCTCGGCTAGTTCCGGCATTTCTTCAGCTAATAATTTACTATCGCATACAAAGTTGTCCCATTCACTACGATGCATCTTCTTTAAATACTCTAACAAAGTAATACGCGTTTGCTTATCGTTTTCGCGAATAATCTCTTTTAGCGATAATAAAATCTTTTCACCGTAGTGAGGTGTAAGTACTGTGAAAGTTGGCATGCGCTCAACACCGACTGGTTCAGGTATAAGTGTGGCCAACGATTGAGCAAAGTAGGAAAAGCGACGTTCCGCTTCACTGCCTCGTTCAAAGTATTCACCTTTAAGCGATGAATCTTCTTGAGCAATAAAAAAGGTTGGCTCCTTTAATTGCTTACGACCATCCTCACTAGGTGTCTATAATATTGTATTGATTAATATTGATTAATATTGACTAGTATATGTATTTATATATACGTATATATTCGTTGGTAAACTTACCTGTTGATACATCATCTTTTCAAGTGTGTCTGATGAAATTAAATGCTCGCGGAACATTGAAACAACAATAGCATTCCAGATTTGCGATGCTAATAGACGTGGTTTGCTACGCATACTCATATCATCGCTAGCAATTAGTTTGGCATAAATACGTTTAGGTAGACGCGAAAAAATATTACGCCATGGCGAATAGATTGAAATACCAAGATAGAATGAACGACAAACACTGAAGATAGCATTCCAGATAATATACCACAGGTAAGTATCAAGGAAAAACAGCAATAGATCCAATAGTGTAACGACGGATAGTGTCATATAACCCATACCGCGACAAAAGTTCATACTGACCATTGTTGAACATTCAGTTTGTGGAATATCAATCATAGCCTTGAGCGTATCTTTGAAAGAAAGCGCCAAGAAGAAGTAGGACTCTAGGAACTTGGATAAAAATACGCAGGTCCACATACCAATGGACACGGCTCGTTCTGTTGGTTTTAAAGTGGGAAAGCTTGCCGTAAACGTACGAATGGCCAAATTGGCGTCCTGAACAGCTTTAGATTTACCATTACGGCGGAATAGACGGCCCGATGGGATGGTTGAAAAGACAGCTGTACAAACAATCGAATAGACGAATTGTGCAATGGACACAATAGTTGGTATTAGACCACGACGTGAAAATTGTATAATATATACGGATGGAGCCAAGTTGACGACCAGGATAATAACTAGCCAAACAAGCCGACTTAATAGGATACTAGAGGCATTCCAACGGGTACGTACAAAGAAAAACTCGCAAACTGTCGCCATTAACATAATAATTGTGGCAATAGAACCGCCTTGTGCTGCTACTGTTAACGGCATACTAATTGGATCGTCACCATTTGGATCATAAACGAAGGGCGCATTAAATATCGTATAATAATAGAAGAAGCATATGTGAATGATCCAAATACGTGGAAAATTAACTAGCAAATGTAAAAATGTACGTCGTTCCTTATACGATTTACGAAATGCCGCATTCCAATCAATATGGCCCAGCTGTGCATATCTTGCCTCGGCTGGTGTTTCTACTAAGCGTGTACGCGCAGGTCCTTTAATACGAATACGTTGAATACCTTCACGTGTCCAAAATAGTTCATTACAATCGTCATAGCCTACAGTGTCGGTGTGGTCACGTTCACGTTTTACGTATTTGCCATCGCGAATTTCATAGGCTTGTTCACGGATGTACTGGTAAATTGGCGTGATGACATCGCGTAAAAAGGCATTTTCTTCAAATCGTAACTGTGTATCCTCAGTACCTGGCTCACACACATCCAATGAATCGTCGGCCAATTTAAATAAAAAGCATAGACATTCAGGCATAAATCGTATAACACTTGCCTCGCCCCAGATAAGCAGCCAAAGAGCGATTTGTCGTACACGTGTATAAGATGACATGCGTTGCATTCGAACACGCCATACATGTTCAGCAGCAGGTAGACTTTTCTGGTCTTCAACGCTGCCGCCATCATTGGTTGTGAAGTTAGAACGCCATGTTTGATCGGCTGAATAATCTTTGTTAAGTAGAGCGCAAAAGTACCATTTGCGATAGTTGGCATGTTGACCACCAATATAATCAGCGTGTAGCGTCTTTAATGCTTGGTCGGGCATTTGACGCGATGCACGTGAGTCAAGCATGCGCATAAATGAATCATACTGATTACGCGCATTATCGACTTGGAAGCCAAATCGACGTTGTAGTCGTTGGAAAATACCACGAATTTCTCTAATAGTAATTGGCACCTCCTGTTCATCCTCTGGCCATGCTGGATACCAATGATCGGCTGGTGCAGGCAAACTTTCGCGCATAACAGTCGATGCAGACTCTTGACGACGACGCATTGGCGTTGCACGACCCGATCCGCCTTGTGATTGAGCAGTTGTGTAAAGACTGGCCTGTGAAGCACCGCCACGATTTAATTTACGATGTTCCATAGTGGCAAGTAATGATTCGGACGAAGGTGAAAACATAGCATAGCGACTAGAATCAAGACTGGTATCGCGTAGTGCACTTAGTAAATCTACATCGCCAGTACGTAATGACGACGCCGACACGGTGGCCGATGCAGTAATAGTCGGCATGGTGGGTGGATAAAGCGATGACATGGACACTTGTGCTGTTTGTCCATTTTGATAAAAATCATCCGGTGTAAATGATTCACGTAGACCAGATATGCGTCTATTTCGCTGATCTCCTATTGGATAAGTGCCAGGAGGTGTGTTATTGCGTAGCCTTGTCTCTGAACTGGCTGAATCAACCGTTCCTTGTGAGCCCCAGCTATCGTGGGTGTATGAGCGTGGATCGGCTGCATATGGATCGTGTTGTTGCCCCGCTGTAAAGGACGGTGACCATGTAGCTTGAGAGGAACTGCCGGGGGAAAGAGGAGAGCCAAGGGGTGATACAACGTGCTCCTGTGCGCCAGGGGAAAGGCTAGGTGAGACCGGAGATACTGCCACTATAGGTACAGAAGGCATTACTGCATGTCCTTCGTTATGTTGATAGGTGCGTCGTCCACCACCGCGTGGTGAATTTGTATTATCGGCAGATCGACTACGCACCGGCTCGTAGGGACGTTGTAAATAATTTTCAGTTGAATTGGAACGCACCATAAATGGATTATTTTCAGCTGGTCCATTGCCGAAATAATCATTGTCAACGTGTACGTTAGAGCGTGATCCTTGTCGATTTGGTGCCACATTAGGCACAGAGGGAGATCGGCGCAGTGAATGTCCGTTCACGTCACTATCGTCGTGATAGTCATTATAATGGTTGTTGCTATGATGATATGTAGCATCTCTTCCGTATGGATCTCTAAATGGATCAGAAGGGGATGGACTACTACCATAGGGACTGTGTGAATGGTCCATGCTGGTTGAGCGTGTAGTAGCACGGTCTATTCCAGGTGATAGCTGGCGAGCAGTCGGTGCCGGTTCAGGTAAATCCGGCTGGGGCCGAAAGCGTGGAAGTGACGGCTGCCGTGTAATATTATTACGTTCTTCATCCGCCATCTTATTTACTATAAATTGTGTATAAATAAATAGTGGGAATAACTAGCAATTGACGAAAATAAAAGGCCAAATAGTAAAGTAGTTTCTATTTACCAACACTGATAAAATGTCGTTAGCATGAACTTGTAGTATCGACTGTTCCCGACAGACAATAAAAGATGAATTGCAAAAATAAATAGCGAATGCAATCACTAATACTATAAATAAAAAAATATAAGGTGGGCGCTAACAAAAAGAGAAAAAATTAATAAGAGAGAAGGCCAGAGCGCTAAAAGCGTTCAAGTACAGTGTATTCAAGTGTTACTATTGTTGCAGCTACGGCTATTGCTGTCGAGTTTGTATTAGCGTCGTAATATTCTTGGCAATTATTTGCTATCGTTGAGTATTGTTATACGTTGCTAGTAAATAGCTGTCGAACATAAGCAGCACAAATATTAAGGGGTAAAGTATTAATTCCAACCGTAGTGCTGTAATTATAGATATACGAGGGCAGACTAATAGTAATAATTGCTGCGTAGAAAGACTGCGTATATAGAAAAAAGGAGAGGTCGTATGGAAGTAAAAGAGACCTGCTTAACAATCGCTATCTTTCAAGTTTAAAAGGTGAAGCTATGAAATAGCGATGTGAAACAGTGCTGCAGGGAGAAAATTCACCTACAAAGTGGCTTACAACGGATTGCTCACTTATCCACAACAACAACACAATGGAAAATAAAAAGGAAAGGATGATGATAGGGCACAGTCTACTCATCTATCCTATTCATAAATGATAATGCCAGCCCTCTGCTGTGTAAGGCAGTAATAAAAACCAGTAATGGCCAGTTATCAATAATACGAAATACCATAGGGCAGAAGCACGTGCAGTTAACAATATTGGCCCAATCATTGAGCTCACTTATAAATAACATAGAAGATAACTAGGTGGTTACAGATAGCAATAACAGGATGGCTCGTACAAACGGCACGGCCATCAACGTTCTAGATCTTATTGGTGTACCATGACTACTTACATGATGATAACAATGCAGGGGATGCTAATCGTTCTTGCTAGAGTATACTATACGAGCAGCAATAGTAATAATGGTTAGTGTTGGCTTATCCAGATGTTAGAAAGGTTAAGTAAAAGCTAGTAAATAGCTATAGACGACTATGACAACACACACACACACACAAATGCAATTATATACACACACACACAATTACACACAAACACACGAATACATACATAAAAACGTAGAAAAGGAGTCGGTTAACGGTCCCAGATCAAATGGCAAATCGTCTTGAAATGGATGTTAATAACAAAATCAAGGCCAAATCAAAATAATAAAAAGGCCGGATAATAAATAAAAACGGGTATAGACTCGACACGATATTTATAGCTTATGCGTCCGGAACGAGTAAGCTACACGAACTAGCAGATGCATTCGCAAAGTATGAAGTTAATGCAATGGTCAATGAGTTGCTAGAAGAAAGAAATATTTAAAGGGAGGAATCTAGACGGTAGCCGTTGTTGTCTTATTATTATAGTCGTTCTTTTTAAGACGATTATGAGTTGCCTTGTCAATATATACAACAAAGAACAAAGGTGTGTTCGCGAGTTGCCCTATTCATTTGATACGCAGATTGTTTGATTTATCTACCTACCTAATAAAAGCCTTGTGTCTAACTAACATACAGCACATCAGTGTGTAAACAGTCCAGTGCCAATAGGCCGGTATTAATGATAAACGGTTATTTTTAGACAATAGAGCGATATTAAAAGAAAGGCCAAGCAGTGCTTGATGTAACTCTGCAAATAGACTAGTGATGGATGTTTGTTAATGCGACAGAGGTGTAATTGTGTGTACCGCGATAATATCGACGCAAAAGGCTGCTGCACAGCAACGAAGAAATATGGAATAGGAATAGAAAGAAATATACGAGCAAGCGTGCAAAGTGAAGAATAACAACTAGAAAGATAGTGTTTGTAAACGAGGTGTAGATGACAAGTTAAGTGATAAAAATGGCAAATCCCAAGTGAACACGTATAAGAATAGCTTGCCAAAGCGAAATTGCTTGTGTATTGGCCACTATTTTTGGCAATTAAAAGTGCGCCAATATCAGTATAAGGAAATGTTAAACGAGCGTGAAAAGCGCTATCAATGCCGATAATGAGACAATAATAGCTATTAAGATAGTGGGAATGTGGATGAACGGAGTTGACCACAATTACTTAAAATGGTAGTTACCTTTGAGATAAGAAGTGCGCGATTGACTATGAGTGGGGCTATCATTTATCCTCCGATTAGTATGGGAGTAGAAGACTTTTAAATAGAATGTGTACACTTACATGAACGAACAGCAATAATGAAATGATAAGTTTAAGCGAAAGTACGAAAAAAGGTGATCCACCAAGCAGTAGTAAATTTACAGACCGCGAGATGTTGCAGAAAATACGGATGATTCAAATTATGCAAACCTTAAAGCCCATGCAAAAACGCAATGTTGCAACAATAGTGTTGGTTGATGGGTGATACCTTCACAACGTGTAAACACGTCGCCTCGATTTTTTGTCTAAAGGAAGGAAAAAATAACAAATCCGTTTAAAATGCAAGGAGTGGCTGGTATGGTTGCCGGGGCAAGGTTAAAGAAAAGGAGGCAGTTTTATACAATTGGTCAATACGGCTAATGGTATTACTGTACAAAGATTAGTGGTAAATGTAGCAAAGTATATATATATATATATATACCTATTGAACTAGCAAGTATTGAATTAATTGCTATGCAAAGATCATTAAATTGTGTCAAATTATAATTTATTTGTGATGATAATAGCAACTGTTTTTATAAAATGTATTTTAGTCGAATTATTGCGATAACGATCTAAATAACTTGGTTAATATCCAATTCGTAAAATAGCGATATGATAAGCCAGACTTGCTTGGTAACAATGTTTATTATTAAGTGCAAGTTGGTAACGACGCTCAATACAATATATTCAAAAGTAATCATGTCATTCAAGTTCCATTTATTTACATGGCGTGTTATAACAACTTACCACTATTATTTACTATGACGTAGTTTATAGTGGTATGTAATTTGTTGTATTTTTTAGAAAAGGATAATTTTGTTAGACAAATAATAAATTTCACGGATTCTAAACGTAGTGTGTTTAATTGATACGAAATTAAAAACATATTATATCAATTTATTTTTATCTTGATAGTATAACGGACTTAATTAAATATTTATTGCTTCCAATATGATTTAAAATTGTTTATTTCTTGAAGATCGGGTTGCTAAAGTGCAGTAGGAATAATTGCAAATTTGAAAATAAACAAAGATACTGCAATATACAATAACTGTGTTTATTTTGTAAAGCACTGCAAACACATAACCATTACTGACTAAGGTCGACAAATGGTTCTAAATAAACTACGTATCTACAAACTACTTAAGCATTTGTCTCTCAGTAAAACACAGCCGTGTCGCTGAGTTGATCCACTTGCGCGAAACAAAAATCGCACTCAGCGTCTCTCTTATGCTGGATGTGCTGATATTTAAGGAGATGATTTTTTGTTGTGGTTATGCGTCTATCCAACAACTAAAGCGCCATTATTGTTACTTTAACCAAGCACAAGCATTTGCTTCTCTCCGTACTTGTTAATTCAATTTCTGTTATTATAATTTTTACCAGGCACGCTATCCAAGGGTTCAATGTCGATTGAAGTCTAATCCAAAAAATGTATTCATTAAATTCAAAATACCGCGACACTCCTTTTGGTCTTCGTCAGGCAATGCGCCAACCATTGACACTATTGCTGCTGTTGCTTGGACTCTTGCTGGTCACTGCAATAGATGGCATCAATGCACTTAATCCAATTGTCATCAAGGGGCATAGAATGTTTGACGATGTGACAAAGGATGAATTTTTTGTCAAAGGTGTAGCCTACCAGCCTCGTGGAAACGCTCAAATTAGCGATCCACTGGCAAACGAGGCGGGCTGCCGGCGAGATGTTCCTGCTCTTAAAGAACTAAACATTAATACTATTCGAGTCTATCAGGTAAATATTAAAGTCCATAATACAAATAGCAGTGCTAATAACCGACTAATAGGTCGATAACGAAGCTAATCATGACGCTTGCATGAAAATGTTAGCTGATGCCGGTATCTATTTGTTACTAGATCTCCCAACTCCGAAACAAAGTATCAACCGAGCTGAACCAACCTATGATTATACACTGTTACAGCATTACAAGAAAACTGCCGACGCGTTTTTAAAATATAATAACATGCTTGGTTTTATTGCTGGCAATGAAGTCAGCAATGAAGTTAATACAACAAGTGCATCGGCATTTGTAAAAGCTACACTTCGTGATATTAAAAATTACATTTATCAAAAAAGTCCGGGTGGACATACATTGCCCGTCGGCTATGCTTCAAACGACGATCCGACAATTCGGATGGAACTACTAAACTACTTTAACTGCGGTGCACCAGGAGAACGGGCCGATTTCTACGGCGTCAACCTATACGAATGGTGCGGCACCAAAGCGACCTTTGAAACATCTGGTTATAAAGATCGTCACGAAGAGTTTCAACAATATAGCATTCCCATCTTCCTTACAGAGTTTGGATGCAATTTGTCGATGCCTCGAACGTTCGGTGAAGTAAGTTTGGCATCATTTATTATATCTCATATTGACTAACATTGCCAAGGTGGAAGCCATATTTGGTCCGCAAATGTCGGATGTTCTTTCCGGCGGCATTGCCTACGAATTTAGCAACGAGGAAAACAATTGTGGTTTAGTTCAAATTGTCAATGAAAAACAGGTGGCCAAGATGCAAGATTTTCACAATTTGAAATCGGCTTATGCCGCTGTAAGGCCAGTGGTAAGTTACGCTTCATTTATTTCACAAAAAGCCAATGTTTTGAACCATTGCTAATGTTTAATTGTTATAGGGAATAAAAATGAACGCACTAAAGGATAGGCGTGAAGCATCGCAGTGTCCAGCAACAACGGCCAGCTGGCATTCTAGCGGCGAACTACCATCGACACCATCTGAAGAAGCATGCAAATGTATGATTGATACACTTACATGCCACGTTGAAGAACATGCTCTAGGCTCTTCTCCAGAACAAATTAATATGACTGCGGGAAAATCATTAGCAACAATTTGTGGCCAGATTGACTGTAGCGATATTAGCCATAATACCAAGTCTGGCCAATACGGCAAGTATAGCGGCTGCTCGGCTGTTGAGCGACTTTCCTGGGCCTACAACGCCGCCTATGGAAAGAGCAAGAAAGATGGTAATTCTTGCAGTTTTGCAGGTACCGCAAAACTTGCTACACCTAAAAAAACCGAAGCTTCTTGCCAGAATGTCTTACGCAGTGCACAAGTCGATCCAAATAGACCTCCAAGTGGACCTTCAAAAAAGGCTAGCTCTGCATCCACCAATACCGCTTCACTTTTATTCTCTATAGCATTTTCTGCTATCAGCTATACCGTTGTACATTTTGGCGGTATATTAATAGGCGTTTAAGAAATAGCATCAATTCGTACAACTGTTAATAATTGCAATAAATATATATCTTTGCTGTAATTAATCGATAATTATTTAGCTTGATGTTAACATTTACTTTGCGTTTTCTACTTCAGTGCAATAAATTATTTTACGCAATTAATTGTAATAATTTAGTTAGATTGATTTGTATTTAAATTATTATTTACAATAAATATTTACATAATATTCGTATTCCTTATCATTTTCATAAAATAGAATTAATT
Organism: Syncephalis fuscata; assembly: GCA_025786725.1. Lineage (NCBI taxonomy): Eukaryota > Fungi > Zoopagomycota > Zoopagomycetes > Zoopagales > Piptocephalidaceae > Syncephalis > Syncephalis fuscata. The sequence continues at coordinate 566,216 of JAHLTZ010000003.1, read as the reverse complement.
AAATATAACAGAACATTGTATTAGTAATAATATTATACATTTAAATAAACAATGTAACATAATATATGGTTTCTTTTAAACATTTAAGGCCGATTATTATTATTGTTGGCCATGTGTAGAAAGATTAATTGAATATTAATAGAAGCCGTATGATGGCAATTTTATATCATTCTGCATGTGTTGTTGCATCTATGTACAGTGTGCATTATTGCATCTGAATGATCTTTTCTATTTTCTAATATTCTACTATTGTATTTTAAGCATATTTGTGCTGTAAGATTAATATTAATATAATTATTATAAAGCTGTTTATTAAACAACCACTTTTCCTATAGCCAATCTGACTAAATAAATGGCATTTTGAACAACTAATATCATAATGACAATATATATATTAAAGCAATAATAAAGATAATTAATTGATTAAATTATTGTATTGATAATTACATATAAATTAATTAATGTTGGATGTAATATTATACATGGAATAATGATGAATAAGTGTTTAATTATATTTAAAAGTATCAAGAAAATGATAAAATGAGCAAATAAAAGATATAAAAGCAAAATAACTTCTTTAGCTTAAATAAATTATTAACCATGTAGTAATTGTTTATCATTTATCTATTAAAGTTAATAGTAATTATTTATAATTGTGTAATATAATTAATAATAGTATGATTAACCAACTAATGGTAGTTTACTTTTATTTAATTAATATCATGGTTTTTATAGTTACAAAGTAAAAGTAAAATGTCTTAGACAAAACGTAACTGGGCCGGAGTAAAAATAGGTGGTTTCCAATCGAGTAATTCCGGATGAATACATCGCCGCTTCTTTTGCTCGGCTCGACGATACGCGTCCACAACCTTATTACTTAGACAGATAATGTGCTGGCCCTTATAATACTTGAGCGCATCAATGCTTTGTAGCGTATGCATTACGTCTTGTGGTGTAATGGCCGTTGAATTGGCTATTTCCTCTACTGTGACATCGCCTCGAAACCGAATTAAACGTTCTACAATAGCCTCAGTCCAGTAAGCACGATAGGAAAGTAGGCCAAGATCTGATAACGGCTTTTCTGGACTGCCAAGTTTTCCTTCCACTTTGCTTAGCTCATAGGAAAAGGCAATAAGTACACGTCCATAGCCTTTCCGTTGATATTGAGGTAGAGTAAGAATACACGCCAGGTTGTAATTTTCGGCTGAATCTTTTTCTTTGCTAAAGTAGCCAATAATATGAGCACCATGGGCATCTGTTAGGCACATAACATAAAACAAAAATGGATCTACATCATAGTAGAGTGTTTTGTGATCAAGAAATAGCTTGCTTAACAAACAAAGATTGCGACAATAAGTACGCTGACGTCGGCCATCAATTTCAAAAAAGCTAATATCTTCATGACGATAGATTTCATTGCCTGGTGGATGTTGCAGTTTACACCGTTTACTATGGCGCACTAGCTGGAACTCGCTGTCAAATGGTGATAAACAAAATTCGCACAAATGAACAGTATCCTGTGATGTAAGCTCTTGTGGGTATGGTGAAAAATACCACGTATCGACTTCATGCCGGCCCATACGAATCCGATTGATGTTGCGTACACGGGCAATTTCCGTGATAGACTGTGTCATTGACCCGCCGTGTCGAAGTCGTTCTAGCTCTGTTTCCTTTGAAAATATTTCAGGCTCCTCATCACCGTTCGCCATCTCCTTGGCATCCGCCTCAGTAAATGCTGCATCGTCCTCTTCTGCCTCGTTCATGATCGTATCGGTGTCTTTAGATGATTTCCAACGGGCGCCGGGTGTGGGTGTGTCTGGCAATGTATCCATCGACCGAATACGAGACATGGGTGTTGGCGTACCAGCATCAATATCCTTGCTATTCTTTGCCGTACGCTTTCCTATTCTGCTTTTCGTGGCAGTGCGAGATCGGCCAGTAGCTTTCTTTCCACGCTTAGCTTTTTCCGTTGTCTCTTTGCCATTGGCCATCTTGCCACCAGTGGCTCCTTCAATTTTACCACGGCGACTTCGTGGAAATTCAACTCTTTGCGTAAGATCCAATCGTTCGTCGGTGATCCATTCGTCAAGACGTTTATTAAAATTAATATAATGAACGTAGTAGTCCATAGCACCGCTACCTGGCTTGGACATTGAAGGACGAATTGATAGAATTTCCGCTTTACGATCTACCATTTCACCGGCGGCTTTCTGTTCGCTAGATAGATGAACAAATGCCTTGCATCCAACGACAATATCCTCAATCGTTACAGCTTCCATAGCGCCTGGTGTGCTTGGTAAACTACTATTGGCACTGTCGAGCATCATCAAAGAAGCAGTGACTGCCACGGAGGAAGATAAGGAAGTGGCTGTAGAGATAAGTGCGTGTGCCGGAGGCGTAAACACTTCGGCTGGTGTTGCCGGATCGATGGCATCGTCAATTGCTCGTGATGAATTTGGTGTGTACGCTCTTTCTGGCGATGATAGGCCACCTGGTGGATCTTCGGTCAGCATAGTATGATCTATAGACGTGTCTGTGGCTGCAGGCAAAATTATAGATTCATCAACTTCAGCATCTCCTTTACTATCATCGCCTACGGCATCCTCATCCATATTCATGACATCTGTAGGTTGATCGGAAGAAGGATCGTCTTTCTCGAGGCTGGGATTAGACATTGTATGTTGTATGGTGCTAGTAGTAAGTACAAAAGATCGTAGAATGGTATGTGATGTGTACGCAAGCCAAGTGGCTATAAGTGTAAATAGTTTTTTAATTAAATTAATTGTCGTTTTTTTCTTTTTCAGTCTTTTTTCTATTACAAAATGTCGACGATTAGTCCAATGCGCACTCGAGCGAGTATGAATAAAAAGTCAAAAGCCGAAAACTGGGCTGTATCTTCAACTGAGAAGAAGTCGAAAGAGGTGGTATCTGCGTCTCTAACAGACGATTCCGACGACGAGGCGCCTGAAGCCGTGTCACTTGCGACAAGTAGACAGCAAGTGAAGACAGCAGCCCGTCAAGCACAAACTGCTATTGACGAGTATGTTATAACGATTGTAGACACATCATATAGCTAACGCATATCTTGTATGATTAATTTTAAAATAGAAAAGCAGCTGAATTACGTAAAAAACGCCGTGATGTCGATACTCGTCTAAAATCACAGCGTAAAGAGCGCGATGAACGCGTGCAGAAAGTGACAGTAAATCAACGGGCACTTCCTGCTGATTTACTTGAAAATATTGCACAATTAGATGAAGAAAAAGAACAGTAAGTTATTAGTGATTTAATAACTATAACAATGTAATACTAACTTACTAATTCAACATAGACAACAACAGGCTTTGCAAAGTGATGCGCAAAAACAGCATGGTGCGCATAGGCAGTTTAACTCGGAAGACGAAGACGAAGACGAAGAAATGGACGGTTATAGTCTTGCGCTTCCTGGAGGTATATCGCAGTCAGCGAATCATCAAATGGACTGGGCACGTGGCACACGACGATCACAGGGTGATATAGGACGGCAAAAGAGAGCTAGAGATGATGGCATTTTAATTAGTAAAGCGTAGGATGCTAATTATTATGAATGTATATAATAATCACTAACATAATATCAACTATAGAGGCATCCAAGTAACTGTACTAAAACAAACACCCAAACTGTCAAAACCCATCGATAGTTCGGCTGTCAAGTTCAAGAAGCGTGTCCTTCATGGCAAACGAGTTGCACGAGGAGATGGTACGTAGATAATAATGTGATATTAATGCATAAAACAGTAATTAACGATAAATGGTGATTTATTTAATTATATAGCACTTCGACATGGCACTTTTCGTAAATTGGCTATTCCTTTACAATTTAAACGTCAATAGACGGATAAAACGCACTAATAGATATAAATTTTTATTATTAATCACATATTTATTGAAAGCAATTAAGCTTGTTGTTTGATTAATTCTGTTTGGTTTGCTTTCTTTAGTGCATTATCGTTATCTTTGCTGTCTATAAGAACAGCGCCAATATTGCTGCTGCTATTGCTAATGACACTTTTAGCATTTAGATTAGAGTGGGCTGCATGGTCTCGTTCAGCACAATGAGCCAAATATTGTTCATAGGTTAGTGAAAACTTTTTGCTATAATATCGAGTAAGTTTAATACTAGCACATTTCTCGGCTGTAACTTTTCCGCGATAACCGCCTTTACGCAATAATGAGCATATTGTTTTTTCTTTGGTCCAACCTACAAGCAATACAGTTCAAGTATATGTGTTAGTTGAATGTTGTTTTAGTGATATAGTAAATTAACCTTGTTCAGCAGCAATTTCAGGTAAAAATGTTGCTGTGCGTCGATGACCATGATCGTCTTTAAATTCAATCCAAATACCATGTGTGCCAATCTAATAATTGAAACTGCTATAAGGATTTTTAATGAAAGTGTGTTCATTATATTTACCTCCCAATCAAGATAATGATCACCCAATGTGAAATCGGTTAAAAGCGAGACACTGATAGGTGTGTAAATAAATTATTAGCAATAAAATTAATGCCTATCAATAATTCAAGTAGTGATAATAACTTACGCGCACGTCAGATAAGGTAGTTCTCGACGAGAGATGGGCGAAAATCGACGATCTCGCAAGGCACTACGTCACCGATGGTAAAGTCAATAAACTAGCCTATATAGTAGTGCATGCCACTTACCTAGTTAATGCATATTCTCGAAGGCCGCTATGTAACGATTGAGCCGAAAAGTTTCCAATACAGCCACGTAATTGCGAACCGTCCTCGTCTTCGTCCTCATTTACTTCACTGTCGACAGTAGCTGGGTCAGCTTGTGTACGTATTTTCCATGTAACAAACAACGGATAAGCATCGTCATTAAAATTGGCCGTGGCCGTGTGTTTCGGGTCAAAATGCCCTTGAAGTACGTCAAAGCAGTAAATGCAATGCTGTTCAGTGACCACCATAGTGAAAAGACGTAGAAACAAGTGTAAGAAGTGCAGTAGCTTTAGCTGCCACAATAAAGTATGTGGATAGATAGCGCTTATGACTAGTGCGCAGTAATTGGGCAACAATAGGAAACAGGAAAAAGAACGGCCACGACCAGACCCAGAACAACGAAGCTACGTTGTGTTTGTCAAAACGTTGAATGAGGAGTAAAGTTGAAAAGGAGACGAAAGATGTGTAGGACGGCTTTTTTTGACAAAGCTGCTTTCCAATCATTTTTACTCCGAATGGGATTTCGGTGAATCTAGTTCTCATGCTTAGTTTGAAATCACTTTGAGTCATTAGTAATGAGCTGACCACTCTGATTATCATTATTAAATAATTATTGCGCATAAGCAACTATGATAAAGGGAAACAGTGAATAGTTTGACTAGTCAATGATATTATTACAATAGTAATGACCCTTTGGTCAACATTTACTTTAACACCCCCTTTCCAAAGCAGCAATTCATTTTACGCAATCACTAGTAACGATTTAATTAGTTGACGAGTTGATTGAATTAATTTGTGTTTAAATGATCATTTACAATAAACATTAATAAATGTAATAACACTATCATTTCCATAAAATAGAATTGATTGTAGCGAAACGTTGTATCAGTAGATGATATTTTAAACACTTGAATAAATAATGTGACATACTGTTTAATTTTTTTAAAATATTTGAGACCAATTATTATTATTGGCAATGTGTAGAAAGATTGATAGAATATCAATAGAAGCCATATAATCGCGATTCCATGTTGTTCTTCATCACTTCTGTTGCTTGTTTGTCATACTGCGCATCAAACTGTTATATAGTCTATTTCTTTTCTATTTTGTTTCTGTTTACTTGAACCACACTTGCATATTATAATAATTATATTTAATAATCGCAATTATTTTATTCTTTTTATACTTGTGGACCATTTAACAAAGATATTTAACAATTCAGTGTAAAAAGCCTTTATTTTATTAAATGTTATTTCAACTTCAACTAATACCGTAATGTGCATATTTAATTACATTATTGTATTGATAATTACGCATGAATTGATTAGTGTTGGATGTAATATTGTACATGGTATAGTAATTGATTGGTGTTTAGTTGTATTTAAAAGTGTTAAGGGGTGAAATGAGTAAATAAAAATGTGAGTGTCAAAGTACAGTAGTTTCTAATGTTTAATAGCTGATTTTTTTAAATCACATTTTACGCTTTATATATGCTTATAATTTATTACAAAAAACTAAGCATTCAAGTAGTTAGTATTTAAGCTATTTATTTCAAAAGTTTTTAACTAAAACCTTTATTTAAAACATATATGCTTAATAAATACCATTGCTGCTCGCGTCAATCCGACCAATAAAGGGACTTGATACCAGATAACTGGACAGTTTACCTTTCATATATTGACCTGGTGGTGGTAAATGTGTTGTTCGGACAACGCCTAAAGATTGAGTTTTATTATAACCTCCAGTTTGGTGGGTAGTAAGACAAACTGGCGGATTGTAGGTACAGCCAGTACGCATATCAACAAACCAGCTCTGCCCTTTTTCTCCATCAATCATTGAGCATAAAGGTCCAATAAAAGGTATAAATCTTTTGTAAAATGGAAAAGCAATTGAACATAATAAACTTTCATTTCGTGCATCAAGCACGTCAAATATTCCAATGTTTTGAACAACAGTTAGCTTTTCACTGTATATTTTTGTAATAACATCACTACGTATATTTCGGCTCCATAATATACGTCCTTGATCAGATCTACTGATTGGAAGCGGTTGAACAGAATCACTAGCGTCAAATAGCAATTTTAGTGAATCTTTTGATGAAAAATCACTCCACGCAAATAGAAACAATGAGGCGCTAAATTCTTCATAGTAGCAGTAATTTGACAAATCATCTGCATCAAATACAGTGACTAGGCACACTTTGCTTGTGTACATATCGGATTTGATGATAGTGCCTGCGTGATATGGAATGCTGACCTGGTTAGATAATATATTTTTGCATTGTGATTAATTTTTTTAACATCAAATAGCTCCCATTGTATTTGCTTTAATTGATTGCCACTATCAAAATCTTGCGAATCTTGAGTAGCAGTAGCAGTAGAATTATTGACATCTTTTACAAAGTTTCGTATTATTGTTCATGCCACCAATTGACACTGGCTATAAGAAGCAAGCTGGATATTAGAGCAAGAATTATACTGGTGTAATTTTAGGCCTTCTATCCATCGATGCTGCTCCAAATCAAATAAATCGTATTTCCAGTATGGCTTTTGACTAAATATAGTTCGTAAAAGCATAAAATGATTATGAATAGCAACTAATCTAGGCTTTACAGGCTCTTGCTCGCCTTTCTTTTTGCATTTGAGAAAAATAAAACAAGAAGATGAATAGCCAGCATTAGCCCAAACTACAATAGCTTTCTTATTATGATTTTCCTGCTTACTTGAAGCTTTACCGCTTCAAGAAAAAATAGGATAGTCATCCACAATATCAAAAGTTTCGTTTTCATTTTTAATGAATTGATCAAAATTTTGAATTTCGTTTGTTCCATACTAAAGCATACCACGGATTCACGTCAATTAGCCTTAACTGAGCGTTGTCATTAACTGGCAGTCGGCACATTTGTTTTTTTTAAATTGACCCGACATAAAGCCAAGATTAGTCTGTCGACGCTGATAATAAGCATAAAACCATTGAGTACTATTAAATTAAGGTTTGGTGATAAATCATTGGCAAATAGTATAAATTCATTGTCGCTATTATCAATGATTGCAATAGTAGATGATAAATGTTCTTGTTTTGTTTGATTTACCTAGGTGTAGATTCTTTTGATTTTGTTGTAGTACTGATGTACCACTTATACCATGTAAGCCATTCTTGTTCACGTTGATTGCCTAAGCAAAATGTTTGTCTATATTGTCGTTCCTAATAAACAGGACAATCAACTATTGTTCAATAAATAATTCGGCAGCTACTGGCAAAGAGTATCAGTTCTTGTCCTTCCATAAACTAACACAAATACGGTAAAGTATCACAATTTTGCCACAAACGTTTACTATGAACGTTTAAAGGCATAGCTGACCAGAAATGACTGTACTAAAATTGATACGACATAAAAAGAATAGACAGCAATAGATGTAAGTGAAAAACAAAGGCAATGCATGGTTGTGAGCTGTTTTATTCTATTTACAGTATAATGGTTACACAGTTATGTATGTCTATTGAAGTACAGTGTAGATACTATTATTTTATTTACAAGTAAATATGGTTTAAGAATTAGTTAAGAATTTGATGAGTTGTTGACAAAAAATTATAGAACAAATTGTTATTTATATAAGGTTTGTCACTACTAAGCCGATTAATTAATTGACACCGTAACCAACAATATAGTTTATGAAGTTACCGCAACAGCAATAAACATAAATATTTTATTGTTATAATGATAAATTTGTAAGTTGGGATTAGTTTTACTTTTATTAATAATATGTTTTTCATAAATCATAAAAAGATATATTGTAGGATGAACATACAACGAGAAGCATACGAATTATGATGTTAAAGTTATAGCATGCGCAATTTAATGAATGCAGTTAATTGTGAGATGCTAATAATTTAATACGACTCAAATAGCCAATGATGTGTTACAACTTTGATGATCATATACTTTAGTTTACATAATTCATTTGTATTTTACTGTTCCATTGCCATAGAAATTAAGTAATAACTTATTTATTGTTTATATCACTCATCAGTAGAAGATTGGTTACAGATGTTACTGGTATAAACGATGTGCAAACAAAGAAAATATCAAGAGATAATCAACGACTATTCAATAAAAAGATCGAAAAGTTTCGAAATAACATACACAGTTAAAGCCAAGCTTCAAAAAAAGTAAACGGGATTAAACGAAGCGCAAACCGAATTACCACTTAAAGTGCTGTTATCTTTGATATCATCTAGCGATCCAAGTGACTGCTTTGTGTCTTAAGATGAGCATTGTTTTCTACTGTCCAAGTGCAACGGTGACAACAGTAACATATCTTAAACAGATAGACGTTGTTTACCCGGCATCAATGGAGCAGGTTCGTTTGCATAATGCATATCTTTTGCACAAACAGCCGCTAAATCAACAAAATGACCATTCGCTGATAAACGAGGTACTGTAAGTGGCAAGATCACTTCACTGGAGAATAAACAACCAAATCTACCTGACCTTAACGGTAAAGTATATTTGGAACAACTGTAATGACATCGATTATTTCGTGTAAAGGAGCCGTTCAACGGTAACATTGATGGCCAAACACGACGTATCGTATCACTATAGAACCCAAATGACAAACATAGCCGTAGCACTAATGTACAAACTGTTCTAACCCATTGCACCCACATCGACGCTACAGACACTGCTGAGGTGGTTAGAGCGGATGACAATGATGCAACGTTAGAAAGAAACAGTGGTGTCATTAGAAGACTCGGTATTCTCGCCAAATAATAGTTCAAATAGCTGTTGTTCGGTGTGACCGTGGCCGGACACCGTCTCGTCTGTGTGAAGTGATTCGGATAGCGATGGAATACAAATGGACTGTAGTGGATCATCGAGCAGAACGGTCTCCGCTGCCGGGAGATGCTAGTGTCCTGCACTAACATTGGGGATACTTCTGATCCGCCAAGACCGTCTACCGATGCCATTACATCATTTGTGGGGGGATTCGAAAGAAGATGGTTGAAGACGGAAAGAAGAGAAGAGGAATTGTTGTCGGATAATAAATCGACACTAGGTTGAATGGCTGTCAGTTTGTCATTAGATTCATTAGAAACAAGAGATAGATTGTCATAAGGTAAAGTTTGCTCATTAGAAATGGAAGAATTGGACGGTGTAAACATCATTAAAAGATCGTTTACTTGTTTAGACAGCAGCTCTACTTGATTGCTAAGTAGCATTTGTGCTTTCTCAGCTGCTTCGGCCCGCTCCTTCAATTCATCGTTATCGATGCGTAATCGTTTGTTTGTTTCCTCCATTTCTGCAGCATGTTGTCGTTTACGTTCACGCGATGCTTGTGCCGCAGCTCGGTTGCGCAACATACGGATACGCGCTTGGTCTTCCGGTTTCCGCTCCTCTCCTTTGCGCTTACGGCCAGGCTTTTGGCGAGAATACGAAGAGTAGTCGGCGGTGCTTGCTGCATCGTCCGACTGACTATCTTCACAGGCACCACCTGTGCTCCCTTCGTCGCTCATGTCGGCCAGATCGCTGACCGGGCTGATCGCTGCAAACATAGGAAGCGCAACGTTAATAGGCTTAATCTTCAATGCATCAATGGACGGAGAGCTGGCAAGGCTGCCAGAAGAGCTGGGCGCAAACATGGGCAGGTCGCTAGAAAGCAGTTTACGAAGAATACGACCGTTATACTGCGGGACTGTTGTGCAACTGTCGCTGCTATTATCGTCAAAAAACAATTCAGCGTCAACAGCTATAGGATTGATAGCCTGTGCGTCATCCAAATCCGAGGCGCTGGGCGAGACGGGATAGTAAACGTGAGCCATACCTTAGCAAACAAAAGTGAACTGAGCAATAATCTAGTTAATAATGCTAGATAATGACAAATAAACAGACAAATTGAACCAGGTGTAAATATAAGTATGTGCGTGTGTGTGTGTGTGTTGATAATGTGGTGAATAGTAGTAAAGTTAAAAAGGAAAAGGGCGAAATTCGGCCTCTTTTCAATCCCATTAGGAATGTGAAATTAGCAACGTGTTCATTTTTTAATCGAACAAAATTGCCAAGAATTTGTGTAACTGTGACAATGGTCACTTGGATCAACCATTACTCACTCACATGGTCTGGTGGCTGATTTGCTGATAAGACACATTGTTATGCCCATTTTAGGTAACGTGAATGATCTTTTTCCCACTAGTTAGCACATTTTTACGCATTTATTAATAAAGTTTTTACTAAATTTAATAGTCATGTTTATACTAGGTTGATGAAGCTACTGTACTTTGACTCTCCATCCTTAAACTGGGGACAAAAATCAATAACTTGAATAATAAATCATCGATTAGTTTTTACTACTAAGAAGTAGTATCTGTTGAAGTAGTATTATATCAACTTCGATTGAATTAATCAGTGTCTTAATTAATCAGCACTATTTCCAATATTTGATATCAATGTTAATAAATGTTAAATAGTATTTTATACTACTTACAATAAAATGTTATAATTTAATTATAATGTTTATGCAACAGTGTCAGTTTGACTTTTATAATAATAGGTGGTAAGAAATCAGAAGGCCTTGGTTCACCACTGGCCATTGTACTGAATATACTGTGCATGTTTCTGCTGGCATTAACATCACGCTGCTATACCGTACGACAATCATTGTTTTGCCAAACAAATACGCTATGCATTGTGCTTTTGCGTTCTTCCAGATGTAAACCTGTCATTTCCTTTTTCTTGCATTTGGAACAGACTTTTGATGTATTGTACTCGTTAATATCTACAATAACCAAAAGTCCTTGTTACTCAGCAGTTTGAGCACCTTTTTGCAACGATTGGATAGTCCAGCAACCTTATCTTTCATAAAAGTAGCAAATCAAGTAGCTCCAAAAGTAATAAGTGGAATTTTATCATCAAGTGGATGAATAGGTAGAGGCTATATGTTAGTGTATATGTTAATAAATGTTGATCCATATTATTGCTGCTGTAAAGTATTGAAAGCATTGTAATTTGATATTTAATAGCACTCACCATCCAGTTCCATGTTTAGTAGAATAGCAAATGTGTAGTTCAATTAAGTAAAAAATGTTAGTTTTGATTTTTTGACACTAAATCACATGAATCTACTAATAAATTATTTACATTAGTGAGCTATTTTACTTTGACTTCTTATTTAGTTAGATTAGCTATAGGGAAAGTGGCTGTTTAATAAACAATACTTATAATAGCTATATTAATATTGATCTTACAGCACAAATATGCTTAAAATACAATAGTAGAATATTAGAAAATAGAAAAAATCATTCAGATGCAATAATCCACACTGTACGTAGACATAGCAACAACAAATGCGAAATGATATGGAATTACAATCATATAGCTTCTATCGATATTTGATCAATTTTTCTATACATGACCAACAAAAACAATAATTAGCCTCGTGAATTTCAAATTAATCAAATGAGAACACTATAACTATGTTTTTTTTTACATAACAGCATGTTTTCAATTGAAACCAATTTTGCTTATTTACATAGTTTAGTTAATTTTAGCAATATCAACAGCAATGCTAATCATGTTTTATTTGTTAAAAGACTTTCAACAATATATTTGTGACAAATGCAACTCAAAAATACAATACAAAAACATGCTATGTAAAGATTAGCATTAATTGTATTAAAACAGTAGTTAATATTGAAATAAACGTTTTTATTGAACAAATACAAACTACTAACGAAACAACTAGCAAAATAAATAAAGTTTAATGCAAACAAAAGCGATTCAATTAATAAATATTTTTTAAAATATAAAATTTAACCAACAAATAAAATTAGAGTGGCTTATTTAGAGCATTTCAGGTATCAGATTTAGTAATTAAACAATTCCGAATTACATGAAAGCATTACTGTTTTGATTAAATCAAGTTAATTAGTTGGTGTATCAAGCAAGAGGGGAGATATGCAAAATAAAACCGTCAACATGACATTTATCATTGGCAAACTAGAACAATCTACTTGTAACATTCATTCTTAAACATCGCAGTAGTCGCTCCAATGTCATAATTTAGAAAAGTTATGGAATATGGCAAAAAAGCTTAAAAGGGAGCTGTAGCGAATCATTTAAACCATTTGATTTGTATTGAATCTTATGATATTTTTATCAACTAAATAAAGATAACTTTTTCCACAATATTGAACACACTATTGACTGTTTAATGTGATTTGGCAGTTAAATAACTATAATAGCCACACATTTAAACGAAGTATCCGCTTTATTAAAGATGAAACTGAGTGATGAGTGTCATTGGTTATTAAACTATTTATTTATCATTATTATTGTGCTGTACATATCTACCCTGTATACATATACTATATGTCTGTCTATATCATTAATATTGTAAATTGTAGAAATTATATTAATAAAAGCTAAAAGTTTATTGCTAACTGTATTCTTTTAGCAGATCTTGATCCATTTCGTTCATTACTATTGGCTAATTGCATACAGTATAGTTTTGTTATTACTATTCACGTATTTGTTTTGTCTATTTATTTTGTTTTATAATACTGTATGCTTTATTGTCGTGTTTTATTAAAAAGCGTATTTATTTTAATTCAGCATACTATTATTTGGCTATATGATAATGATAGCTTTACTACCATCCATAACAATCTATGTCTATAGCTTACACGATATAATCATACACAGTTTGTTATTAATTTAACTATTTGATTAATAATTGTTAATTATTAAATGTAAATAAAACATGATTAAAAATATAGTAAGTTGATTGTATATAGCTAAGATGAAACCATAGATTTATTACTATAAGCTTGCACAGTTGAATAGAAACAACTAGATGCAAACATGTTGGTAACATAATGATTCCATTGGTTAAAGATTGGATAAACCGAAGCATTGGCAAAAACTTGATATACAGATAGACTGGACGGCGTAGTTGTCAAATGGTCTTGCTTTTCACCGAATATATACCTAAAGTGTATTGGACTAGTGGCTTGATTGCACTACCAATGCTGATGTCTTGAAACCATCGATTATGCTGTATTTACAAATAAAGATGTTATATGTCATAAATTAATTTATAAGGCAGCAATATACAATGCTACTTACAGTCTATTAATATTAAGTTGTTGATATACACAATAAGCGGTATATAATTAATGTATAAGCCGTCAATATACAATACTACTTACAGCCTATTAATATTAAATTATTAATGTACACAATATGTGATATATAATTAACCAATGCTCAATTAATATACAATACAAATTACATTTAGCTAATATTAAGTTATTAATATACATGGTGCATGGTATATAATTAGCCAATGTTCAATTAATATACAATATGACTTACATTCTATTAATATTAAGCCATTGATAAGCATAATACATAATATATAATTAGCAAGTAGTTAATTGACACATAATACAACTTACGTCCTTTTATATTAAGTTATTTATATATACAATACATGGTATAGAATTAGTGCATATTTAGTTAATATATAATTCTACTTACTGCCTATTAATATTAATTTGTTAATGGATACAATAAATAGCATGTGATTAGTGAATATTCAATTGATCCAAAATTTCACATACATTCTATTAACATTAAATAATCGGTATCATCAGCAAATAGCATAATTAATTTATAGCCAATTAATATACAATATCACTTACTATCTATTAATATTAAACAATTGATACAATCAGTAAATAGCATGGTTAATGTATATTCGGTTAATATGCAATATTACCTACCCCCTATTCATATTAAACAATTGATACAATCAGTAAATAGCATAGTGAATGTATAGTCAGTTAATATGCAATATCACTTACAGCCTATTCATATTAAACAATCGGTACAATTAGTAAATAGCATTATTAGTGTATAGTCAGTTAATATACAATATCACTTACAATCTATTAATATTAAGTAATCGGTACAATTAGTAAATAGCATTATTAGTGTATAGTCAGCTAATATAAAATATCACTTACAATCTATTAATATTAAATAATCGGTACAATTAGTAAATAGCATGATTAATGTATAGTCAGTTAATATACAATATAACATACCAGCTATTAATATTAAATAATTGGTACAATTAGTAAATAGCATTATTAATGTAGTCAGTTAATATGCGATATAACATACCAGCTATTAATATTAAATAATTGGTACAATCAGTAAGTGACATGGTTAATGTATAGTCAGTTAATATAAAATATCACTTACTGGCTATTAATATTAAATAATCGGTACAATTAGTAAATAGAATGACTAATGTATATTCATTTAATATACAATATCACTTACGTTCTATTAATATTAAATAATTAGTACAATCAGTAAGTAACATGATTAATGTATATTCAGTTAATATACAATATCACTTACTAGCTATTAATATTAAATAATTGGTACAATCAGTAAATATTATAATTAATGTATAGTCAGCTAATATAAAATATCACTTACAATCTATTAATATTAAGTAATCGGTATAATTAGTAAATAGCATGATTAATGTATATTCAGTTAATATACAATATAACATACCAGCTATTAATATTAAATAATTGGTACAATCAGTAAGTGACATGGTTAATGTATAGTCAGTTAATATACAATATCACTTACTGGCTATTAATATTAAATAATTAATACCATTAGTAAGTAACATGATTAATGTATATTCATTTAATATACAATATCACTTACAATCTATTAATATTAAATAATTAGTACAATCAGTAAGTAACATGATTAATGTATATTCAGTTAATATACAATATCACTTACTGGCTATTAATATTAAATAATTGGTACAATCAGTAAATAGTATAGTTAATGTATAGTTAATTAATATACAATAATACTTACCATCTATTAATATTAAATAATCGGTACAATTAGTAAATAGCATTATTAATGTATAGTCAGTTAATATGCAATGTTACTTACTCACTAATATATTAATTCGTTGATACACAGTGCATGGCACATAATTAATTTATAAACCATCAATATATAATGGTACTTACAGCCTATTAATATTACGTTATTGATATACACAATAAGTGGTATATAATCAATGTATAAATCACCAATATACAATGCTACTTACAGTCTATTAATATTTGTTGATGCATACAGTGCATAGATATAATTAGTGAGTAATTAGTTAATATATAATATAGCTTACTTTCTATTGAATTAAATTGTTGATACACATAGTACATTATGTATAATTAGTGCATAGTCAGTTAATATGTAATGTTACTTACTAACTATTCCATCAAGTTATTGATACACATAGTGTATGGTATATAATTAATTTATAAGTCAGCAACAGATAATGCTGCTTACCGCCTATTATTATTAAGCCGTTGGTACACACAGTACATAATATATGATTAGTGAATAATTAATTAATATGCAATATAACTTACATTCTATTAATATTAAATTGTTGATATACACGGGGATAATATAAAATTAGTTCATAGCCAGTTAATACACAATACACCTTACCCTCTATGACATTAAGTTGTTGATACAAATAATACATGGTATAGAATTAATTTATAGGTCACTAGTATACAATATCACTTACTGCCTATTAGTATTAAACATTGATGCACACAGTACAAAGTATATAATTATTAAGTAATCAATTGATATACAATACAACTTACATTCTATTAATATTAAGTTGTTGATAAATACAGTATATGGCACATAGTTAATGTATAGTTAAGCAATATATAGTACAACTTACCCTCTATTAATATTAAATAAACGGTACAATTAATCAATAATATAGTTAATTTATAGTCAAGTAGTATATAATACAACCTACTGGCTATTATAATCATTAGTTAGCAATACTGTTAGTAAATATAATGATATGGCATATTTATTGTTATTGCAACATA
Organism: Syncephalis fuscata; assembly: GCA_025786725.1. Classification (NCBI taxonomy): domain Eukaryota; kingdom Fungi; phylum Zoopagomycota; class Zoopagomycetes; order Zoopagales; family Piptocephalidaceae; genus Syncephalis; species Syncephalis fuscata. The sequence continues at coordinate 549,530 of JAHLTZ010000003.1, read as the reverse complement.
CCACCACGACGAACTAACGCTGGATTAGCATCCACCATGGTTGTGACGGCCACAAGCGCAATGGCAATGGTGCAAACGACGGCAATGGAAAGCTTCATGGTGATATTGATTTGTTAAGACAAACAAATAAAAGAGATAGTAGAGTGTGGTAAGTGTAAAGTGAAGAGTAGTGTGTGTTTAGTAAGAAGTAGAGTGTGGTGATGATATTTTAGTTGGTTGTGTATATTTTGTGGGCTATTTAAATCTATGGTTATGCTGAGGTACTGGTATGCTGTAGCATACGAGGCATACCATTGATGTGTAATATGAACCAATGAAGCAATCTAAATAATGGTTTGAAACGTGCGGGTACCAATAGATTCGTGGTATGATAGAATGTTCCCAGTCTTAATTTTAACCTGCCTGGTCTTTACTTTAAGCTGCCATCATTTACAGGAATGAAACAATAATGGTAATAATCCGGTGCATATGCGATAGAGATAGGTATATTATTCTGTATTTTCTGTTACACGATCTAACTATTTAATAAAAACAAGTATATTGTTTGGTTTTGTAAAAACGATAATGATGCCTTTGCTGTCACTTCCACCGAATGACTTGGGCCCCGATATCTGCATGCATACAAAATAGCACATAATCTGCCCGGCCTTTACTTCAATCTGCTAGTCATTTACAGTAATAACACAATAATGATAATAATTCAGTACACATATGATAGAGATAGACACATTAGTCGTATTTTTTATTACAAGGTCTAACTACTTGGTGAAAACAAGTATATTGTTTGGTTTTATAAAAGCGATAATGCTGTTTTTGCTGTCACTTCCACTGAATGACTCGGGTCCCAATATCTGCATACATACAAATAGCGTACAACACTGACGCAAAAACAAGTTTAATGTATCAGAATGGTATTTTATACAGGTTTTTACTCCCATACATAAGCCACTCATAACTCCTTAATTATAAAGTGTGCTGATTGGTACATGTATGTATTTCATTCGACACTATGCCCATTGTTATCGGGTAATCATTGCTTTGAATTCACAATGCAGCACATCCAGGCATATCATGCCACATGTGCAACTGATATCATTCAAATGACGGCTAATCCAAATTACCTGAAATCAATTATACAATAAGTACTGTTTATGGTATGATTCACCACAACATTTTAAGCAATGAGATATTTTAACAAGTTATTTTTATCAGTTTTTCAGCTGTAGACTAAATTTCATTGGCTAAATTATACACATTACAATATGCGGACACTGAACTAGATACAATAAAAATTTTTGCTCAAATATCGACAATTTCGAGTGCATAGTGACCGTGGATTGCATATCAATTGGTAACCATCCAAGGCCTAAGTTCTCTCCACATTTCTGAAACCACTTCTGACAAGTCAAGCAAGATGAAATATAGAAGAATAGGCCAAGACAGAAGCCAATGGAAAAACAATTATCAGCTTAAAGGCTTACTCGTTTAACCTATAGCAAATTATTATAGCCATGCTAAGCTGGACTATATTTATCAAAAAGTTGACCGTTGCTGATGCAATTAGAACAGCAGCATATTAAACCAAAATAACGCACGGAAAACAGAGAGCTGTAGATAGAATTAAAGCAATAAGTTTTAGTAATTAAATAACTTATTATTGTCACTATAATTTATAATTTTGGTTGTTTGTACGGATAAATATTTACAATCACATTGTAACTTTTTATATATCTACATTTATACGACCACCAACCAAATCAACTATTATAAAGCTTAATCTAACTAGTTATCAAAGTAAGCAGCTAATAGTATACATAATTGCAATGATAGAAAGGTAGATTATTTTTATTTATTGACCATTAATAAAATTGTATAGCTATATATGAAATAAACCATCGGATTGAGTATGTAATATTTGCATAATTAAATATTTTTACTTTGACTTTCACATTTTCATTTACTCATTTCACTTTCTTTTTCTTATTTTTATCTTATCGTTCTCTTCAGTAATATATTACGTGATAATACCAAATATAACAATATAAATAGCATGTATATTTGAACATCAATAAAAACATTATTTAATTACTAGTCTTTATTTCTCTTTTTTACATCAACACCTGTTCAAGTAACCTCAACGGCATGTCGTATATTCTAGTTACAATTGTGCTACAAGATTTTCCTGGTGAAGACACTCAATTTAGCATTATTGCATATGGTGGAGGCCATTTGCTTGATCAATGGTCGGCAAAGCATCAGCACCTACGAAGTTGATACCAAGAATGCTCAAGACAATGGTGAACATCAGAAATGCTAGTCGTCCTACCTTTTTGTCACATAAACGAGTATCTTACATTGCAATATGCCCAAAATCAACAGTAAAAATTGAAAAATAGAGACCATTCAGGTGCAATAATCCACGCTGTATATAGATGCAACAACAATCAATGCGAAACGATATGGAATCACGATCAATCGCTTTTATTGATATTTAATCAATATTTCTACGCATGGCCAACATCAATAATGATATGTCTCAAATGTTTCAATGAAATCAAATAGTATGTTACATTATTTATTTAAATGTTTAATATTATTACTGATACAATGTTCTATTACATTAATTATATTCTATTTTATGAAAATGATAATGATATTATATTACGTTAATATTTATTGTAAATGATCATTTAAACACAAATTAATCCAATCAACTTGTCGATTATTTAAATTACTACAATTGATTGTGTAAAATGATTTGCTGCTCCCAGTTTAAGTCACTACCCCTGCTATAACTATGTAAATAAATAATATATTTGTTTATTAAAAGTTAACTGCAGACTAGTAATATAATGGCTGTTTTAATTCAAATTATTGTGCAGAAATACGCTCATAGTTTGGATTTTAGGCACTACTGAGTTAATAGTACCAGCATTTTCATTAACTATAGCAGCGGTATTTTGAGTCTGTGCTTTAGCGACAATACCTGAAACGGTAATAATCGGTGTTAGCCATGTGTCGTAATTTAATTGATTAGTGGCATTAAGACCTGGACGAAGCACAAATAGACGTACACGGTATTTTCCATCGGGTACAGGTGCTATCTTACTTTGTTTTGGATTCGATGGATTGGAAATCTGAATTGCACCGTTCCACGTTAGTAGGAAATCTGAGTCCTTAATATTGTCTTGTGCATCCACATTGAATGATTTTGAGCCAGGTACCATGCCAAGTGTGCGATTGCTTGCCGCATCCTCCACAAGAGCAAACAATTGTTGAGTAGGAGTTAGAAGACGGAAACGTAGCGCCACACTTAACGGTTTACCGTTGATGATGGCAGGTGCTGTCTCTGGCAAAAGAGCTGCTCCATTGAATTTATCAAGTTTTGGATAGTTATTTGTTTTTTGTATAGGATTAATGTTGTATTTTGCACCGAGAATTGATTGAAACGGAATTCTTCGTACAGTCTTTCTACCATTGGATGCTGCAATGTGCTCCGCTACAATAAAACCAGAGTGAATCCAAAGTGTGTCAATGTTTGGACTAATCGATTGTGACCCAAGTATTAAATTAAATATATACTTTGTTGGCGTATTTACGCTTATATTAGATGTACCTGGCCCAATATTTAATGTGCTTGGAGTGATTGAATACATGTCCCAGATATTGATTGTGCTGGTGGCCAGTCCATTCTGAGGATGGCCCATGACCCAGTTTGAAATAGAGGGCGCCAGTTCAAGTCGAAATTTTATTGTTCCTTGAGGAACATGTCCGGTAAAGGCGACATTGGTGGCATTGAACATGGTCGGTCGATTGTATTGATCGGGATAAATTGTAATGCCTTCAACATCAAATCCCCATGTAGCCTCTGACGTAGCATCAGCTCTTGCTAGACCCGAGCCACAATGTAATGGCGGCAAGACACGATCTGATAATTCATTGGAGGTTAAATGTTGTTGCCATACTTGTGGATCTGCTGTTTGGGTCAAGATACGACGAACGGCTGTTGGTCGCTGTTTGAACGGAACGCCAGCTACTGAACGTTGTAAAATTAATGCTGCTGTACCTGCTACGTAAGGTGCCGACATACTGGTTCCCGTTCGAATGGCATACGAACCAAGTTGTGTCGGATAAGTGCTAAATATTTTAACGCCATAGGCAACCACTTCTGGCTTAAAACCTTTCATAGACGCGGATGGCCCATAGGATGAAAACGATGACCATCCCCACTCGCGTGCAACATGTTCATTGGTTGGCGATAGGTTCCATTTGACTTTAAGCGTTTGGTTATTTCCTGGCTTTGTTAGTAGACTTTTAAGTCGTTTCCCCGTGCTTTGCAAAACCATCAACACGGGGATTTTTATACCAGTGCTAATATCTGGCTCTTGAAGCGATTCACCGTTATTTGCTATAATAAGACCAATGGCACCTGCTTTGCTAGCATGCTGTGCCTTAATTTCAAATGTACATTGCCCACGATCGACCAATAAAAACTTGTGTTTATAAGATTGCGATAACGGTCGACATGCTTCTGCGTTATCGAATCCAGTAGTCGTTATATTGCTTGTAGTAGATGGTGGTATACTCATAACCTTGGCAGTAATATATGTAAACTGCTCTTTTGTTTGAAGTTCGGTAAAAAAGAACACGTTACTTTTTTCTGGGTTAATAGAACCAACGGAAATGACGCCTGGTGCAGTTCCCGGACTAGTGACGGAAAACATATCAAGGTCGCCACTGTTACCGGCCGACGCCACGACGACAACGCCCAAATTGACTAGTGCCTGTGCCATACGAGCATCAAATACATTGACAAAATAACGTCGACTGCCAATAGATATATTAACAATGTCCATGCCATCGACAAAAGCACGTTCCATTGCGCTCATTAGCACATCTGTAGTTACTGTGCCTTCACAGCCAAAAACACGGTATGCGCCAAGTGTAGCAGCAGGTGCCACACCGATTACATAGGATGACTGGGCCGCAATAATGCCAGCCACATGCGTACCATGGCCATTACAACTGTCCATGGGATCAGCATCGGGATGCGGCATATTAGCACCATTGTAATTATCACCAACAAAATCGTAGCCATAGGTCACCTTGCAGCCTTTGCCAAAGCAGCCCCCCAAAGCAGAATGAAGATAATCGATGCCTGTGTCGATAATACCAATCTTAACTCCTCGACCAGCCTCAAAATCTTTATTGGTATCCACTGACTGGCGTCGGCGAAGCTGTATTGCTTCGTTGCCGGATGCATTTAAAATATTAGAGTGCTTAAGTCCTTTTTCCAGTGGCTCAATTGCTTTTACCATAGGTAGTGTCGCCAGACGCTGCAGATACCATTCACCACCTTTTAGAATGTTAAAGGCAACAGCGTTCATTAACCGATTGTAGGTTGCGCGAGGACCAGGGATAAGACTTTTTCAGCTTGCCGAAAAAACTCTTGTTGCTGTGCGACTACCTCATTAGTCCCAGGCTGAGCAGTTAACTCAACAACATACGCTGTGGGCACCAGGCCTCGTGTACTCTGTGGTACAGGCTGCTGTTCCAACGATGAATTGTCAGGTTTGGACGGTTCCTGTTTCACAGTTTGGTTGTTGTAGCTTGAATCATGTTGTGGGGTCCGAATTGGTGGGCTATCGATGCTAGTCTGCTGCTGCTGATAATGATTTTGTTGTTGATGTCGGTAATAATTTTGTTGATAGTTTTGTTGTTGATAATAATTATGATTGTAATTCTGTGGATAATATTGTTGGCGATGATGATGATGACGTTTAGCGTCTATAGTCTGCCATGTATTTGTAATTACACCTGCAATAATTGCTAGTAAAAGCGGGCGGGAATCGATCATTGGTTGCATGATTGGCCAATTTAAAATTTATGCATTTAATGGCTATAATAAATACCAATATTGCACTGCTTTACACTGTGTATAAGCTTGTAATAATAATACTCGCAGAGTATAGTAAATTGGTTCACGAACCGTAAGTGGAGCAATAAAGAGTAACTATAATATGCGATAAGGACGATTGTGTAAATAGCCACAGAGTGTACAAGTCTTATACTTTATATTTATTCATTAGCTTCTGCCTCGTTTTAAAAACTTCTCCAAACAGTTGGCCAATCATTAAAATATGCCATGAACAGGTACTGTTTATAGTTCTGAAAAAATAATTCGAGAAAAGGCAAGTACGTTGCTTAGCAGGTTTACCATAGGCCCCAATCTACCAGTTACTCGGTGTTGCGCAAAAATGCTTGTATTTTAATACACTTTCATATTTATTATAATGTTACCATCATAGTATTATGGACAAAGTTTTGTAAAAGTGCGTTTAAAAAATATTATATAATTGAAAAACATCTTACACATAAACGGTTACAAGAACAATATATCTATTAGATATCAGTACTAATTACTAGCGACATACGTTTATTACGACAATATGACGAGTAGCTACTTGTTCATTGTAAACATACCAACAACTATATAAGCTGATACGCTGCGTTAACGAAAATATTAAAAACATCCAGGCTTTATTAGGCTACACTTTATACAAATCAACGCCAAATAGTTTAATTTCTAGCTACACAGCTACTGAATGCAAAATAAATCAATTTATTTTTTAATATCATACTGATAGAAATTGCCAATCTTTTCTATAAGGAAATTGCCAAAGCAAGTAGGTATTGCATTAGATTCAGACTCGGGATCTTTATCAACAACTGGATAAACAGTTGAATCAAAACGTGGCTCATAGAAAAAGGGAACAGAATAGCGAGTTGTCGCTCCTTGGTGAATTACACGATGCACAGCGGCTGTATATTTTTTATTCGACCAAACCTATAATAATAATTTTTTGTTATCTTTTCGTTAATCTGCTATCATTCCAACACCATACCACTGCCATGTCGCCCACATTGACCACAAAACTATTTGGCACAGGCTTAACATAGTACCATTCTCCTTGTTTATTCATAGCCTGCAGTGATGTCACTGTAGAGTCCTATATTAATGCATTAATAAAGCAGTTTTTTTAAACAATTGCAATCTATCTACCTGATTTAACAGTGTCAAAAAGCTAAACAAAACAACGACCGGTTAGTGAATACAGTGCTAACGCCATCTAGCGATTTACCTTGAATCGGCGTGGGCCTCTAAGCTATAACCACCTGATTCTATGCTGGCATCGTCTAGCTTAGGATAAGATGCCATGCGAAGTACGCGGAAAGCATCACGCATCCAATCAAACTCTGTGTCTTTTGAACCAATTCCTATCGACATTGCCGTCACAAGCTGTGCACTAAGCTGCGTAAGCTGTTCAATATAAGCTTGAGTAATCTTATGCAAATCTGGATGGGGTAAGTATTTTGAAGACCTATTATATCGGGTGCATTGGTGTCCTCTTGAGCATCGGCGTCACCAGGAATACGGCCATTTGACAGATATCGTACAGATTGTGCTAATGCAATTGTCTCGTGATGCGTATGCTCGTTTCCGTTGATTTGCCTTGCAAAGTGTCGATAGCCACGAAACAGGCCATCCACGCTATATTTTTTTTCTCCTCGCTGGACTGGGCAAAAACTGTCTTGCTAGCTTGTGGATGCCATCGTATTGCTCTTGTGGCACACCATGATTAATCAAATAAAAGAATCTGTTGCATAATGGTATTAATATGGCTAATATAGCCAATTAACAGCCACTTACCCATAATCACGGCACGCTGCATCGATTTGCTTAGCAATAGTAAGCCGATCCTCATTCGTAGCATCCGGGCTTAAGAACGGTGCAAAATCAATGATAGGCAATGATGTATCCGACATGGTACTAAATGAAATAAAAGACCGACGATAGATTGATGTAGAATACACTTCAACAAATAGACTAATGGTTATTGTACACACTAAACCATGCGCAAACATGGCACTATTTATACATAAATATTTATATTTATTTATTACCATAGCGCTATATTCCAGATAAACATATAGTAAGCTTACTAATCTACTGGACGTGTATTTAGTTATCTATAGTTTGAGTCACTATTAATGAAATATACAGAGTGAGTCATTAATGGGTAAGGCAAAGTGGTGGTGATGGTAATCGAATTGGCTAACAATATTTTTTCACCACTTTGTTTGTTCCGTTTTCGTACGGCCATTACGCAAATCCTTACGACATGGCGTCGACAGCTGCACGACAGCTATCCATCAACAAGAATGGCGTCGGTGCATTTGTGCTGCAATGCCGCAAGCTTGTTTTCCAATACTGCGAAAAAAGTGGCAGTAGCCGAGGAATCAAGTAAGCTGTTACAACTTCTTAATCATTCTAGATCCTCGACCAACTAATCTATATAATGCAATCTTTTTAATAGTGAGTATTTGAAGACGCATCTGATTCCATTTGCCAAGGAGAATCCTCAGATTGAGATTCTAGTTACTCCACGTCCTGCTAAACATCCGATTATTCGTGGATACTATCGTAAGTGTAGTTAGCTGTATAGCTATACAAGTCTGTATATCAACGTGACTTTTATTAATTTGCATGCAATAGTAAATGGACGAGAGAAGATTGTATGTGTCCGCAACACAGAACCAAAACGTATTGCAGAAACCGTACAATTACTACGCGACACGAGTGGCATGAAAGTAAAAGTATTTAAGAAGCCTGTTATTTCTGATACACCTTCGGTTCGTGGTATTTGGTCACCATTCAATGCTAAGCCACACGTCATTTAATCTACAGTTGAAAATAATAATAAATAAACTTGGCTACTATTAGAAGCAAGTAGACATGGCTTAAATACAAATAATAGAAATGGATCAATCATTAGGATTAGTTTTAATCATTGCCGATTTTGAGTTTTGTAATCGAGTGGATATACCAATTATAAAATTAATGAACAATATAAATTAATGGCAGACTCGTTTATTAAACTCAACAATGCAATTGGTTTGCAAAGCATGCTACTTAGAGTTTCGCTCCAGCGTGGCGGGTAATTGTAGCTGTAATAAGACCTATAATAAATAAACGTGTCAGTTAAAGATGTGAAATGATAGTAGTAATTGCTTACCAGCAGGATCGTCAAAGGGCATAAAAATAGTTGCATCTTTGCCAACGTTTGATTGCCCAAATGGCTCCAAATTGACCGTAAATACATGCTTGTTAGGCAAGGCATAGCTCACTAGGTTGACCTCTGGTGCTCGGTCAAGAATCTGCTGGGCCATACGGTAAAGCGTCGCTTGAACTGATGCACTCTGGTCGTTTGAGAATACAGTCAGGGTAATATCACGCACCGCTTGGTAGATGCCTTCGTAGTCAATATCACTAGCAATTCTATTGCCAGGATTGGCTGCTGCCGCCTTCCACGCATCGCCGGTAAGCTTAGCAGCAGGCAGCTGTTGCGTGCGGTACACCCAATTAGCATCGACAACAGTCGAAAGAATACGATCCTCTGCCTCAGGTAGTGTTGTAAATTGGTCGCGTAAGAAGTTGGTAAAAGCTGAACCTGTCGTCTTTAGAACAAGTAGGCCAGTAATGCCTGAGGTCAAGCTTAGCTCGTAGTGGCTCTTGCTAGCCGTGCGACGGACATGCGCTTCAGCAACTCGAAGCTCACTTGAGTCGCGTCGGAATGAGTGTGGATGCAGCTGGTCATCGACTGTTAGTCGAGCCCATCGATGCTTATGGACGCGTACATTCGCGCCACTAACATGTGGGTAAGTATCGAGGAAATGGCGGGCCACGACTTGAGCAAATAGTTCTGGCTGTCCTACAAGCTCGCTTTGTTTGGCCAATGCATAGACCGTGTTCTTCATTGAGTCAGTTGCAATAACGAGTGTATTATCGGCGTGTGTATACGAGGCTTCAAAGTCGCCCTCGAGCAGTACACGTACCTACACGTATACTACAGTGTTAGTTATGCTAAACTAGCTCGCCATCATAATCTTACCGTCAATTCATGTAAATCTTGCCAAGCGTTGGCTCCACGAACTACTTTAACCAAACGAATACGGTCCTTGCCATACTGTTGTGCTTTGATAGTCATGTTGCTCGACACTATGATAGTTGAGAGGTGATAATAGCAAAAGGATTGAAAACGCAATAGGTGGGGTCGATAAGGATGACGGAATAAGGCTTGGATGATGCCAATTGTTGCATCATCATCATCATCATCATTATTATTATTATTATTATTATTATTATTGTAAGGCAAATTGACATTTTAAGTTGTTAGCAGATCATTGATACTTAATAATGCAAATGTTAAAGCAATGTTAGAATGGATTAGCTTGTTAGGTAAATAGCGACTGCTACCGGTCCCCAAAATCCGTTCAAGACTGACGGAAATCAGCATATTGCTACTACTTTGTTTCGTTCAAACCATTATTATAAACAACTTGACATATTTTAATGTTATTAGGATATAGCTATTATAATCAATTTAAATAACTTGTACGATTGCTAATAATTGATGCAACAAGTTGTCTATAAAATTACATTGCTTTAATTTCGCTGCTAAATAAACAATTGTTTTATTAACTAATAAAAATGCGAGAATTGATTGAATTTAGAGATTAGAACGCAGACATGTATACGGCTAATATAGCCTTTTGTGTCACTTTGTCGCCATTCTGGATTTCTTTCGCCATATCACATGACATAATAACTAGATGTACAATAAGGAGTGTTACAATTAATTTTATTTGTTTATCTGACAATTGGCACTATTCAGTGAAAATAACGCACTATATCTACACTTGACAGTGGATGTTGAGCTACTTGATAGATATGTTTTAATTTAGCATGGCATGTGTTATCAGAGTGGCATTTTGTACTAAGTATTGATGCTTTATTTGTTTAGTCAGTCCACGTTCTACAGTTTTGTAAATGGCAATAGCATATCTCAAACTAGTATTTTATTTCTATAAATCTAATGATTTAGTTTTTGCGGTAATTTGTATATTCTAAACTTTACTGATTTATAAATATATATATATATGATAAAAGTATCGAGTTCTCATTTTCCAATATAGTAACTATTATCTTATTTTCTGCAAACACACAGCTACACATTTCTTGAAGTCTCAATCTATGTAATAGCTATTTCAATATGGTTAAAATTTTCTTTTTTCACGTTATTCCTATTTACGCTTTGTCAGCACTTTGCAGTGTATCACTAGTAAATGCTGTCAATGCAAAAGTTGGTGGTAAGCACACATACCTGTGTTAAACGCGCATTTTTATTGAAATTATATTATTATAGTTAAAGTCAGCGATGACAATCCTGGATATAGCTATCTTCAAAACGGCAATGCACTCAAGGAACATGGCTTTGAATCAATTAAATGGGTTGGTGGACTATATGGAAAAATAAGTCTCGGCGATGTTGTATGGAACAACCATCATAGATTTTTAAAATGTATACGGCACAATCTAGCATTACGCGAAGATGAGACATTCAAAGTAAGGACTTGGCTTGTTAGTAGAATTAACTGATTACAAAAATAGATATTAAAAGAAGTAGAAGACGACGATTTAATCCAAGGCGACATGGCAAAAGGCAGAGCTTATATCCAACAGCCAGTGCATAGATTTGAAATACCAGAACTTTCTGCTAATTTGATTATCAAATATGTTATATTTATTCATTTGCTGAGGGCAAAGAGTTGGACAGCTTTAGTGATGAAAAATCATGGGCAGAAAAGGCTCTTTTGCTTCCACAAGTGTTTTATCAAGTGGCACAAGGTACATAACAAGACTATGGATTGTATATAGTCACTAACAATAACTAGCTGCCATGTATTTCCGCTATGCCAACTTGGTTCATTATGATTTTATACACGAAAGTATGCTGAAATTATGCGTTTATATTTTATCTAATTATTTTAAACAGATATCATAGTCGAAGAATCACCAAATTTACAAAGCGTAAAAGTAACAGTGATTGATTTTGATTTCGCCAAACTACTGGTTAAACGTAGTTTTCTATCTACCAAGAAGCTGGTGCCGTTAGAAAATTTGGATGGTAAAATTGCTTATTCTTTGTGCAGCGATGACAACAAACGCTTGTCAATGAAAATATTCAGATCTATTACGGGCGTCTTTCCGTTTCATTTTGTGGGTGGTATTGTACATTCATACAATAAGTTGTTGGAGATTTTCCAATTAACGGCACAAATGTCGGTTCAGATGAAGCCAAGTCAATTTAAAAAGTTGGAAGAATTAAAATCAGACTTTATTAAAAGCTGTCAAGATCCTTACGATAAACCACCAAATATTCCAACTAAATTCGACACAGTGGCAGCAAAAAAACTACTCAATCTTCTTGAGTTTATGGTAGCACTAAACCATAACGATAATCCAGGTTGTTTAATTCCAATTAAGATTTTATCAACTAGTTAAACCAGCCTACAAATAATAGTTAATAAAAAAGTGAATCAGTAGCGTTTATAAATATTTAAAACACTAGTTTACAGTGATATGTTTTAATATAAATGTATAGCTGAAAAATGTCAAATTGAGTGCGTAACTTACATTAAATCGAATTTCAGCAAATAATTATATTAAGACATAGCAACGCATTGATTAGCGAAGATTGGCCGCCTTCACTTTGTTCATTCCATTTTGTTGTCTAATCGTTCTTCATAGTTTCATGCCACTTTTGCTCGTGTCTGACTCCAATATTGAGTAGTGCGCATACTCAGTCTATTCGGAATATCATTTATCAATTATTCTACCCTAATATCGCTGTAATCAACAGCATAAACGTAACAAGTGTAATATTTTAAATAAACGACAACATATTTAATACTATAATGCTTGTCCCATCAATATGCGTAAAACCAAATTAAATAATAAACCAATAATGACACGTTAGTCTAATCACATTATATACAATCTATATCACCTGTGCATGAGCAGTAACCCAGTGACATGTATTCTGTTGATCAAATTGTAATTTTATTACTGTAATACTATTATTTTTACTTAAACAATATTGCTAATTGCCAAATGCAAACAAAGCATGGATAAAACTGTAAAAAATTAATCAAGTATAATACTGATAAACTCATGTATTTATTGCTACAAGTTTGCATAGATAAAAAGGCTTGACTAAACTCAGACTTGTTGACAATATAATGATGCCATTGATTAATAGTTGAATAAAATGAGTGCATTGGCTGTAACTTGATATGTAAGTGAAGTAGACAATTGTCATTGAATGGTCTTGATTTTGCCAAAGATATACCTAAATATATTGCTCTAGCACCTCCATTTACACCACCAATGCTAATCTATTGAATATACCGGTTAAACTGTATCGATAGTATATATGTAGAATGTGCCATATAAGCAGCATATAAATTAATGCTATACGATGTCACTTACATTCTATTAATACAAGTTATCAAGTGCACACATTGAATGACATGTAACAAATATAAAATTGGTTAATATAGCATACTACTTACCAGCTATTAATATAGTTATTAAATATACACAACGTATATTATTTAATTAGTATATAGCTATTTAATATAAAATGCCACTTACCAACTATTGATATTAGATTGTTAAACACACACAGCGCATAGCATGTAATTAGTTTATATTTATTTGATACAAAATATCACTTACCAACTATTAGTATCATTATTAGATATGCATAATATATGAAATATAATTAGTATGTAACCAAACAATATACAATTCCACTTACTGGCAGCTGTTATGTGTTATAATGGCCATCATGTGTATAATAGTGTCGATAAGTGTTGGAATAATGATCAATAATCACAACTTATGTTCTAATGATGCATTAGGTAAACATAATGTTAATAAGTATACTAATTTACATATTTATTGTAATTGCAACATACCACGACGAGTTAGAACTGGCTTAGTGTCCACCACGGTCATAGTGGCCACAAGAGCCACGACAATGGTACAGACGACGGCAATAGAAATACTCATGTTAATACTGGATTGTTAAAAGAAATAAATAGAATGGAAGATGGTATGTGTTTATTATAAATAATCCGATACATAGGTGGTAGGGATCCGCATACAAGTCTATACAGCACCATTACACAGCTCAACTACACGTCGCAAACTAAATCTATTGGTTTTAAAGAAACAGTGACAATGCGCCATTATGCTTCTACCGTCACTTTTACCGACAAAATCAATTCCCAATGCCTATATGTATTCCAAACAGCCCATAACATTTGGTCCATATAACTATACTATCAAATATTGTAGCCGGTTATTCGTATAGAAAAGATAACGCACTGAGTTTACATAGGTGCTGCATTCGCGTATACCACTGCAGAACCATACATTGTTAAAATCCGAGTTGTAATTATCAAAGTTGGTCGTACAATATGTACTACTTGTAATACAATGGTTAATAATCCTTCTGCTAATAGAAACATTTTATCCAGTCATTGATGTCATTGATTGTTCAATTTTAAAATAAAATACAAGTCTACATAAATGTTTATTTCAAATGGTATAGATTATATCAGTGCTTTGTTGGTATGGGCCAGCACACTAAATAAAGCTCTAGCAAAGGTGATGAGCTTAAAAGCAATTATAACGGTTTCCAGCAATTGCAACACATTAAAATATCATTTCTTCTGTAATAGATACTCATATTTACTTATAATATTGCTTTTATATAGATTTTATAACAATCAAAATAACAAATGATTCAAATTGTGATTCACATTAAACACGCTACCCAGTATAATTGCTGCTATAGAATGGTTTAGTTGTGACAAGTATGTATGACACAATGTATGAGTAAACGTGCTACACTGTCTATTCTCATAGACAAGATCTTAACAATAGCCATTCGTTGTCTTTTAAACGATACTCAAGGCCACAGATATACAGTTTCTTATTGGCATAAACGGCAATAGTATGATGATTTTTTTAACCTTGTCGCCCCTTTCCACAAGTCCTTATTTCAAAATTTGCCGTTTTTGGTATGTGGATTATTTGGTGTACAAATTGTTTCATTGCCGGTAACATAGTGTAATAACCCCAGCGTGATTTTGTTTCATGGTTTTGGGCGAGTAAACTGATCGGTTGTAATAAAATTCTCTTTAAAAGCGAGGGTCTATACAAAAGGATAACCGAGCCAGAGTGTAACTGTAAACGTATTACGTGTGTAGCCTTAATGTTTAGGAAATATTAAATACCACAATACACCAATTTTCAGGTCCAATTATAGAAATTTGACCAATTAACTATCCGATACGGCCCTCTACTAACGTAATTGTTGTTTATTATTTAGAAAGCATAGCCATGGAGAAAGACAATATATAAATACGAGCTTAAACGCACCCACCAACACAACACCAATATCACCCATACGCACTAACCATTCACTTGCAGCTGGACTGCCGAACGATAACTCTATTAACTTTTACGTCTACTATCCACTATGTTTTGGAACAAACTCAGCGGCGCCACTCTTCTGGCATTGAGCGCTTTGCAATGCGTCTCTGGCCATATGCAGCTTTTCTCTCCAATTCCTCGCGGTGATCCACGTAATAAAGGATATGGCCAAGTTGCACCGCATCCTGATGGTGCTTTATTTGGCGGTGGCGCCCCCGGTAAATATCCTTGCCGATTCCAAAAAGAAGGGCCTGTTACTGCGCGCTACACTGCGGGACAAGACTTTATCGTTGAATTCATGCAAGGTAGTCCACACATGGGTGGACATTGCCAATTCGCTTTTTCTTACGATAACGGAAAGACGTGGGTTGTTACTCGAACCATCATCGATATGTGCTTTATGGGCATTGCTCCTTACCGCTACACAGTTCCAATTCCAAAGGGAGCACGTAACGGTAAAGCGCTGTTTACCTGGACATTTATCAACGCCGGTGGTAACTCAGAATACTATATGAATTGTGCCGATATTGAAATTACTGGCGGCTCACCCACTGGTAGTTTAACTGGACCGGAACTCATGCTTGCTCGTACCTCTGGTGCACCCGAATTCCCTCGATGGGCCAACAAGGATGCATCGCAGGATGGCAAGGAGAACTTTAACAAGCGTAAAATTGTTACTATTCCTGCTGGCTCCACAGCAACTACCGAGGGTACCGTTGTAGGTGAGGCTGGTGGCGGTAAGCCAGGCGCAGTTAAGCCACCGACCAAAATTCCATGGTCAAAATTTGTTGCTAGTAAATTCGCCGATAACAATGGAGCCAGAAAGAAAAAGCGTACCGATTTGGGCCCAACTGGCAAAGATATGCCAGGCTTTTTCATCGCTACAAGTGCCGATCCCCGTGGTGGCACTGGCGGTAAATACAACGATAAAAAACTGACCCCTACTACCGCTGATGGCAAGGACACATTTGAGCCGACCAAGCCTGATGCTGGTGCAGACAATGATACCACAACTGGTGGTGATGTGGATTCTGATACCCAACCAGAAAAGACGCCAACCAGGTCTGACAAGAAGGCTGAAAATGAGACCGACACTTCAGACGACACGACCAACAATGAAGCCGAGCCCGAGCCCAAGTCCAAGTCCAAGACTGACAAAAAGTCTCACAAGAAGAATAAGAAGGGTAAATCCAAGAGCAAGAAGGATGAAAATTAAATGGTTTTTACTGTTTGCTCTGAATAAATAACGTATTATGATATAAGCTAGCTTTCTTTACTTAAGTTGGTGTTAATCGCCACACTTTATTGATTAAATATCAAAAAACAAAGAATAAACTGTAATACAAATTAGCTTTATTGGATGTCGACTCTATTTTTATTGTAAATGGTCCCAACATCATTTACAAAAATGGCTAGTTCTCAAACACTCGGGCCTTAACCATTGTTGCGTAGTTAACTTTACTCCGACACGATTGTTGCTTTCTCTTCCCTTTCTACTATTTTCTACTTTGTAGTTAGTTTTGTCAACACTCATTGCTGCTACTATCATTACTTTTACTATTATTAGTATATAAGTTTATTATTGTTTCTGATGAGGCGATCAGCAACCACTATGTTGTTTTCGTTGTTAGCCTTTTGCCTTACTGGCCTAACTGTGGCTCTTCCGCTTTCTGGAGCCGAGGATAGTCTTAGTGTTCCTTTAGGCGAAAAGAATTTTACAGAAACAGTATCAGCAGGCTTATGGTAAATACTATCACTACGTGTAGCGCCAATCTAACTTGACCATCTCTATTCAATAAATAGGTTTGTTAAACATTACTCGCCAAAATGCAAGCACTGTAAAAAAATGGGCAAGTATTTATTTCTTAATTTCCGTTAAATGTATTTTTATTAATAAAAGTTTATTATTGTGTGTAATAGCTCCAATCTGGGTCGAGCTATCACATAAATACTCGGAAACAAAGAATTTCCATCTAGCTGAAATCAATTGTATAGCAGAGGCTGGTGAGTTAATTGACCTGTTGATTATATCTATTTAACATATCAATAATAGATTTGTGTGAACGCCATGACATTACTGGCTTTCCTACAATGGTGATGTTAGTATTATTTATCTGATAAAGATGCGGTATATTAACAATATTAACAATAGGTACAACAACGGCGATCGGGAAGAAGAATACGTTCAAGAGCCCACACTCGAGCTAATGAGCACTTTTGTTGAAGATCAACTATTGAAGCATATTAAAAAGGAAACAGAAAGCAAACCACCAGCTACCAAGGAAACTGCACCTAAAGTAAGTGCCACTATTTTAATCACTTACACAATTTGCATCCACAACTAACTGTGGTATAGCCAAAGGAAGACAAGTTGCCACCCAAAGAAACTACTCCTAAAACAGATAAATCTACTAAACAAAAGGATCATCAAGACCAGTCTACAGATGGTGTTTTGGCCAATCCAAATGGACATGCCATAGCATTAAGTAGTGCCTCATTCGAAGAGGTAAGCATAGTATTTTTTTCACTTTGAATATTATCTAATGGATCATGGGAATCTATTAGATGGTCAATGGCAATAACGGTGCATGGTTCCTCAAGTTCTATGCACCTTGGTGTGGCTACTGTCAACAATTGGCACCAACATGGGTTGAATTGGGCCAAGTTCTTAAAGGAAAGGTTAACGTTGGTAGTGTGGATTGTACAGTAGAGAAAGGCGAGTATTTTAATATAGCCGCAATAGAATCACCAATGCTAATATTAATTATACTATAGATATATGTGCTCAATTCGATATCAAGGGATATCCAACACTTAAGCTGTATCCTTTTATTATGTCTATACAATAGAGTTATCATGCTTTGTGTTATTTGCTTAATGCACAAATGCAACTATAGTGTTGTAGATGGCGTTTCAAGCGAGTATATTGGTGCCCGTACACTGGATGCATTGAAAGCATTTGCCATGAAGGCCGCAGGGTCAGTATTAATGGTGAAATGATCCATATTGGTTATTGAAACCATCATCTAACCATTATTAATGTAACGTAGTGCCCAAATCACCAAGATTGAAGCAAAGGAATGGCCCGAGGTCAGCAAACAAAACGAAGTTATGATCATTATGGTTGATCCAGAGACCAAGAGCGCTGCCATGGATGTAAGTATTAATTGGTAGAGAACTAGCTAAATGAAATCAAATACTAAAAAGGAAATGACCCATCTAGACCTATAGCAATGTAGCTCGTAGTCTTTTCGCTGTTGCATCCTACTATCACACTACCGACACTGCGTTGGCTAAGCAATTGAACGTGAAAACAACCTCTGGTCTAGTTGTTTACAAAGACGAACGAGCCATTCCTTATACCGGATCACTTACGGATAAGTTGGCAATAAGAGAATTCATTGAAGAGCATCGCTATCCAGCCTTGATCCCTATTAATGCCGGCAATGCTAAACGTATTCTTGGTAGTGGTTTTAACGAGAATTCATGGGTTGTTCTGGGCCTATTTGCTCCAAAACGTACGGGATTTGAGCGAGTTAAAAATGAATTGAAAACGGCCGCCATCAGTCATATGTATTCCGATAGCGATAAGAAAGCCTCCGGTAAATAACTGATTCCTCAAAACCACTTGTATTATTTGGCTGGATTGATGCTACAGAATACGAATCTTACGTGTCTACCACATTTAATATTAATGATGGTAATTTACCAAGTATGGTCATTATTAACCATAAGGTAATTGAATTGATTGATACCATTTAATATTTGTTATATTGATACAAAATGTATTGTTATTATTAGGAGGAAGAATACTTTGACAAAGATGCCGATAATGTTAAGTTTACTATTAAAAGGATAAGATAGCCAGTTATCTTGAAGCAGCCCAATCACATAAATTACAAGTAAGTATAGCATTACTAAGAGTAATATAGACGATCTAATTGATAAATAACTATTTATTAGGCAAAGAGTATGTTGGGCGCATTTGTTGGACACTTAAGGGCGGTGTTAAGAAGTTAACACGTGCTGGTGTAAGTAATCCTTTATTTCTAACTACCTTTATAACTTATAACTACTATAACTATTTAACTAGTCGGCCGCTATTAATAATCCATTCCTTGCCTTTATCGGCATTGTGGGTGTATTCGGTGTATTGGCCTATATGGTTAAGCGTAGTACTGGTGAAAGCACCTATTCACGTGTGGACCTAAAGCCGATTAAATTGGATTATAGCTATACATCCATATGATAGGTATAGAACGACAATACTATCGTTTAAATTGAATAAATTCAAATGAATTAATCTATAACTAAATCATGAGTAAAATAATAGCTAGTTTTTATTCGCTTTATCTCAAATAGATCTCTCTCTTTCTCTTTCTTTCTTCTTTCTCTTTCTCTCTCTGTGTGTGTGTGTATTAATCATCACCACCTTTGAACTCTTTTTCAATTAATTGAATTAACGTGTTACATCGGCGTTGTATTTCAAGTGTAGATCGTGACTTGAAGAACCAATCGAATCGGAATCGGTCAGACTTTCTAACTTCTCGACGTATTTTCTCATAAGCATCTTCTGTACCGTAACCTAGTCGCTCGAGTTGTACCAATAAGAACCGATCTTCTTCCTCTGTCCATTGTTTACCACGACTTGGACCGTATACAATACGTAATTGTTCAAGTGGTAATTTATGCTCCTTTACTTTATGCGATAAATGTGTTGAATTTCCATTTGTTTACGTAACCGATTTTCGCCTTTCTCGATATTATTAATAATTTTCTCATGATCTATTAACATAATAATAATAATGGATAGTTAGTCAATAATATGGTCACATTGTTATAATTAATTCAAATTACCTGCAATTTCCTTATATCGTTGCCAGAATGTATGGGCATATTTTTGTATTTGTTCAAGTGTTTTACCATCCAATTCTTCGGCAATCATTTCAAGTTGGTTACTAGTTCATAGTAATATACATTAGATGATTAGTTCATCGCTTAATATAACACTGTTATTATCCTTCTTATATTACTTACCGTCCATAACGTTCACATGCTTTAACAAATGCATTGAAATCACGCCGATTCCAATCTTCAAATCCCTAATATCCATGATTAGTCGAGTAATAGTATCATTTCCAATTATTTCATCATTTCTTCTTACTTGTTCTAACAACGTCTCTTTCTCGCCTGTTCCTTCTCTGTAAGTGGTTCAGCTTGATCAACCTTCTCTTGTTCCTCGCCCGTTCCTTTTCTCGCATCTCTTCATCGGCACCACCTTCTTCGACAGGTCGGGCGGGTATCTTAATACCACGTTGTTTCTATATTTAATATAATCGGTGTTAATACTATTCAATAACCATGTATGCACCCTTCTTTACCATATGCCAATAGTTCTCCTTTTCTATCAACTCTGTATAGCGTGGTGGGAAGAACTGGAAGTCAGCACTATGTTAAATGCGTCAGTATAGTTCTATTGAATCGTTGACATCAATTATTACACTGTTTGCTGTTTGGGTAGACGTGGTTGTTTAGGCCGTTCATTCTTGGGTCCAACACGTAATGCTTCACGATAATAATCATCAACCGCGTAATTGGCCTTTCTTTCTCGCTTAGCCGGTTGAATCCACGTTATCCAATGCTTTCTTTTTTCTAATACATTTTATTAAAGTTAATGAATAAGTAATAGAAATGCCCTCCTACCTTTGAATAGTCCTCTCCTTGCCATTCATAAGCACTACCAAGACCTTCAACGGTAAATCGTTGTAAATCATCCAAACCAATATTTTCATATTTCTTATTTAACTCTTGTGTCTTGTGTTCTCCTTGAAGAATGATCTTGTCAATATCATCTTCCATAACCGTGCTATTAATTATTAATATTAACAATATAGTATGAGTATTACTATTTACTATTTACTAGACTAATATTGATCGATTAATTACCTTTCTGTTGATTCAAACATTGATTTGGCGCCGTGTCTAATCATATCAAGTAGTTCATCCTTTGATGCGGCTAAGTATAATGGTTTATATTAATATGTAAATACATACTTTAGTATATTGTATTACCTTTTTGTTGTTGTGACATTCGTCCTTGTTGAATAACTAGTTGATCCAATCGTAGTTTCTGAGCTGCTCGTTCAAGTACCTTTTCTTCAATGGCATTCTATATTATTGTAAATAGGTTAGTATTTGAACTAATATAACACTATTGCTATACGTATATTCTACTTGCCTCTGTAATAAATCGGAATACCCATACTTGCTTCTTTTGACCAATACGATGAGCACGATCCATTGCTTGTAGATCAACTTGAGGATTCCTAATTAGATATTAATATTAATTAAATTATATATATAATATAATATAATATAATATATATAGTATTTACCAATCACTATCGTATAGAATAACAATATCGGCTGTGACTAAATTAATACCCAAACCACCAGCTCGTGTAGTTAATAAAAATATAAATTTATCACTGCCTGGTCGATTGTACTCGTCGATGGCCTCAATACGATCTTCATGCTGTGTACTACCATCAATACGACAGTATTCTATAAGTATCAATAGATAATGAATCAGTATTCATTATTAATATATATATATTATATATGTATATGTATATATTAGCATTAATGCTTATGGCTAGATAGTAAATATTACCATATTCGCGGAATATACAATAGTCTTCTAGAATATCCAATACACGACTCATTTGACTGAATAACAATACACGTGATCCTTGTGCTTTCATTCGACGTAGTAACTTGTCAAGTAACATCATTTTACCGGCATTCTCCACTATATGTTCATCGGTAGTGTAGGGTGGACCAGGTTCTGCTCCATCGAACAAATATGGATGATTACAGCATTTACGTAACTGCATAACAATGTTTAACAAACGTGTTTTGCCTTCACGATTACTGGTAAGTGCGCCATTCACGGCCTCAATATCCTTTTCGAGAATCTTTTGATACCACCGGCGTTGCATGGTCGACATGCCAACATAAAGATTAACCTCTTTTTTTGGCAATAGTGAATGTTCGACATCGGCCTTGACACGTCGTAGTAGAAATGGTGCCAATACCTAGTATAAATAGTATGCTTTTAGTAACTGATCCATCTACTACATATTCTATTAATAATCTACCTTGTGCAGCTGTTCCATCACTTTGTCCTGTTGATCTCCTTGACTCTGGAACCACAAATCAAACTTCTCAGCCGATTTAAACACATCAGGTAATAAGAAATTAAGTAAGGCCCATAATTCGTGCAAGTTGTTTTGTAATGGTGTACCGGTAATTAATAGTCGGTTTTGTGAATTGAGTAAGCGCATTACTTCGGATAGTTTAGAGTTTTCGTTTTTAATACGATGTGCTTCATCGATTATAATATACTGCCAGGCTATCTTTTTCAAAGGAGATGTTTCACGTAAACACATCTCATAGGATGTCACGCATACTTCAAACTTTTGTGGTATTAATCTTGAACGCACCAACTCAGCCTAATTACATATAGTTGGTTAGTAATCCATCTACATACTAACTAGCTATAATATACATACACGTTCATGTTTGTCACCTTGTAGCAATAGAATATCAAACTCTGGTACCCACTTACGAAACTCATTAACCCAATTCTGTAATGTTGATTTTGGTACTACAACTAAATGTGGACCCGGTAAATCGCGGTAGAATTTAAGATAGCCCAAGAATGAAATTGTTTGTAATGTTTTACCAAGTCCCTAATTAATAATATTAATAACCTATTAACAATAATACTACTAATTACCATTTCATCGGCTAAGATACCATTAATACCATTCTCAAACAAAGAAATCATCCAATTAAGACCATATACTTGATAATCTCTCAATATGCCATTAGAAATATCTAGTATTACATTCATTAATTAAATAGTACATTATTATTATTATTATTATTATTATTATTATTTAATAGCCTACATGTAGGAGAAGCGGTAAAATGAGTTGTTACATGTTCTTCCTCTTCCTCTTCTTCATTCTTTAAAATCTCTCGATCTTCTGCCTGTTCCGTAAGTCGGTGTCGACGTGACCTATTTAAGGTCAATACTATATTAGCGATGCATAGATAGATTAACTAAAATAATCAATTACTTACCCGTCTGGGCTATTTGGCGGTTCAAGCTCTTGAGAATCACGTCTGTCACGTAAATGAGATCGATGACGCTCTGGTGGCAAAACATCAGCATCATCCTCCATGAAATGCTTAAATAGTTCAGTCAGTCCATAGAGATATGCTTTACGCGTCTCTGGATCTCTCTAAATACCATTATTAAAGTTATTATAATGACAATAATAATAAAATTGATTAGCTTTGTATCTATATTAAATACACGGCCCATTGTACTTTTAACTGTCGACCATTTGACTGATTAGAGTCAATGACGATAATAATCGCCACTGCTACTACTCTCCTGCTATTGCTCTCTTCTTTTCTTACCTTTGCCCGCGGTGGTATTCTTATCTGAGGTGGTTTATGAGTATTCATCTTTTTGCGCTGATCTGATCCTTCTTCTTCGTCCAAATCCATTAGTTCAGGCGATGAAGACGCCTCGCGCATTTCCTCGTCCATAATTTAAATAGATATCTACGAAAGTAGACGGTCGTTGTCTAGATCTTGATATACAACGCAGTCGACGTGTATTAAGCAGACTTTGACTATGGGTGCGCTTATACAATAATAATAATAATAATAGTAACGACGCGTGGATTCTTTACGCGTATACAGTAAAAGAGCACGATTACTATTGTTACTATTAAGCTATTAGTAATAGTAACGTTATAAAGGCTTGTTTCTGCGCACTAGACAGACTAGAACAGTAGTATGTGCGTGAATGGTAGAATAACAGGCTATCAATGAATTTTTTTTTGACAGCAATATAGAAAAAATCGTATTCAACTTGCTATAGACACAAGATGAAAAAGGAGCAATCAGGATCCAATAATAATTAAATAATTAAATAATTAAATAATAATTAAATTACTCACCATCTAGAATGATATCAGGAATTGAAATGCTTATTATAGATTTATTATACGGTATACATATATTCTTTATTTAACTATATCATTGCATTGTTTATCATGTAATGCAGATTTATTACAATAAAGTCAACAACAAATTAGAAATAATTTTGAATACAGCCATTTTAAGTGAATATACAATGATATACATTATACTGAATAATAAATCTACTATGCTGAGTATTTGATCATTGATTCCACTCACCATCCATCATCATGTTCAATAGATTGGAAGTCTAGTTTAATTACGCAAATATTAGTAAATATAGTCATTTAACACCCAATTACACTACAATTGAATTGTTTTGGTTATAATCAAATAATGCACAGTTACAGCTATACAGTTAAAAAGCAAATCAACTACAGTTCATTAAACATTAATAAACAAAAATAAAGACAATTATCATTAATCGGATACTGCGCCTTCACTTTCAGTGGCTGTGTTATTGGCGGTAATGGTCGCATCACTGTTCATACCGGAGGCAGGTGCTTGTGAATCGACCATCAAGTGACTAGGCTGATGAGCATTCACTTGACTGAATTTACCGAATTGATCAGGTGCTGTTAACGTGCCAAGCGCACGACGCATATGCGATGTAAGATAGGTAAGACCAACTTGGTAGCTGGCATTCATCCAGCCAAATCCTTCGCGCGGTACTAGTTTAAAATCGACACCTACGTTGCCATATTCAACTTTGACCAAATGGGTCATACTGACAATGTCAAACTTTTCTGGCACAACACCATTAAAATCAACAAATGCCTGGGTAATAGTGTAGAGCCAGCGGTAGGCCAATCGACTAGCTGCTTCACCATATCCATACTCTTCTAGACCACGCCATGCCATTATTTGATGTGGAGCCCATCCATACGGATAATCCCATTGTCGGTTGGGCCGATCAAGTGAAATGGCACCGCGGGATGACTCTGTGCCACTGACCAATCCACCGGTGACTTCAAAGCGCGCTAGTGCACTCTTGACGAGTCGCTCGGCTTGTTCCGTACTTGCAGCACCAGCCCAAAGCATCCAAAAGCGGTGACACTTTCATAAGTCGATTTTGTCTTTAATTTAATGTCGTAGTCGTAATAAAGTCCCGTTGCTTCATCCCAGCAGTAACGATCGATAAGTGTACGTCGTGTTGAGCTAAATCAAAATATTCTGCACTAGAGCAATAGTACCATCGGCCATTTCAAATTGATCGTCGTATAGATCGCGTATAGTTGTAGCAAAATCTATTTCAAATTTATACAGTAGTGCATTCAAATCTACTGTAGCTAGATTTGCACAGCGTTTCTCAAGACGATAGGTCGTGTCATGACCGCTTTCTCGTACTGCTCGATCGTGGACAAAGTACGCATCAAGTGCTGGCTCTTTAATGCTGCCATTATTATAACCGATCACATACTCAGCAAGTGTTATGCCAAGCTTACGTGCATACGGTTCTAGTAGATGATCAAAATGACTGGCCTCTGTCTCGGGTGGCATACCAATACCCGTTGGATGGTAGCACGAAAGTCCAGAGACAGTGTCGAGTCGTGGCTCAGCCATCCATACAGTGTAGTATTCCTTAAAGGCGGCGTGCAAAGCGGCCGTTAGCCAGGCAAGATTCTCTTCGGGCGTATCGACTGACAGTCGTTCGTACACTTTAAGTGCCATATCAGTCAGGAAAGGCGGCTGAGATCGGGTCAAATAATAACTACGATTGGCATTGAGTATTTTTCCATAATGTTTAATCTGATAGGCAAAGTTATCAACCATACCGCGTGCCAATTCGACACGTCCATCGGCCAATAGACCAAGTGCTACAAAATACGAGTCCCATCCGTACATCTCATTAAATCGGCCACCCGGTACGACAAATGGCACGGCAGCCAGCGTAGATTCACCTTTAATATCGATACAGCGATGTGTGGCCAGCGCAAGAATACCTGGATGGCCATTAATGCTCTTGACCCATTGTGGTGTAATATCCTCCGGCAACTTCTCCACCTGTAGGTTAAGATGTGGCCGTGCCTCAGAAATTGCTGTGTAGTACTCCCAAGCATCGGGATCACCGTGTGGTACGTAAATACGTGGCCGTTGATCATTGCCTCGATTCTTTGGATCTTTACAAATCAATTCTAAACCATCCGCATCGATTCGCCGCGTTAATCCGTCCCAGAAATGATGTCGAATCATACGGGATAGTCGATTGACGGGATTTTCATTCAAACGGGCCTCGTCGATAACAATATGTCTTCGACCATATCCACTGGCCAGTGCCAATTCTTGTAAAAGATTTGACAGCATGTAAGTGCCACGAATATCAAATTTACGATAGCCGGCAGAATCGGCTGTGCCCACATTAATTACTTTAGGTCCGGCATCGTTGACGGTAATTTGCAAATCACCATCGGTATCTTCTTGTTCCAAAATAAGCCGCTTAGTTTCTTCAACATCGATAAGAAACTTTCGTGGTTTATTCGATTTTTCATCTAAATACGATACATTGATTGCTATTAGCAAATTGTCTGCATCAGCGGTAACACAAGTACATACTCGTGCCACCACCGATAACGATAGCTGCATTAGTAATGCGCCTATCATTATCTACCATCTCGATTGCGCCACTGATAATCGTGTCTCGACACTTACCATGAGAAGTACGGCGACGACGCTGGTAGTTTTTACGATTAGCATTCGAACTAGAGGTATTACTTGGATATTCCGCACTAATACCAATTTGACTCTGTGTCTGTAAACATAGAAAATGTATAAACGTTAACTGCCGCAATATAGGTTAGGTTGGTCTACGTACGGCATGAACAGTTCGGACACGGTGCACATCCGCTCGCGAGTAATATTCACTCGCATGAGCGTGAACAATTGCAGAATCTACAGATGTTGTGTCCATGTTGAAATAAAGAGGTTGTGTTAAAGTAATCGCCGATGCAAAGGTAAAAACGAAATGTATATGTATGTTGTAAAGAGAGCGATAAGAGTAGTGAGCCTGAGAGTTGAAATATAAAGCTTGTGGTCGGTCTTGCGATTCAAGAGGTACTAATCACGCGAAATAAGCTGTCGGACAAGTGTGTCAAGGCATCCACGTGATACTTAGTAAAGTAAGCGACAATACTGCAAGTAGATGACCGTGTCAATAGGTGCCTTTTGCTTGGCCGTGTACTAACTAACTACTAGGCGTGTATACGTATAAGGTTTTGGATAGACGTGTGGGTGTCAAGTAAGCGTGAGACTGCGGTTTCCACGGTTCTTATATGATACAGCACGCCATTCTGCAAAGCAATTTAAACAACGGCTCTGCAGTGCGTATCACTAACGATGTCTTCGGCTGAAACCGGATTGGGTCAATATGATCAAGTTCAAATTTAGATTTAGCAGCTGTTACGTCATATCCTGCAATGCATTAAAGCATGGTATGACTAATAGAATGAACACTGATGGGTGGGTTATTTACTCGATCGGCGATTTGTAGTATCAACAATATTTACTTGGTAACTGACAAGCTATCGTTACGGCCTACTATGACGTTTATACTGTTGCGTAAGAATGATGCTTCCAGATGAACAAAGCCAAAGTCATTTGTACACAATTTCATTATTTATTTTACTATTGGCTGTTAGTTGTATGCCTATAATTAATGTGCAGTATATAGCGCAACACTTTACTATTATAATCTGATGGTTATCTACTGTCTTGTTACAGTAGTTAATGTAGCTATAATCTTTTTAAAAGCTCAAGTGTACATAACAAATTGTACATAGGCGTAGCCTTCAATAGCCATTGCACATTACTAAGCTACAAAAATTATTGGCTAGCCATCATCTGGATCAATTAAAAAATAAACGTTTGAAATATCAACAAAAACTAATCAATATATTTAAAGATAACTATTTACTTATAATTTCGACAGAAACGTCGAAGGCGTGCTATACATATCATAACTGATACGCCAATACCAAAGAGATAAATATTAATATACAGTGTTACAAGCACGGTATTATACATACAAATTCAATAAATCTATGATATTTATTACATTGTAGATATGGCAATTAGTTGATTACTACTGTGCTATAAACACTGATGCTACATTGCAGGACAATCAGTATTATCGATGATTTTATCGTTAATGTATTTATACTTGTTCTTATGTTCAAATAGCTATAAAGGCTTTGATTATTTTGCATTAAACAATATAAACTACATTTCTGCTCGATATCCATCATAGGACGATATATAGTATAGTATGAGTATATGATGTTTAATGGTATAGATGGATAAAGGGTATATGCATACTGGATAATGAATCTACAATGATGAGCATTTTAATGGCTGATGTCACTCACCATCCGTCATCATGTTTATTAGAACAAATGTGTAGTGTTTAATCTAGTTATTTAGACTTCAGAGCACATTAACCAATAATAAATTATTAATATAAAAGTTAATTGTATAGTAATGTTAAACAGCACACGACACATATTTATTAAAATATGTTAGTAAAGAACAGAAATGGCAATTAACTAAATAAATTATATATTATTGCTAAAATGGATAATATGTGTGTAGTTGTAACGAATATAGCTAATAATCGCATTATGGTTGGCTACTCTATTATTTACTCCAATAACAAACTGTTCGATTCACCAGACATTGGTGTCATATCTTTTCCCCATTATTCGAGGTACGTCATGGCTTGTTGTAGTGCACTAGCATATCCATTGTTTATGCAAACTGACACTCTGTCTCGCTCGCTACTGCTTGCTTGACAACTGCAACACTGCTATAGCTTTTGTTCTAGATTACTAATACAGTTGTTGTGTAGGTCGAGTATGAAACCAACTTGGAGGTTGGCTCGCCTTGTTGGGCCTTCCTTTCTTATCGGCCTACATTATTCCGAGCTCAACTACCATCGTTATTCGTTAGCACCCCTCGGTAGAACACTTCTTTCTCCCGACCCATCTACCTCAAGTATTTGTTTGTCTGCAACTGACAAAACTGTATCTTTTACTTCACAGCAACAGAACACACCCGATATCAGTCCAGAAGAGACTGACGACAACAACGAAACAATGGCGGATTCGTCGAAGGTAGAACAGTTACATCTTTTTTAAAACCACTCTAACTGAATTATTTTGACCAACTAGAATTTCTACGACTTTACCGCCCTTGACATTGATGGCAATGAGGTGTCCATGGAGCAATACCGTGGCCAGGTTGTCCTTGTCGTCAATGTAGCCTCCAAGTGAGGTTTTACAAAGGTAACGTTGTTTATAGGCAGATATGCATGTGCTACGATTGCTAACCAGCTTAATATCATTGCATATTAGCTGAACTACACCCAGCTAGTTCAGCTCGATCAGCGCTACCGCGAGCGTGGTTTGCGCATCCTCGGCTTTCCCTGCAACCAGTTCGGCAGTCAAGGTAAGTTTTTAAATCAAAAACTGTAACAATGTGCAAACAAACGACTAATTTTTATTACAGAACCGGGCACCAACGAAGAGATTAAAGAATTTGCCGCCGGCTTTGGCGTGGAATTCGATATGTTCGACAAGATCGATGTCAACGGCTCTAATGCACATCCGCTTTATGTCTACCTGAAGCAGAAGCAGAAAGGCTTTATGTTTAATGCAATCAAGTGGAACTTTTCCAAGGTAAGCATGATTTGTTACCTACTATCTATATGGCTTAACATTGTCATATAGTTCTTATTGATCGTAATGGTGAACCCGTAAAACGGTATGCACCCAACGAAGAACCTTTCTCCTTCATTCCAGAGATTGAGCGGTTGTTGGACGAGTCTGTCTGACTAAACCATTCTATTTCTGCAAAATGGTGACGTGTTTAAGCACATTTGGACGTACCGCTTTTCAAATATAATATTACATAGTAATACTGAAAAGCTATCGCCCATTTGAAGGATAACAATGGCCGCAAGTTATATATGGTATTATAGCGAGTTAATCATTTGATTAAACTCGGGATTCTACTTATTAGCTTGGTCTCGTTATCTGAGCATTTATATTATTTGACTTCTCGCTCTGACGTTTTATTGATGCGTAAAACCATTATACTCAGCGTTAACATTCCAGTGTATTCGTCCGTCGTTTATTTGCCAAAGTAACATGCTACTTTGCTAGATAACATGGATGAATTTTGTTTTGTTTGCTCCATTAGTTTAACTGATTTATTTGCGTATTGAATTCAAAATATAACATGCTCCACGTTTATCATTTACATCTTTCGTTTATTGTTTCAACTATACGTGTAGATACATGCGAACATAGATAAACATTACTATCTAATGCAATCATACTTTTGGGTATTTTTTAATAATTCAGGTTATTGTTAACACCATCAACTGACATTTTAGTTGTCGTGATAAACGTTGGAAAATTACCGAATAAGAACGACTAATGTTTAATTAGAATTGCCATAAATAGTTGCATCGTGCTTTTACGTTATTTATGGCATTGTTCGGCGGTTAAAAAGAATGTTTATTAGCCACATGGTCCTTACTTTTTATGTTTAATAAAATAAAATTATTTAAAGCACTTTGCAATATTATTGTACTTTTAATATTCGTAAAGTTATCGTCACCATACAGTCCATATAGCTATTGCATAAAAGCTATAATATTTTATATAAACACCGGCTGCTAGAATAAATTGCTGACCACAATGCGTTTAGTTGTTTCAACTATTGCTATTTGCTGCTTGCTGGCCACTACAACCAAAGCAGTTAATAATGTTGTAGTGATTAACAATCCTGTTGTTCGATGGGCTCTAGAACATGAAGAAGATACTGGAAAATCCCCGATTTACGATTCGGAAGATACAGACAATGAAATTCTTCCGCCGATGAATGAATTCTTGTGGGATAAAGTGCCATTCACCAGTGGACTCTACGGCTTCAAACTGGCAAATACGGGAGATTATGATGTATACGGCCAGGTGGGACTCAGCATTTCCAAATGGATATTTCGGGACGAAAACACGGCCATTGCCTCTGCGTATTATACCAATGATTACTTTGGTGGAGCGACGCTTAAATGTTCACGGGATAAAAAACAAAACGAACACGATGAACGTATTTTACGAGTACGTAGGCTTGCTCTATAGCGATGTAACATGAACTAAACATTCATGTTTAATTTAGCAAATACAATTAGCAAAGAACTCTAATAATATTTTGGCACAAGGAAGCAAGTGGGTGTCTCAGCTTTTGCATGATTTCTGGGTAGGAGATTACTACTGTATGGTCACATCTCGTCAAGATTTATTTTCGTTCCGTACGTTTTTTACCGCATCAGTGACGAAAAAAAGTCAAAGTACTTCCAGAATGCTACAAAATGCTAGTGCAAGGTAATAATTTTATTGGAGGTTGATAAATGAGAATTAACTCTGTGAATAGCCGTGGCATTTCTACATTATGCTGGTGTTGCACATAATAATATCAATCCCGATAGTAAGTTACTGAAAGGTATTATCATAAATACATGAGACTGAACTGCTATTGTTTAGCAATCCGATTTTATAAAAATGGAGAAAGTAGCCAGCTCATGCTAACAAACTATACAAAAGCTACCATTATAAAGATGAATACAGCAACAAAAGTACCAATTCCACAAGTACCACCTACAACTTCTATGGGTTACGAAGCGCCAGAATCCATGGTGATTCCAAAAATTAATGTCAAAAAACGCGATTCATGGATGACTGCCTTGATGGCATACTTTGCTGTGCTGGCTTGCCACCCCATGGATTTGTGCATAATGGTCGTGAATTGCAAATGCAATCACCTAGCGAGTATGAAAAGCAACTGGGCGGTATTTACTATGAATATAAAGGGAAAAACGTGGCGTTGAAGATGCATGAAACAATATGGCTATGCATGAATCATATAGGTCGTATGTTTTTAAAATGTTGACTGTAGATCCAAAATATCGTGCTATACCACAGGAAATCGCTAAGGGATTGCTAAGTACGTCAATTTAATGATAGACGTCTTGGCATAATTTCAAGGTTTCCAATAATAAAACGGAGTCAAACTAGGATACGGAAAATCTGTAACATACAATAGTGGTTTCATAATGCTATAATCGTCGTATTTATATACGAACTCATTTTATATTCAATGAAAAAACTCAGCGTGTTATGATTAAATAGACACTATGAAATAAAATATTAAATAGTACAATGGTACAAAGTAATTTTTGCTATTTCAATGCGAACGTGAATACGCAAATATAATAGTATGTAATACAATATTGTCTGATGTGTGGTGTGTCATATTGTTAACCGTTAACACGGATAAGAAACACGGGTAACTATATCAAAACAATGCGTAATTAGTCCGGTTATTTTATGATTGTTCATTATAATTTGACAAATGACAGAGCTTTTAATTAATAAAATTAAGGATACGAAACATGCGTAACCACGTTCTTTATACACGTCGATGTTTCTATAGAATATCGCACTTTAATACTATGGCAAATATTGAAAAATCAAGCAGTTTGTGTAAATTATTAACTGTAATAGTAAGTATGTAATCTTTATTTCCAAAGTAATAATGCTAATTAATTACGATTATATAGCCATTATTGCTAATGCTGTAGGCGTATGGTTATATGATTATAGGCAGATAAGTACGTGTTGCTCTGTAACAAAAAGGAGTTAACCGGTTAATGTGTTTCATGTCTTAAAATTTTATTTCAAATGCACAAATATTTAACAAATGCTACAGCAAACCAAGCTATTTAAACGCGTCAGACAATTGGCAATTTACACCTCTATATCATCAGCCAACAAGCAATCTAACCAGCAACTATACCCTTTTACGCTCACTCGCTTTCCATTACGTTAACGATCATTAAAATGTTGCTGTCAAAAAGCCTTATTTCAGCCATCATTATGTGTGTTGCCGCCACATCCTTCGCTGATGCCTGGGGCCGCGATGGACACAATGCAATAACATATTTGGCGAAAGAGCTATTGCCGCCAAAGGTCCAAGCAGAAGTCAATAAAATAATTGGTGGGGCAAAAACACCCGAAAATTGGGGAGAAGCCGCTAATTGGGCTGATACTGTTCGATATGTATCAGAGTATTCAAACACCGCCTCTGAGCATTATGTCAGTATCCCATACACGCCGCCAACCCCCGCTCCATACGCTCCAGCCCATTGCGTTAGAAATAGATGTCTTACCAGTGGCATAACTAGAGCCGCACTTGCCTCAGCATGCAATGCTCCACCGGCAGGAAAAAAGATGCCATTAGATTCTTATTGCACTATCTAAACGATGTGAACCAGCCATTGCATGTTATCAGTTATTTAGGAGGAGCTAACGGTGTGCTAGTTCGTTGGAATGGCAAGGCCAGCACCAATCTTCATGCCGTATGGGACACTTTAATTCCAAAAGAAGTTATGGATGACGATCCCAAAGAATTTGCTGAAAAATGGTCCATTCTTTTGAAAACTCCAGCCTATGCGGCTCAAGTTACCAAATGGGGTGGATGTACGTCGGCAAAAAACAAACAGCTTGACGATTGTGTTATTGAATGGATAAACGAGGGTAGCAAAGACGCACATGCTATTCTAAAGGCACTACCAGCTTCAACCGACCCCAATGGTCTAATTTTAGATAGCAAATACGTTGCTAAGTATAGCACGCTAGTTCAAAACAAAATGTTAGCCACGGCTGTACGCACTGCTGGGTATATTAACAAACTTTTGGCACCATGCGCAACCAAATAATATTACAGTTTTATACATTAAATAAACAGTTATAGAATGCAGAGCAATAGTAACTGCTATTAATGAATTAAATCTAACTGTTATACTTTTACCAAATTAAAATATAATTTCATTATTGTACAGAATTGCCATAAATTACAAATACTGTCATTTACCAAAATAAAAAACCTGGTTAGCACTTTCTTTGAATACCAAAAAATAAGTACATCATTGGAATCGGATGAAACAACATCACCATGTATCATGTACAATAATACTGCCATTTTCGTTCTATATTTAGTACACATAGACGCAGCTGTAATGATGTTTGATAAATTATTTCTTAATAAATGACGCGCATGTTGTTGGCTGTTGGCATGTATGGAAAACACGGGCAAGTGATAGCAAGGTAGCATGTGTCTAAATCTGGTTTTTTCGGTACCATGTGTTAAAATCTGGTAATTATAGCACTTTTATAATCATTGAAAACTATGATACGAAACAAATCCAGCCACATAGTCGGTACACATCAGAGTCTCTATAGAATCTAGTTAAAACAGTTTTTTGCAAAACAAGAAAACGTGTAAAGGTAAGGCGCCCCTTTCCATTAACACTGCACTCGTTATCATACGTGGATGATACAACAGTTCCACCACAGAATATTGCACTTTATCGCCATGGTAAACACCAAAATTCAATTAGTTAATTTAAATCATTAGCCGTAATAGCAAATGTATAATTATTATACCTAAGATCGTAATACTGACTAATTACAGTTATACAGCCACTATTGCGAATGTTATAGTCATATAACTATATAATTATTGGCAGATAAGTACATGTTGTTTTGTAACAGAAAGGAGCTAACCGGTTAATATGTTTCAGGATTCAAACTGTGGTGCTATTTCAAATGTACAAATATTTAATAAATGCTACAGTAAGCCAGGCTATTTAAACGCGTCAGATAATTGGTAATTTATACCTCTATACCATCAGTCAACAAGCAATCTAAGCAAAGCTTCTCATTAGTTTCTCCATCATTTAAACGTTAGATATCAGCTTTATTGACTAAAGCATATTTTTTACAAACAACTATATTCTTTTACGCTCACCCACTTGCCATTACGTTAACAATCATTAAAATGTTGCTATCAAAAAGTATTATTTTAGCCATCACTATGTGCGTTGCCGCCACATCCTTTGCTGATGCCTGGGGCCCAGTTGCACACGACGCAATAGCATTCATGGTGAAAGATTTATTATCAGACGGTGTTCGTAATGAGGTCAAAATATGCTTAATGCTAAAAATACAAACGTCGAATGGGGAATAGCCGCTAATTGGGCAGATACCATTCGAAATATACCAGCATATGCAGGTACCCAATTTGAGCATTATGTCAGTATCCCACACACACCACCAACTCTCACTCCATACGCTCCAGCCCATTGCGTTAGAAATAGATGTCTTACCAGTGGCATAATTAGAGCCGCACTTGCTTCAGCATGCAACGCTCCACAGGCAGGAGGAAAGATGGCATTAGTTCTTATTGCACTATCTAAGTGATGCAAGTCAGCCACTGCATGTTACCAGTTATTTAGGAGGAGCTAACGGTGTGCTGGCTCTTTGGTATGGCAAGACCAGCACCAATCTTCATGCCGTGTGGGATTCTTTTCTTCCAAAAACGGTTATGAATAACGATCCCGAAACATTTGCTAAAAAATTGTCTCCGACCTAAAAAAAATGAGCTATCAGCTGCACTCGCTAAGTGGGGATGTGCGTCGGCACCAAACAAACAACTTTCCGATTGTGTTGAAGATGGATAAACGAGAGTAACAAAGAAGCACAGAGTATTTTAGATATAGCACTTAAATATCCACTTAGCAGCAACAAGGAAGTAATATTAGATAGCAACTACGTTAATCTTTATAAAACTTTTATTGAAGACAAGATGAAAAGCACAGCAGTACGTATTATTTTTTATATCAGCACGCTTCTGGCACCATGCGCAACCAAATATTTTAAAGTTATATTAATAAATCGATTTAAATGAAAAATATAGCATACTATTTGATTTTTTTAAAACATTTGAGGTTGATCATTATTGTTGTTGGCCATGTGTAAAAATGTTGATTGAATACTAATAAAAGTCATATAATTGCAATTCCATGTCATTCCACATTGATTGTTGTTGCATCTATGTACAGCATGGATTCTTGCATCTAAACAGTCTCTTCTATTTTCTAATGTTCTACTATCATATTTTGGGCATATTTGTGATGTAAGATTAATATTAATATAATTATTAAAAAAGTCGTTTATTAGACAGTCACTTCCCCTATAGCCAATTTGACTAAATAAATGACAGTACATGTGTATATATTAAAGCAATAATAAAAACAACTAATTAATTACATTATTGTATCAATAATTAAACATGAATTAATTAATGTTGGATACAATATTATACATGGAATAGTGCACATGGAATAGTGATGAGTAGATGTTTATGTCTAAAAGTATTAAAAAAGGAAGTGAAATGAGTGAATAAAAAATGAGAGTCAAAGTACAATAGTTCCATCTATTAATATTAATAATAATAAATAGTGTTGAGAACGTTCAAATTCAAATGTCACGAGGTTGCTTTGTTTTCAAAAACCGCCATTTATAGATGGCGGGTTGTACGAAAACAGAAATGGTCATAAGGATACACATGACCAAAGGCGGTAATTGACATCACAGATCCGTTTTGACCATCTTCTTTCTTGCTAGTTGCTTTCTCTCTCTGTTTTTTTCTCTCCTCTCCCTCTATTTCTCTCTGTTTTAACATGGTTTTGAAAATTGGTTGTGACGAGGATAAGTCATTAAAAGACTGTGAGTTTAATGTAATGTTTTATGGTTGCTTTAGACCTTTGCTAATATAACTTCAGGCCAATGTAGAAGATTTGCTTGGCATTTTACGACATCAATTTCAAGCAGAAGTAGCGCGCAAGAGAAACTACGGCAGCAATGGCGTGCAGAGGAAAAGAAATACGCACGAAAGCGATTATTGTGGAATGAAGACAAGGCTAAAATGGAAACAAGCATGCGCAATTGGTTAGCAGTAATGGCAACATCCACATCCGATCTTGAGGAAAGAACTCGACAGCACCAGCTTGATGAAAAGGACCACCAAAAGGATTTGTTTTTATGGGACTGTGCTAGAGAGGCACAGAAAGTACAACAGGCTCAATGGGAGAAAGAAAAAGAAAAACATAAACATGAGGTACTCGAATGGGAAGAAACGAAACGAAAAATGGAACAAGAGTTTGAAGCGTATGCTAGAAAAGAGAAGGAACATCAGCAGAAGCAGACGCAGTGGATGGAAGAGGATAAGAAGCACAAGAAAAAGAAGATACAATGGACCAAAGAAGAAGTGCAACACTCGTTAAAGCGATTAATGTGGGCTAATGAAGATAGAAAACACCAGCAACAGCGCGACGTATGGCTAGCTGAAGAAAAGGCACATCATAGCGAGACTCAAGCCCGCGAAAAAGAAAAAGAAGCACTTGTAAAGCTGCGACAGCAATGGCGGAAAGAGGAAAATTATAGGGAACAAACTTACGAGCTAGCTGATAACAAAACAGAACTCTTAAAATATAAACATTTAATGGAAACGAAGAAGAAGAAACTACCAACGATATAAAGACAAAGCTTGAATATCGCACAATAACCGTGCGTGAGGCACGGGACATTATTGAATATCTGGGATGTCATTTAGTACGCACGAATCAGCTAATCGAGCAGCTCGTCAATTATTTTTATAATTATAGTAACAGAACAGGCGCTATTTTAATGCGATATAATATACAAAAGACACCCGAAGATTATTATGAGCTATTTGTAGCAGAATTTAAACATCACGGAATTCAAGAAAGATTAAAAACACAACAGAAGATGCTATACAATCGGTTACGTGAATTCATTCGAATAGATACACTTGAATCATCCGAATCAGAGACTATCGACAATCCAGAACCATCCTAATCTATTGTCCATAGCAGTATAGTTAACATCCCAATTTGCAGTGCTTTGTGTATACCATTTGAATGAAGAAAGAATAAACCGAATATTGTACGTAAATCTTTAATGTGCCACTTAACAACAACACTATATTTATTAATGGAATAATTATATTATGATAAATGAATTAAAAACAGTTCAATTTTCATTTGTAATCTTCTTCTCGGATGCTTTACTTTTCCGTTAACTCCATGTCATAATCATTTAATGCGCCATCTCTTATTGCACCAGGTTCATCTGAATCATCCTGCATCGTATCCAAATTATTTGAAGTAAGTTCCGCTTCCATCTCTAGCATTGTTTCGTCATGTTCCTCGCCCAAACGTTGATCTCGACCATCGGCCACGTTGATAACATCGTCGGTTTCATCGGATCTATTGCGTTCCAGTAGTTCAGGCATCCGTTCCTTGACATAATGCTTAGTTTCAGACACTTGCTCTTTAAGCTGAGCTGCTTGTTTATCTGTTAATTTGGCCGGTAGATAGTATAATTTAGGACCGGTGGTTGTTTTTAAGAAACTAGAACAATGAAGTCGACGGCGCATTAAAACAGTTTTCTACACACACATCATTTAGTATTATTGTATCTTTTCTGATTATTATTATTATTATTATTACGTACTGCTTGTCGTTGTTGTTTCTCTTGTAACATGCGATGTGACTCTAGAATTCTTTGTCGACGCTCTTCTTGAATTTCTTCTCGTCGTTTTTCCAACTTTCTTTTTCCTTAGACATTCGATCCTGTAGTTTTGTTTCTAATGCTTCGCGTCTTCTCTCCTATTAACAATAATTTCCATCAGTACATGTACTGTTGTCTATCTATGGTTCTTTCTTTTATGCTACTTACTGCATCAGTCTTGTTATCGTTGGCCTTTTTAAAACTATTTAACGTGCCCAACATAACACCTAGCATACGTTTTGATCGACGTTTCACCTCCTCTTTATTGATCAATGACACTGGCTTATCACCGTTATTATCCTCTGTATTCATGGTAGAATCGCCATCAGTTCCTACTATCGATTCTTTATTTGTCTAGAAATTTATATGTTACAATTATTATGTAGTTGACAGTATATTCTAACATACCATTGCTACATGAGTATCATCCTGTGTTGCCGTCGACATTTCAACCTGACCAACTGATGTAGTCTCACTCATTTTCTCGATATATATATATACGCCTATAATACCATTCAATTAGTATATAGAATAAAAATAAAAGTTCACTAGTTAAAACGTAATAACTTGCTACCGCGTCCAAGCGTATTTATATGATACTTTGAATCCCTACTATGCTTACCCGTATCGTTACAGCAATCGTCGCTATCCTCTTGATCGTTGAATGTTCAAGCTCTATTGAACACGTAATATGCCGCACTAATACCTTCAATAGTAAACAAAGTATATGGCTGCTTGGAAACAAGTAAATATCAAGATGCGGTAAATACAAGCGAAATGAAAAAGAAAAATTCATAAAACAGATCCACTAAAACCGCCAACTTGTTCATTCATAATGTACAATCTTACTACGACTGAATTAAAAGAACTCAACAATCTTGAAGATGACGACGATATATTTCAGCCCACTGGTGTGCAGGCGACAAAGCCTAAAGCTAACCTGACAAAACGTGTAAGTTATATAGCAAGTACTACGCGTCCATTATGACCAACATTTATAAAATAGAGTCAACCTGCTTGTTCATTATATTATACAAATCAAAAAAGTCGTTTGTTTTGTCCAAAACGAAAAAGAACAAACTGTATACAAGGTACAGGCACAGGCAAATTATCTACAAACTACTGACTCGTATCGATACAATTGACACTAGAAACAACTATAAAGAGAAGTAAAAAAGAAACGTCAACTAATAACCAATCGACGGAACAACACGTTACAGCAACAATAGAACCAGTGAAAGCAGTAACAAAAGATGTTATTAAAACTAGTCATATTATTGATAATACTACTGCAATAACAGATGGCGATTGTTTAGATTTTAAGTCAATAGCAATGCACGCGATCAATGATGAGGATATTGATCATTTGCAGCCAACAGTCCATTTAACGGATTCAATGTTAAAAGATTCAAATAGACAACCAATCAAAGATACAATTTGCACGGATAATTTAGTGAACAACAATGATGTTAATGATAACAATTCAACAGTTGCATTGGCAGATACACCAGATAACATGTTGTATAAATCACCATTGAATTCAGATTGGGCCGTTAATGGTGCAGTTATACAGCAAACCGATGATATTTGTGCCTGTCCTATTTGTGATATCGACTTTACAGACCTAAGCTTGCCTGAACGTGAATTACATGCTGATCAATGTGCCATTAATTTATTTGAAAAGCCAACATTGGCTGTAACAGATAGCAATGCACAATTGGAAACACTAACAACATTTACCAATGATACAGGTCATTTGACACAATTACTTACTCTTACCTGTTGCCGTGCTGTCGTGCTGCATGGCCGTTAAATAGACATACAGCAGCGGGTCGTATGAACCATTTACGACTATGTGCACAACAATGCCGTATTTCTTTGGATAAATTACTTGAAAACTTGTGTGTGCACCAAGTACAGCAGGTGTTGCTACAACTAGTACTATTAATACTATAGCTAATGGTAGTATAAACAGCGCCAAAATTCAGTCGTTATTAACATCAACGATGTCAAAAAACCGCACTCTAACAAGACGATAGTCCGCACGACGAAGCGCGCAAATCTATTTAATTTTATGATAACAACAGATGATAATGATTTTGCACCTATGCTACATACGCATCGGGAGACTATTCCCCAAGCAAGTGTTTACATCAACAACAACACAGCACAAATCACCAAAAAAGAATTGTTACACGATATGAATTACAAACAGCACTGGCACTTAGCGCCTCGATGGCCACAACCACTAAGGTGAATCGCGCGAAGAAACAGCGTCAGCGATCTTTTAAACGATTGGCCTCAGATATTCTGTGTGTTGAAGAGGCACTTGATTTAATACACTGCCGAGCTAGCTATTTACTAAACGAGGGTGCACTGCAACATATATCGAAAACACAATTCGCCACTACTACTACTACTACTACTATACTACTACTACTACTACTACTGCCACTACTATAAATAATCTATTAACTAAAAAATCAAATAGTATGAAATATCCGTCCATTTGGCAAATGGCTCAAGGAGAAGCACCTTCGCATGCTGCTTGCTACACAACACGTTTATTGGAAAATGTAAAATGTCAGTCAAAATTATTTAATAATATAATAAATAAATAACATTAAGATAATTATACTATCTATTGCAATGTTTTTACAATGCGTGATTTTATTAAATTATTCAATGTTGTCCAACTTCAAGC
Organism: Syncephalis fuscata; assembly: GCA_025786725.1. NCBI lineage: Eukaryota > Fungi > Zoopagomycota > Zoopagomycetes > Zoopagales > Piptocephalidaceae > Syncephalis > Syncephalis fuscata. The sequence goes on along the minus strand of JAHLTZ010000003.1, from coordinate 507,865 downwards.
GCTTGCTCTATTATTGCAATAAAATTATTAACATTTTGTAGCTTATATTAACTTTGCTTTTAGCAGCGATTTGGTTGATTCCATCGTAGTAAACTGTCCTATAAAGGGGCCTTTTGTTTCTGCATCAATATTATCAAGAAAATTTCTAACATATTCTCGATATTGACTATTGTAGCTGTTGCTTGTTGAAATATCCACATTAAGTTTTTGTAAAAGTTTTTTCATATATGTCATATGTTCTTTAAGCTCGTTTAAGTTAGAATGCCTGTCATGTTGGACTGTTTTGTTTCTTCTTTCCATATAATTTAATAGGTGTTGATTGCTATCGCAATTGGTTTTAGCTTCTTTTGGATGTAGTTGATTTGATGCATTCGAGCAAAAGCACGTATGACAAGCATTAGCAGATTGAATATTACTTGCTAGTGTTTTAAACAAAGCAGCTTTTTTACTGGCTTTTACTTGATCTCGAGCACTTTTCAGTCCATTCTCAAGCTCTGTTAGTCTATTCTTTAGTTGCATCATTTCGTTGCCTTTATCTTTATTCCTCGCCTTCTGTAGTTCTATTGTTTTTTTATCTTCAACTTTATCCTGCACAATATTCTTCTTTAGTCGTATCCTTATGTCTCTCGCTTTTTTTTCAACTTCTTTTACAACATCTTGTATCTGTTTCTTCCTTCTTTCCGTTTTTTCTTCAAGCTTCATCATTTTGATTTGTAATGGCAATTTTTTTTCTTCTATCGCTTCTTCAGCCTCTAGAATCATACTCTGCAGTCGTATCTTTCTTTCTTCCATGTCCGATTCAGCCTGTATCATCATAATCTGTCGTTGCATCTGTATCTGTTCCGCATTCTCTTCGACTTCTACCATCATAATCTGTAGCTGCATTCTTTTTTCTTCGATTTTTTCTTCAAGTTCTGCCATTTTAATGTGCAGATACATTTTTGCATTCTTATTTCCTTCGTGAACCATTGCCATCATACGTTGTATATCCATCTTATTTTCTTCATAGTCATCTTCAAGGCTTGCTATTAGATTGTGTATTTGTATTTTTCTTTCTTCATTTCTCTCCTCAAGCTCTATTAGCATATCCTGCTTACGCATCTTTTCTTTTTCCCTCTCCTCTTCAGTCTCTACCATCTTAATTTGTATACGCATCTTTATATCTTCTTGTTCCTCTTCAATCTTTGCCATATTAACTTGTATGATTGCCTTTTTCTTATTCATTTTTTCATCAATATTTGTTATCACATATTGTAGAAACGTCTTCAATATTTTCTCGTCGTCATTTATCTTTACTATAGCCTTTAGTTGCATGGCTTTTTTCTCTTTAGCTTCAGTCTCAGGTTTTTGGGTGTACCATTATTGTCTCCTCCTTGTCATCTTTAAATCGGCCAATATTTGTTTAGCTTTTACTTCTATTTCTTCTGCTTCATCCTCACTATTCGCTTCCTTAATAGTTTCATTAGATTTTTACAATTAATTTTAGGTTTTAGCAGTCTTTTCTTTACTTTTGTTCTTACTTGTATCTTTCCATTACCAATATCAGCAATCTTCTCCATTATCTGCGTTATTCTTTTATGTGCATTTTTAATATGTATATCATTTTCTTCTAGATGCTTTTCAAGTCTTGTCCCACTATCTTTGATGTTTTTCATTAGTTGATCTAATTTATCTGTTTGCTTGTGTTTTGCTTCAATAATTGCTGCCTCTTTGTCTAGTTGCACCAGTTCTTCAAATTTATTATCCAGGGCTGCTATCCTCGTCACCATATCTTGGAATTTATGCATAGCATTGGCCATTTTTAATTATATTTTATAGCAATTCCTTAGTGTAAAAATTCACTGATGTCTAGTGGTTAATTATGTTTGTGTAAGCATTATTAAGCTATTATGGTATGATTTAGTTAAAGTCATTACCTGATGTAATTTAATATTACAATAAAAACAAGAAAACAATGCCACACTAACGAAATTTATGTTGAAATAATAAATTAAATGTAATTTAACATAGTCATTATTATAAATTTGTTGGTATTTATTCTCAAAATGATTCTGTATTTTATAATTGTTTACTAAATATTACCCCTTACTCGGTAGTTCTATTTTTATAATAATAATAACACCAATACTAATAATAGTAACAATGAATTTAATAAATAAATAAATGAGGATTAGCTCAATTGACGTGCTAAAAACGAGTTTAATGGTCTCCCATCTTCTGTCCAGTCTATACGATCCTCGAGAATTGTATAGCCTCGTGATACGTTGAAATAACCGGCCAACTCACCTATTGTTAATCGATGGGCTTGGCCGGCCGGTTGTTCATACTCACTAATGCCATCGACAAATGTACTGTAAAGTAAAAAGCCACCCGGGGCCACGCAATTATTTAAATGAGAAAATGCAGCTCGCTCCAAAAAGCGCACTGCTACAACCAAATCGTAAGTTGTATTTTCCACTACTTTTTGCGCCACGTGTTGATCTATTATTCGATATTCTAAAGCAGCAGTGTTGCTAGTATCTTGGTTGGTAGATGGCGCGTTGTAATAACGAATGCAACCATCGGGTTGAAATTGTGCTCGTACTACCTGAGCTCGTGTTGTTGTAAATTGGCGTGACATCAATAGCTGACATGTACGCGTAACTGCACCTTGCCAAGCATCGATAGCACATGCGCTCCAACAAAAATTATATTTCTGCATATGAAATTGAGTAAATAAGGGAGCATGCACATTTGCTGCATCACCAATATAAGTGTAATTATCACGAGATCGAGCAAGCATCCAGGCTACATCTCGCCCGCTGCCGCATCCAACATCGCATAATCGAAACTTAAATTGTGTTGGAGTGCACGTGTCATTATTACTGCCACTTTCTGCCAATCTAAGCATTGCTGATTCTATTAGTAGCATCTCAATGCCTGGTATTTGTTCTTCAAGAAACGGGCTAGGCGAAAACAAAAAACGAATGGGCTCAGTACCGGCAGGCTTGGCTAGCAGCCCCATAGCTGTGGCTATTTGCCAAAGACTTGGCTCGTCCCATAAAATAACCAGGGGATCCCAACCACGTACACGCAACTGTCCCAATACACTTTCACGCTCGTCCAAGTCCTTTTCCTGCATTGGTAATAATAAAGCAAACGATGCTTGTCGGCTTGGTAGTTCAAACCAGCGCATGTTCAGCTGATTATACGGAATAGATATTGCGTGTTGTAAATGTTGCTTCTCAAACTGCTCCTCTGTCCTTGCATCCATAAGCCGTTTAGACGCGGTTGAAGCCCACCAAGTTTCAAGCGCTTGGCGTACTCTCTTAGTGTCATTCAGCATAGTGTCCATTTCGTTGTAAAGATCAAGTGAAGCGATGGTTGGTAATTTGTCCCAAAAAAGACTTGTTTCAGTATCTTTTGCTTCAGACAACTCCAGTGTTTGCGGTAATTTCTCCTTGATGTTGGGTGATTTTTCCAAATCGTAGAAAGCGTATGCGTCACCATCTAAGCAATCTATTTCTTTGTCGTATGCCAAACGCAAATCTATTAAATGGCCAAATTTTAAAAGCTGAAACTCCAATACTGATGCCAGCTTTCTTTCCTCCATTGCTGGTGTGTTTTTCAGCATTACTAAAAAAATATTTTCATTGGGACGTGTTGCTAAAATCCTCGGTATTTGGTGTCCTTTATATATGAAATCGTCTAATGACATTTTATTTAAATCTACTGTTTCCTTTATTTCAAGTTCGTAGATTCCTGGCTTTTTACTGTTTCTAATTGAATGTGTTTCATTTCCATATCTTTGGTTTAAAGCTTCGATTATTGTGTTTTCATCGGATTCTACTTCAGAAAAGTTAAAGCATATAAAGCTTAAATGAAGATACTTTGGTTTGTCTTCAAAAGTAAAAGTCGGCGACAACGATGATAATACACTTTTAGTGCGGCGAGAAACGTGTTTACTTGCCAAAGGCTTTTGAGCGTGTTCAGCTTGCGTCTCTCGTTTATACATTTTTAGCTTTATCAAATCCTAGTTTGTATTCTGTTTTACGTATTTCCAATGACAAGTAGACTATAAAAGCTACTATACGCAGTTGAGAAATATAGTGAAATTATTACGGGAACTTTAAAAATAATACAATAAAAGTTATGTTAAAGTATGAATATTGAAAATGAACATTTTTATTAATTTGCAGCTGTGTGTGCTTTTATATTCTATAGATCCGACTATCTTAGTTGGAACTATTGAGTGTAAAAAATAAAATAAAAGATAAAAATAGATACGCCAATGATCAGTGATAATACTAAAAAAAGTAATAATTAATTGTGTAAAGAACCATTTGTTACACTTTGAAATGGTTAAAAGTTAGAAGAAAAGAAAGGACAAATAAGCGCGCATTTCATTTCCAGTTTCATTTCCAGTATCTTTACTTTTCAATCCACTCGATGCAATCAAGCATTAACTTTAAGGTTATTTACATTCTATAAGATTGCAACACACCGTCCATTTTAATATTAGCAATAATAGCTCACTTGGTTAATTGTTGTGTTTATTTATTTTAGTTTTGTTACATTAATAAATGTGTGCCATATACTATGTAACATTATCATACAATTTATTTTATATTAACTTTACTAGCCATTTAATATGCTTTGATGCTAAACAACTTTACACAATAGTATTCATACAATTAAACATAGAACTGGGTAGCGAGTGGTATCAGTCATCAAATACTCATTAATCAGAATAATTACGATGTGATTGTAACTCGACGCGGCAATTATTTTATTACATGAATTAAGAATAAAATAAAATAAAAATATTTACGCGTTTTCTTTCCAGATTCATTTCCATCATTATGCTCGCTTCTCCCGACACACTCGACGCGGACGAATGTCGGCTCCAAGCGCTAACTGAACGTGAGACTGAGCTTAGGCTCAAGATTGACGCGCTACAAAAAGATATTGCGCGATTAGAGCTGAATATAGCCGGAGACACGGCTCAAGCAGCTCAGCAAAGTGGCTCTAACGGTAACAATACCGGTGACGCTAGTAGAACAACAAATGAGCCAACCTTTACTGGTATAGTACAATGACAGCATAAAACAATATAAACAATAGTCTAATGCATCATTTAATAGAGGCAGATTTGGAAGAATTCCGTGCTCCTGAATGGTGCGTGCCTATAAAAGCCAATGTTATGACATTTGAATGGCCAGTAAGTCATCCATACACTTTGGTATCCAAACTAGTATGATAGTAACGTTAATTAGCGACTTGCGGCATCTACTCAATTTGATGTTATATTGATGGATCCACCGTGGCAACTCGCTACTCATGCACCCACTCGCGGAGTAAGCTATAGCACAATGATATTAAGAATAACCCTACTAACTAGTTTATTTAGGTGGCTATTGCCTATCAGCAATTGCCGGATATTTGTATTGAGAGTCTACCTATTGAAAAGTTACAAAGCGATGGACTTATTTTATTTGGGTTATTAATGCAAAATATGTACGCGCATTCGAGTTGATGGAACGATGGGGATATGAGTAAGTAATTGTTGGTATAAATAGTAATTTAGTATTTAACGTTATTACGTAGATTTGTTGATGAAATTGCCTGGGTAAAACAGACAGTAAATCGCCGTATGGCCAAGGGACATGGCTATTATCTGCAACATGCCAAGGAAACATGTCTTATTGGCAAAAAGGTCGGTAATAAGTATGGTGTAATAGTTTTCATTTAACAGTAGTATTTATAGGGCAAAGATCCACCCGGCTATCGACCATCTAGCTGTTCTGATGTCATTTATAGCGAAAGACGAGGACAGAGTCAAAAACCCGAAGAATTATATGAAATGATAGAACATATGGTACCCAATGGTAAGTAGATGAGTATAGAATAGTTTATCTACATGTATATTTACCCGTCATTATCATCATTTAAATAAATAGGTAAATATTTAGAAATATTCGGACGTAAAAATAATCTACGTGATTATTGGATCACCATTGGTAATGAACTATAATTTAATTTTACTTAATAAACCATCTTTTTCCAATTTTTCATGGAAACCAATTTATAATTGATATAAACTAATCAATAAAGTGTAATAAATCATATAATAATATACCATTACTATTGAGCTATTTAATCATTAATATATTAATGGTTTCTAACGAATTTACTACTTTTCATTATGGATAGAATAGCCATGTATTACAAAATATCCGTTTAATAATTTATGTTACAATAAAAGTAGTACATTCTAATTATATAATAAGCTCATTGAAATGACCTCCATGGCACTATCACCACACGGTCAATCTTTTACATTTCAGGCCATATTTAGCATGCCATATGCCAATGAATAAATGGCTATAGATCCGAAATCATCCGATAACATATCAGATGTATTAGCGATAATAGATTTATGAGCAGTATACCAAAAGTAGAATCCCAACACAATCATTGTATCAATTAACACGCTTGAAGTAGACGTTAATAACTATAGACCATAGAATCTGACGTGATAACGATAAAGAATGACGTTTAGTAATCAATGATCACGCGCTCTCACCTAATGCCAATATTTATAATAAATAATAATAATACAACTTAATGATCTGTTCCCAATATAAATGATTAATTTATTAATTTTCTATCATCATCTTCATCGCCACTATAATCATTAGTAGTCTATTAAATATGGACATATTATTGGTCGAAATAGTCACTTTTTATTTTGACTCCGTGTGGTCATATGTTGCATTAATTGCCAATCTTAGATTACATTTTCTATCGCGCAATACTAGACAACAATTCAAATAGTTTCCACTTTCTATTCCGTTACTTGCTTCTTTCTCTCTCTCTCTCTCTCTCCTCTAGCTGTCTTGATTTAATCGCCTTACTTTTATTCGATATCTATTCCTATCGACCAATTAACAAGACGTGTGTATGCATCCATTCACACACGCTTATTATACTTGCTTCAGTTCTGAGAATTTTACTACATCAACACCGAGACATTGAATATCTGGTTACTGCCCCTTAACACTCTTCTTTGCCTTGTCTATTCGCTTCTATATCCTCTATATTAGCAACCTTCTAGTTTATTTTCTTTCTTATTTCAACTCATCATTTACTTACATCTACACATTTGACTATTTCTGTGTGACTGCGACTTTATTCGAACCACTGCCTCTTTTCCTCTACACTCAACTCATTGCTTCTACCGCTCAACTAGTGCTCGTCACCCTGACTAGCAATGTCTCAAAAACAAAAGACGTCATCTCATGGTCGTCTTAACATCTCTACCGCCAACGCCATTCCTTCTACCTCTACTTCTTCCTCTGATTCATTATCGTCACTAGGTGGTGAAGATGACTGGGTAGAGTTGCCAACGACAACGGTGACCACACCGACGATGACTGGCGGCCCTCATCGTTTACCGCTGTCGTCGTCGTCGTTGTCGTCGTCGTCAGCGTCGTTATCTTCAACGCCACTGCTCACGGCATCGGGCAGAACAACCGAAGAAACCACCAGATATGGAAAAGGCTATACAAAACGAAAAGGACATAATGGCTTGGTGACAACACCGCCTACTATTGCTCAACGTCGACAATTATCAACACCAGTCCATGCTGGTCAAAGTATCAGTACGGGCACTGTAGGCGGTATTCCTGCACCACTTAGTTTATCATTACAACAACGTGGTACACAATCAAATCATCGGTCTTCTATTAAAGCTAGTGCAGCAGCCATTATTAGTGCCACTACTTCATTGACAACACCTAGTATCAAATTAGCTTCAACCACCAAATCTACTAGTGTAGAAACAGTCACAAATACGACCAATGACCTTGTTCATACACCCATTGATATAACCGCCAATAATAATACACAGGATAACCATGTTGGTGACGGTATTACCTCACCGGTAATGATTAGTCCAGATAGTTCAGACTTTGAAATGCTATCATCGCCAGAACTAGAGTCAACTAAAAAGTTACCGGCTATTATATCGCCACCATCTACGTCATCAATTGAAGCATTGCCACCCAGTCATATCACACAACAAAAACAAAAACAGGCCTGGGAATTACTACTACGTCGTTCATCCAGTGCTAGTTATTGTACAGAAGAGAATGGTCAACATGACATGGTAAATGGTAATGGGGCTGTTAAAAGTATAGGCCGTTCTCGAGTCCGTTCCTCTCACGGTAGTGTATCACGTGTATTGGGTCGACCTGAAGAATTAAGAGCATTACGTAGTGAATTGGCATCTACACCTATTGCCCCAGGTGTGCCTGTTACTAATGCATCGCCTATTACTGATTCAATGGCTACTACACCATTAATTGATACAGATATTACATATGTATCTAATCCATCTTCACCGATTAATGTACACCAAGAAGATAGTCAATTAGTGTATATTGATACTTTATCACCACCACCACCAACAACAACAACAACACCTACCAATACAGTTACTGTAACGAATAACATGTCCATCCATACTACACCTATTCAATCAAATATTGATCCATTATCAACTGAATCCCTTCCAGTCACTACTATTCAACACCATCAATTACCACCACCACCACAACTACAACACCATCATAACCACCACCACCATAGTATTCATAACAAAAAACGTAATTCTTTATTTTCTATTAAATCATTAGTACATGCATCTATGAATGCTATTGGTGATTTATCAGTCAAATCTGCCTTGGTATTTTCTGATGCGGTTAATGTAAGTGTTTAGTATTTAACCATTAACATATTAATCTTAATCTTAATCTTTATATTAAATAATAAATGATAGTGGCATCCTAGTAACTATTTTTCCAATTCACCCGATGCAATGGCCGCTTATCGATTTGAACAACGACATCATTTAACAGAAGATCCATCGGGTCTACTTATTAATAATAGTACGGATGACTATTATGACGATGAAGATAGTACCCATACTAATAGTCGTAGTAACAACACCAATAAAGATGGCGATCTTCTATACGATATGATATGGGTCGACCTATGCGATCCAAGACACTATTTCATTCATTTGCTGTTCGGAAACGGGCCACTGCACCTGGTTATATCAAAGATCCAATGCGTATCTCATTTACACCTACTCTGACAGAAGAAGAAGAGAAGAAAAGAAGAAAAAGAGCGACAACAATACAGTTCAATTAAAGAAAGACCATGGCATAATATAGATGATACTACAGATATCTATTATACACATCGATCATCGAATAATAGAGATAGTCGGTCATCTACACCATCTAACGATGCTGTGTGGTCTGCACAACGACAAGAAGAAGCGATGAGTATGTGGGATGATGAACATACAGGTACGAGTAGTAAAGTATGTATTGACACCACACACCACACAACAACAGAAACAACAACAACAACAACAACAACAGGACAACATTATAAAACACGACCACTTCGACGTACAGCCAGTGGATCCTATCGTGAAGTATTACTTGATGGTCTAGAGGATCCAATTGCTTTTGTAGAAAGGTAACTATCTATCATTGGTATTACTATTGATTGTTAACTAATAACTAACTCATTGTATTACATTGTGGGTGTAGACCAACTCGTGGTACAACCGCTGATCCTAATTATCGTTTATTACTTACATTATGGCATGCTCTTTATCGACATGCTCGTTTTCTATCTTATCGTGACGATATTCTTAGTTTCTCACATGGTACAACCAACTCGAATCATTGTTCCCCGTTAAGTGACGATCTATTCTTATCGACATCCTCGTCATTTGATATGGCCACCTATGAACGTGGTAATAATAGTACAATAACCACCACGGGTCCAAGAAGTAATGGCCATAGTAGAAGTGTATTTGATCGATTATGGCCTGCAGAGTTTGATTAAATATCTAATAGATGTGTGTATGTAGAATATAAATAAAAAGTATTATTAAATAGTAGTTGTTAATAAAAGATGAGTGGGATTTATTTAAGTCATTGATAAAGGTTTTAAATGCTAGTTAGAATGCTATATAAAGCGAAAAGAAAGAAGAGAAAGAGTATTCATATTATTAAACCACTTTACAAACAATAGAATAATAATAATAATAATAATAATGATTATGGATAGAGTATATAATACAAAAGTAGAATCTACTGATTAGTTAACTAAGTGCCGCTGCAGCTGATGGTCTGGGTGATGTCGTATGAATTGAGCGTCTTTTTTGTGATAATGAAGTGTCAGAACATGGTAAAGTAGCCATATTTGTTATCGTCATTATATTATCCACTTCATTATGATGACTATTACTATTATTGCTAGTAGATTGACTATGATTTGCATGATGATAATGTGGTTCATTATAAAATGACTATGACTATCATGAGAATGGTGGATATCTTGATTCAATATTGAATTAGAAGTAGCTGGTGTAGTCGATGTTGTTGTTGTCATCATCGTATTACTGTTGCTATCTATTCGTGGTTGACTTGTAGCATAATTAGAATGACTTGAGGCTGCACCATCGGTGTCGTCCATAATAAGGATACAGCCAGTTTTAGTCATCAATTGTTCTATAGTTATTGAACTATCGTTATTCTCGTTCTTATCAAAATTATCATCGATGGTAAATTCATCACCCGATGCCCATCGTCGCCATGCTTCCCAGTAACCTTTTTCTAAATTGCGTACCCAACGACCAGTATCGAATAATGGTGAAACATCACGGGTAAGGAATAGCTTTTTACGTAGTTCCATTAATGGTCCATGGCCACGTCGATGTAGACCAGCTCTTGGTAATGGTGAATGGCCTTGATCGAGTAGTGTAGGCGGTAGACGGGCATTGGAAGATGGCATATTAGCAATAAGACTGGTGTTACTATTGCTATTGTTGGCTGCTATGACCGTAGAGGCAAATGATGATGGCGGCATTGGATCAGAGCTATAATCCCAATAAAGTGTGCGTGCATATTCAATAGCCCGTGCAATATAGGCTTCTTCAGTATCTACCACCATATCATCGCCGTATCCAGTAGCAAAGGCAATGCTAGCCGCTACTCGTGAACACATTTTATGATAGTGTCGTGGTAATGTTAACACTGGTGTACCAGACCATAGAATATCCGTAGATGTTGTATGTCCATTACATTCTGGTGTATCAAGGAACAAATCAGCTACTCGGCCACGATGGATATGGATTTGTTTTGCCGCAACATCTAAATAATAATATTATGGTTAATAGGCAGGTTAATAGCAGGTTACATCTATTTACCTGTAAATACAATGCGAGAAGCTATTTCTTTACCAGCCCATTCTTCGGCCGTATTTAGAATGTGCTGTTCACCAGCTACAGGGAATCGGAGTAGCCATAAAATTGAATTAGGCACACTGGCTAGAATACGTAGCCAGGCTCGGAATATACATGGATCTATCTTGTAAAGCTGATTAAAGTTGGCGAAAACAACAACATCGTCACGTAGACCAGGGAATACTTGTCGACGCATACGCCAACGACGGTCTTCTTCGTGTGACCATTTCGTTTCAGCATCGGCATTAACGTCTTCATCTTCTTCGCGGAAACCTTGTCGATGATCGTTAACAAAGTAGGAGTGCGGCATATAGATAAGACGTTCACTGTAGACCCAGTCGGGTTCTGTTTCGTCTTCGGGATCAATATCTTGTCCACAGTCACCGTTATCGTGTAGCTGTTCAATAGGTAGACCGTTGGATAAGCGAGCACGCCATCTCTCCCAGGCTACTGTTTCGGGTGGACATACAATTGGATCAACGATAAAGTAGTCGCACCACCCAGCAGCCAGTGTACCGGCAAATCCCATATAGGCTAGCTGTACCGGACATGGACGAGCTGCAAATATCTCATTGCGCGCACCTTTCGTATAGCCATTAAGATTAATCAGAACGTGTATACCATCGGCCACAATACGTTCAACAATTGCTTGTGTTGTCCAAGTTGATACATCAAGGAATGTATCGGATTCACGTTCAATCTTGGTACGGTATGGTGAGCCATCGGCCGGTGTTGTGGCATAGCATAATACAACACACTGGCTACGATCGTGAAATCCAAATACTGACTGCATTAAATGGGCCAATGGATGATTGTTGAAGTCTGAACTCACATAACCAATACGTAGTTTGGGTGCAGGTGGTGGTGGTGGTGGATAGACCGAGGATGGCAGCCAACTAGCTGAAAGAGTATTATGTGATATTCTCAGTGCATTCCGATGCGAAATAAGCCGTATTTGCAGTGAAGATAACGGGTAAGTGAATGTATGAAATGGCAATACCGTAGGAACAGGTGGTGGGGCCATTAATGGTAAACGTGGTCGTCGGTAATCATCGGCGGTCATTGGACGTTGTCGTTTAATAGAGCCAATAAGCTGGCGACGATAGCGATGTGATTTTGAACAAGTGGGATTCATATTGTTGCTATGTTGATCAATATACCAGTAATGCTGTATACGACGTAGACATTTATCCAAAGCACGGAATACCCATCCACCTTGATTACGTAGTTGCATTAACTCGTTAGGATTAAGCCATTTAGGAATAAGTTGCTTGATATCCATTTCCCGTTCATTAAATGCAACCGAAGAAAAGCCAAGCCAGGCCAGTTGGATTTCTTTAACGAATTTGCGGCCATCTTCAGTATTGGTCAGTACACCGTTGGCCCAGCCTCGACTATCTGCTAGCTGTTTATCGACAATCTCAATAACCTTCTCCATCCAGCCACGTTCACTTGTCCATCCGGCTGCTACACCACCACGGCCTCGCCAATCGCATACACCGCCTAGTGCATTGACCAGACCGCAAACAGCCTCAGAGAAGTCTGGATTGACTTCAACGGCACTTCTATACCATTGGATACTATCTTGAACACGACCAGCATCTTTAACTGCATTGGCCAGATTTGCCAAAGCTACATCGAATTTTGGATTAAACTGGACGGCTCGTTCGTACATTTGAATTGCTTGTTCCAGCTGGCCGCATCTTTTAGTAATGATCCAAGATTGGTGTATAGATGTGCATGGCGTGGATCCAATTTTAATCCATACGTGTAATAACGCATCGCTAGTTGCGGTCCATTTAGCGGTGTACCACTGGTGGGATCCGGTACCGACTGTTGAATGCTACTTAGTAAAATGCCCAAATTATTACATGTTGACGGCGATCGATGTAACGAAAGAGAAAAGTAGTATAGTGGAAGAACGAGACTAAGGGCAGCCGGTGGACAGGACGTTGTATCTTGGTGCCATTTGGCCAGTGTTAATAAAATAGTTGCTGTTACTTGATTACTTTGTTGCTGTTGAGCCGTAGAAAGTTCGTGACTCGCTCCATTAACTGGTCCATTGGCTGCATGGTTGTAGCAGTAGTGTTAGTTAAACTAGGTAGAATGCCGTCGGTTGCAGGGAATAAAATAGAGGCTAGATTAACTGCTTGTTCAGGAAGTAATAATAGCAAATTGCCCGATGATTGGCCAAATGTTTGAGCAATACGCATAATAATCGATTCAACAGTAATGCCGTTGAACATGACACGCAGCACGCGTTCATATTCACGTCGAGCAGCATCTAGTGCACCTAGTTGATAGTGTAGATTGGCTGAAACATGAAGTACATTTTGTAGACGTGGTATCTGACTGGCCCGTACAATAGCACAGCCATTACGGCAATAACATTGGCACCTACAAAATCGCATACTTTAAGTGCTTCACGATATCGAACTGGATCAGCCTTGCCTTCGGGGCCAACGCTACATAGAACACCGACTAAATTGTCCACAGCATCCCAGTAATTGGGTCGAAGTTGAATGGCCCGCCACCACCAAGCTTCAGCTTCGGTGTGTCGACCCATACCACGCAGTGTTGTGCCAATATTGCTCATAGCCTCAACATATTGACTATCACGTTTTAAAATTTCCACATTATAATGAAGTGACATTTGATAATGCTGATGTGCAAAATAAACACATGCCATCAATAGCATTGTAGGTAAATGATCCGGATGATGTGTGTGAATTAGGCTTAATAAAGGTAAAAGTGAATTGTCACGAGGCTTTGTTGCATACATACTATGAGCCTGTGCCAGCAATCGATCTAGTTACATATTAGTTATAAATACATGCTATTAAATGGTTTAACTTACCACGCAGTGCTTCACTGTGAATATCTTGATAGGCAAGGTCGGAAGGAAGTGCCGATATGCCTGCTATTGAAGTTACTAATGAACTATTAGCATTCAATGGCAATAATGCCGAATTGGGTGGTGTAGCGGCAGCAGCAGCAGCTAATAACTGATGTTGTTGTTGTTGCTGTTGTTGTTGTTGTTGCCGTATAGCTACACGTTGACGTGTTGTAGAAGAAGGGTTTGCTAGTGTTGGTGTGTGCTGATAATGCACTTGAGATAGTGGATGAGGATGTCGTTGATGTCGTTGTTGCTGTTGATGTTGTGCAGCCGCCACTGCAGCTGCTAATGAAGCTGATGGTAGTCCCAATGCATGATGTGATGATTGCGTTTGATGTGAATGCAAATGTTGTTGTTGTGGGTGATGATGGTGGTGGTGATGTTGTTGTTGTTGTTGTGGGTGTGTAGGCGTTAATGTCTGTGTAGGAGATAATGGCCCATGATGAGTATTGGCAGCAACTGCAGCAGCAGCAACTGCAAGTAATTGGCGAGCTTGTGGATCTTGTGGTAATTGTCCCGTTGCTGCTGCTGCCATAATCTCTTCAACTGGCCGTCCATATTCACGCATTAATCGTGAATAATCAGCATTCGGTGCTCGTCGCCCCATATGCGTTAAATCTGCATGAGGACGTACTGGATCATAGTATTGTTGTCGTGGACTTGCCACGCCACCCCAGGTAGAATCACGTCTCCATTTATCGTCAGCTACAGCAAGAAATGGATAAATGTTTGGTGAAGGTGGTGGGATCATCATAGCAGGTAAAGAATAACGGATTGCTGATGGATTATTACCGCCTACGCCTCCTCCAGCGGCAGCAGCAGCGGCAGCAGCAGCAGCTATAACAACAGCTGAGGCAGAAGGATACAAACTATATGTAGATTGCTGTTGTTGTTGTTGTAATCCAGATACAAGTGATACTACTTCATTATATGTACCAGCTTGAATATGATTTTGCACTAATGAATTTATAGGCTGTTGTGCCATCATTTGAAATTGAGGTGTTAACTGTTGTTGTTGTTGTTGTTGTTGTTGTTGAAGCATTGAAAGTGCAGCTACGGCTACGGCTGCAGCTGCAGCTGATTGAGGCGATAAAGAAGTATCAGATACATGTTGTTGTTGTTGTTGTTGTTGCTGTAATTGTGTATGATAAGCTTCATGAAGTGTACGAGCAGATAAAAGTTGTGACGAAGTGCTTATATCATCTGAAGGTAATGAATTGCCAATTGGATTACTTTGCGTATTAATTGTTGTATCTGCTGGCATATGGAATGCTCCACCAATATTCGTCTTTCCTTCATAACATTGTGTTGCAAGTAACTCATTAGGCAGTGAAGGCAATATTCCACCTCTATTGCCTATTGATAAATGATCCACTGTATTTAATGAAGATTGACGATGATGAGAGGCAAATGCATTAGAAATACCACTGCATGTTGTGGTGTCTCTACCATGGGAAAGTACAGATGATACACCTGTAGATCCACGTAATCGACCATCTATAGTACGCGATCTTGCTAACCCACCTGTACTATGTTGTTGTTGTTGTTGATCGGGTAACACTCGGTTAAAGTAACGAGATGAAGCAATTGGATTGTTGGCATGTCCAGTGGCCGTATAATTTACAGGCATTGTAGCATCATAGGCTGCTGTATTATTAATATCAGCGCTAATAAGGTTTGTACCACCAGTAGTTGTACTATTTCTAGCTGTATTTTTAAGTAGATTATGTTCATAGGGAGAATTCATCATCATTGAACTCATAACTGCCATAGAATCCACCATTTCAGTATCTTGAGGAGAAGTGCCTGTTGATATGCTGGTTAAGCTGTACGGAATACTTGAGTCTGTCATATCTACAGCTGTTGCTGCCAAAGAGGCTTGGTTTTGTGTATAACTAAGCTGCGATCTATAGGAAGGATAGCCGACTCCATGCGGTTGACCCGTTGTCGTTTTTTCCTGATGCTGCATGTCGAGTGGTACTACTTAAATGCAGTGAGTATATACAAGGTTATATGCGACTAGCAGTAATTGCTACTATAAGTTACTCTACTTACAACGTTCAATAAAGTCTTAAATGAACAACTGGTTATGCAAAAGATCCTAGTCTGTGAAACAATAGTAAAAGAATACCGTCCACAAATACAGCAGTGATTACAAAAGGCTACTGGCAATCAGTAGTAAACGGCACAGATCGCAGTATAGAGAAACGAAGAAAATAAAAGAAATACAAGTAGCAAAGTGTCTGCTACGACTACAACCATCGATCGCAATACAGTTGACGTTGTTCGCTTTATAGATGAAAGAGTATATGCTAATTGGATGACAAGAAAACAGTCGACATCCGTCTTCTTTTAACGCTCTCCCTCCCTGTCACGCGATGTACGTGCTATCTTGTGTAGTTTTATGGATTGTGTACGTGCTTTTGTGGTTTGTACGTATCTCAATGTAGAAGAGAGTGAGAGAGTGAGAGAGTTGAAAGTGAAAGGCGAGAGATACGAAACGGGTCGGGATCAGTTGGAAAGAGAATAAGGAGAAAAAGATATATATGTTGATAGTGGTGTTTAATAGAAATAATAAAATGTTATAAAAATGTAACGATGATGATGTGATAAAATAGCTGCATGACACTCAATCAACAGTTATAGAATTACGATGGTTGTTAATCCTTGTGGTTGTATAATATATCTTTGTCGTTTAGTATATAGTTGATACTAGACTAAACGATAAAGAACAAAGAACTGAGCAGAAAAAAAGAAAGAATCTATTTTATACTGGCTTGCCTATAGATAGATAAATATTTTTTGTAAATATCTTTTATCGCTGTTTAAATCAAAGCAGTCTTTTTCCCTTTACAGTCGGGCCAAATAAAGCATTGTGAACATACAGCCACTACAATTAAACAGTTTTCAATCAATACACTAATTAATAAATCACTTTTACGTATGTCAAATCAATCATTGCCTTTTTAACAATGAGAATGAGTGATCGAATTGAAATAATTTATCCATTTATAGATTTTATTACTAGCGCGACCATTGGTGGGCACCTTCACTTGGATTGGCATTGGCTCGTTTCGTCTTATGATGTGTAGTCGCCGCTGATCCATCATTACGGTAAGCTTGTCGTCGTTGTTGTTGTCGTTTATCGCCCTTGGCATCCGTGCCAATCGATAGATTCACTTTGGGCGGTACAGTAAAGCCAAAAGCCCGTGCTACTTTTGCTAAATCAAGCTGGTTTACATTAAAGATCTGTTTAAGTGAATACGAGGCATAAGCTTGCAAGTAGGAGCGGAATCCATCGCGGGCTGACTTGTTTAAATAGTAATTCTTTTCAATTAGCTTCTCAAGCTATTAATTAATAAATATATTATTATTATACTATTAGTATTGCTAAATGTTGTAATATAAATATAAATATTTACCTGTGTCTGAACATTGGCCAATTTCTTAAGTGGGAATTGGTACTCGTTTAATGGTACTTTAGCGTGTTTAAGGAAGCGTAAAAAGCCGAGTTCACTAGGCAGTAAAAATAAAAGTGATCGTCCACGACTACCTGCTCGGGCAGTACGGCCAACTCGATGAATATAATCGCGTGGATCATCGGGCGGATCATATTGGATAATCCAATCAACGGCTGGAATATCAAGGCCACGGGCTGCTACATCCGTACAGAGTAAAATACCTGATTCGGCATTGACAAATTCAAAGAAAGTGTTGGTACGCTTTTGTTGTTTCTGTTTACCGTGTAGATCAAGCACAGGTACATCAATGTAGTTCAATAATTCGCCGTGGTATTTGACTGAATTACATGAGGAGAAAAAGACGATAACCTTTTTACGAAGGTTTTTTTTCAAGAAGGTAAATAGCAATAAAAAGCGCTGATCACTCTCGCAAACAACGTAGCCTTGCTCGAGACCGTCGGCAGTCGAATCGGCTTTGTGTTCATCGACATTGATGTAAAGCGGACCCTTTCGCAACGAAACACGTGCCAAATCTTCAACCTTTGTAGTTTGGGTGGCTGAAAATAGCATCGATTGACGGCTTTCAGATGGTAGAATCTTGACAATTTGTTTCATTTCATCTTCAAATCCACATTCTAAAATACGATCTGCTTCATCAATGACCAGTGCCTTTAGATTCTTTACTAGAAAACCTTTTGTGTTCTGTAAATGATCAAGAAGACGACCAGGTGTGGCTACAATTAAGTTGACACCTTTAATAAGCTTATCAGCCTCTGCCTTACGATTGGCACCACCCATAATAATACCAAACGTTTGGTTATGATGCTCCATTAAATCTTTGGCCACACCAAATATTTGCAATGCCAATTCTCTTGTGGGTGAAATAATAATTACACCAGTGCCTAATATTATTGCATTGATACAAATAGTAGATTAATGAGTGTTGTTAATTAGCTATAGTATTGTAATCTACTACTTACCATTACGTGGTTTAAACTTTAGTCTATTTAGCATTTCTACAGCTGGTACAAAAAGGCCATTGTCTTGCCACTGCCCGTCTTGGCAGCACCGAGTACATCTCTACCAGCCAGTAGAGGTGGAATAGTACGTGATTGGACCGTTGTCATTGTCTTGAAACCCATACCTTCAATTGACCGCATAGTAGCATCGGATAAGCCAAGTTCAGAGAATAAGTAGGTGCACCTTCAGTTGAACCTTCAACTACAGTTTCTCGTTGAATGTCCAATTTGCCATGACGTTTAATATCGATCACATTCGACTAATGTTCAATATGTAGATAAATAGACTACTCAATTGGATCATTTTCATACACTTACCGCAGATTCTGATTCATTCTCACTTTCACTAGTAGATTCAGTCGTTGGTTCAACATTGCGTGCCTTTTTCGCTACCTTGTCCTGGGCGGCTTTCTTAGTGGTTTGTTCATCAGTCTTAGCCGGCACATCCTTTACTTCTTCGCTTGCTTTTGCAGAGACCGCCGACTTTCTCTTGCGTTTGCGTTTACACTCATCCTCTAGTGCAGTGATGACAACCTTGGCCTCGTTTTCAGGTTGAACTGCCTTCTTACCCATGATTACTTTTTTAAAAAAAGACTGAAAGAAGATGCAAACGATTGTGACAAGAATGAAAAAAAGAAAAAGAAAAAGTATAAATTGTCTAACCAATCAAATCATGTTTTCATTTACACTAGGATTATTGCTATGGAGCTACTATTTCTATTATCATTAATAAAATAATTGATCATCCAACCTATTGTTTAGTAAACTATAATGATTACTATTTATTTATCAACAAGTATGTAAACACTTAATAAGCAGCACTATATTATTTAAATAGTAATAAATGATTAATAGCAACATTGTTGCGATTTAAATATAGAGCTAAAGACATGAAACTCTAGAGATTGTTCGTATATATACTAGCTGTTTGCATAACATACGCTCAATATAATATACAAATGGTTTATTCATCTTATGATAAAGTACTGGGGTTTACTAGATTATTATTTTATTACTATTAGCTGTCTAATCTAACAATATAATAAATTATAATCATCAGTAAATAATCAATAACCAATGCTACTAATTTAAGCATAATAAAATATACAAACAGCTATTTTATATACTAATAATATACTATGTTTAATATAATATACTAATTACAATAATATTTTAAACTATAATTGATATGTAAATTAATTTTTCAAAACTAAAAGCAATTGTCGCAATACAGGCTGATTAAACAAAAGCAATAAATATAATGTATATAAATAGACAGTCAAATAGAATAATAAAAAGGAACATGTAACTACATGAATTGTTGTATCTATAAATAAAATAAATAAAAATAGTAAAAAAACCAGTTGTATGAATCATAGTAATATTATTCAAAACAATTATTTTGAAGCATGTGGAAGTATGAAGATAGTTGCCAATTGTATATCAAGTATGCTTTAACTGTATCTAAATTCCAGTGTATGGTTTTGTAATTTGTACATATTTGTTATACTAATACAAAGCCGCATAAATAGCAATATGGATATGCGCTTACGGTATAGATCTATTCTTGTCGGTTTTGCAAATTTCTTGGCATTGATTGGCATAAAGTGTCAAAGTTTGGGGATATAAATAAAAATTGGTCCAATATCAAAGGCCTATCGCTATTGCTCCATTGATCATTCAAATAACCAAATTGGAATAATTTAGAAATGCGGAGTCTTTACTTGCAAAAGTCCGCCGCCCTTTAAGTTGACAATATCTCTCGCGTTGACAGTAGCAGTAACACTTTTATCCAGCTTTTATTTCATATTCCTATTTGCTTTTAAAGTAGCAGTAACAGAAACAACATTATTCTGCACCCATGTATGAATACTATTTTGATAGCTTTGATGTTGATGATGTGGCTCTTCAGTTGCTTTATATCAATTGGCCACTATTAAGTGTACATGGTATTGAATTAATTATCTACATTGTCATTTCTGGATTCACCATATTCCGCTATAGCCAAACTAAATCCAAGGGACAGATATTGTTTTTAATTCCGTTGATTTGTAAGTATACATATACCTTGGCATAAATTATATACATTATTGGCTTACACAATAATACTAGTACAATGTATTCAAACATCATTGGCATTTGTCGATTTTATCGCTATATTGATTTCCAGCGGTATCCATCACTGTCCATCTTGCTGGCTATTCTTGCTTATTACAGCATCCAATGGTAAGTGAATGACACATGGATACTATAAACTGTAGTCTTTTTACTAATATTACAAACAATTTATTTACACAGGGCCCGGTCAATGGAAGAGCGCATTGGAAAAAAGAAAGCAATGGTTCTACAATACATGTTTTATACATGGATGGGTGCTCTTTTTATTTCGGCTGTCCTTAGCATTGCCACCGTGGCATTGCGGGTGGGCCAATCTTCTATATATTCTACCATGTACATTATGGGAATTACTGCCTATGCTATCAATTTGACTGCTGCAATCTTTGGATTTGTTATTACGATCTGGTACATTTTAGTAATACCAAAGAATTCACCAAATGTAACTATGCAAAAGAAAAAGGCAAGTTAATAATGATTACATTAATGTATAACAGCAACTAACTATTATCACAGCAAGCAATACGATTAATGTGTCTTTATGGCATACTTTGTCTATGCTTTGCTGTTATATTCCTGGGCCTGGCAATATTTATAAGTTTTGGATTAGTAGTCTTCTATCTCATTACATTGGCGCCAAGAAATGCAATGCAAAATTATGACGTACCAATTGAAATGAATGCCACCATACAACCAGCACAACATCCTCAAGTGACAGCACCTCCAGGCATGGTGCCTGTAATTGTCTATGTTCCAGCTAGTCCAATGCCAACCACTAATGTTATGTATACTGTTCCAGGCCAACCCATGCCGATGCCAACACCAACGACCATACCGACTCATAATGTGACCACTACTAGAGATGAGGAACTACAAAATGTCACCATAGCTCAACAAGTCAATTAATATTACTTGTAATCGGCTATTTAAAATGATGTTTAAATATTTAGATAGCAGTAGTTTTGCTATATCATAGCTATGCATTATTTCAAAACAATTTTTATTCATAACTTTGCTGCTTTAATTTTAACTAGTAAACCTTTGTGTGTAAACAAACAACTTCAATTTACTTGACATTATTGCATGCCATGATGTATACTCAATGTGCAACTGTAAATATCGGCTATACTACTTGTTTATAATTACAAATCAAAAGGATAAAGAAACAATAATGGTATAAAACATGCTTAATAATGATTTAATCGAGAAACGACGCCAATTGCTAGTGGTATTTTAACAATGACGTTTCCGACTACGGATAAAAACAACAATATTGTCGAGAAAGAAAATTCGGGTGGGTGGTTTAAAGAGAGAAAAGTGACACAGCAAGATAAGGCAATGCAAGAAACCAGCTATCACGATTTGCACACGTAATAACAATAAAAATAAAAGGTGCCACGCACCGTATTGGGCATGTATATAAAAAGTATTAAGAGCACAATACAAAAGTCGTTATTGACGAAGAATATATGGACGAAAAAAAGAGAAAAAGGGATAAAGAGAGAGATGGGCAAATTGATTATAAAATATGAATAATACTAGTGTAGAACTCTACTAAGGATTGCCCGTCACCAGTGTGGTGGGATGGTGACCCGAATGAGCCGCATCATTGCCTGTGTTAGCTGCTGGCACGGCAGCTCCTTTAGTCGCCGGTGCTTTGCTGGTCGAGCTGGCTTTTTTGCGTGGACGTGGTGCTGATGCCGGATTGCGATTTCGTTTCTTTGACGAAGTGGGAGCCATACCGGCCGGTGTAGGCTGCGATGATTTCGGTGATCCTGACGTGGCTGCCGTCTCTGGTTCACCGGATATTGTCGGAGAAAGCATACCACCTACAATCAATTATTAGTTACATACGTTTGATTAAATACAATATTAATACTTACCAAGAACAGGCGATTGCAAAAGATCCATGCTATTATGCGAATTAAGTTCCGACTTTACACCCACCATCATCGAGTGATTAGCATTTAATGATGGCTGCACTGTATTAGTCATATTGGCTACACTGGCCAAAAATGCTTGTTGTTGCGGTGTAAACGCGGACATGGTTGATGCAAATAGATGATTCATATCAGTAGTATACGCATTAGGTGTGGCAGGCAGTTGTGACTGTTGTGGTTGCTGCTGGGATTGTTGCTGTGCCTGTTGTTGTTGTTGTTGCTGCTGCTGCTGCTGCTGTTGTTGTTGTTGTTGTTGTTGCTGCTGCTGTTGTTGCTGCTGTTGCTGTTGCTGCTGTTGCAATGGAGCCGCTGTTGCTGTCGGCTCGGGTGCGTGTTGAACAACTGGAGTACTTGCATTACTAGCTGGCCCAAATCCCGTTAGATTACCTGACATACTATTATTACTAACAGGTGTACTAGCACCAATGCTTGTCATGGGCTGTTGCATCTCCGCTACTAAAGAGCAATACTGTTTCATAACATCTAATGACAACAATTATATATCATGATGCTTATTAAATAAGTTTAGTTATCAACTTACCCATTGGAAGTGATTGATTGCCACCCAAAGCAGACAATTGGAAAAGATCGCCCATTTGATGGAATGTATCTGACATCTAGTAATTAATTAATTATCGATAATAAATATGTTAATATTTATCCTTTAATTATCGTCAACTCAATCTTTGTGTAATTACCTCTAGTACTTGCATTGCATCTGGTATAATACCAAATTCGTTGACCAATGAAGCTGGCATGCCAGATGACGTGCCTTTATCGCCACCAAGAACTGCTGGATCAGTTTTTTTCCGTCTTGGTGGCTTGGCAGCCGCTGTGGCTGCATCGGATACTTGTTGGAGTATGGATCGCGGCACAAGTTCAATATGTTGCTGTGTGTTAAACTCTAAAGTCTCCAGCTTCATTCCTTGTGTAAATCGCACATGTAATGAGCCAGTAGCATGTACCTGTATTGTTTAATATCCATTAATATTTGAATAATACGTACCATCCATCATATGTCTATTTACCGTAGAATTATCCTCTAATAAATAATGTAGGCTGGCCCGTGGACAATCTGCCACCAAAAATCCATTAGTCATCGTAAATTCCTTAATTTGTTCAATGCAAAACTGAATGGACTGCACACCACAAATAAAATGTGTATGATAAAAATGTGCAATGGCTTTTGTTTTTAATTCTAAACAACTTGTTAGTAAGATATAAAAGCCTATAATAGTTTTAACTACTACTACTTACCAAAGGACCGCTTTGTTTGATTTTTAGAATTCCATAATGTATATTTCATGGTGCCATTAGGCGAATAATAATCTTCTACAAATCGATGCCAGTAACTAAGATCCTGTTTTTGCTATAAAAATAATAAATATTATGCAAAGCTATCATTTAATAATGCCTACCTCGCCATTTTGATTACAAAGATGCTCGCCGTATTGTAACAAACGTATCATTGCAAATCCAACGGCTGGTGTACTAAATATCCATAATCAATAACCAAATATAGGTGTAGTTATCATAAAACTTACCCCATAGGAAGTAGTTGTGTTGCAGCCATACCACTTTCGGTAGCTAATGCTGTAGTTGGTGTAACAGAGGTGGATAGGCTATTAAACTGTGGCTGTTGCGACTGTGCCGGCAACTGTTGCTGATGGGACGGTAGTGGAGAGGTGCAGTTAATGAAGCTTGGGGCGTTGAGCGTCGTTGTTCATTCATTGTCATAGGCTGCGACATGGATGGTATGGTTACAGCAGCAGATTGCGGTATAAGCGAAGGAGCTTGTGTTTGAACTTGTGCTAATAGCTGACTATTTTGCATAGTGGAAGATAATTGCTGCAATAAACGGTAGTGTTGCTGTTGCTGTACCTGTACCTGTTGTTGTTGCTGTTGCTGTTGTTGTTGTGCCATTGTTACTGATGTCGACATGGGTATTACTCCTGGTGACATTACTGGTGATGTTAATCCTACGAGGCCATTATTGGGAGCTGATACTGGATCTCCCATAGGTGTACCAACAGTATTAGAAATTACCGCAGCAGATGGCTTAGGCGTTCCAATAGGTGGATTGCCATTGCTTACTGCTGAGCCAGGTGTCACAGATCGTTGCATAGCAACATTGCCTATTCCTGCGTTATTACCAGTGGGTGAAAATAAATTAACACTTGCAGCAGCGGCAGCTAATACTGCGGCAGCAGATGGTGCTGACTGAGGAGCAACTCGACCGTTTGCGTTTGCATTAGCAGCAGCAGCAGCGGCAGCAGCAGCATGCAATTGCGAAAACTGTTGGTGCTGAGCCTGCTGTTGCTGCTGTTGCATAAGTTGTTGTTGCAATTGAAATTGATGATGGCGTTGTTGTTGTAGCATTTGCTGTTGTTGCTGTTGAATCTGTGCCTGTTGTTGTACCTGCTGTTGCTGTAGCTGTTGTGCCTGCTGCTGCTGCTGCTGCTGCTGCTGTTGTTGTTGTTGTTGTTGTTGCTGCTGCTGTTGTTGTGGTGCTTGTTGTTGTTGTTGTTGCTGTGGTTGTGGCGATTGCATTTGTTGTATTTGCTGCTGCGGTTGCTGCTGTGCAAAACTAGCTGTGATGCGTTGAGGAAAAGCAGCTGCCAATTGTGACATTAATAGTGGATTTTGCCCTGCCGCAAGAGCTGGATGTGTTAGTTGCGCTTGAAATTCAGCCATAGGATTGCCAGATTGCGCACCTTGTTGCTGCAGTCGCTGCTGTTGAAACAATTGTTGTTGAATCTGTTGCTGCAACTGTTGTTGTTGTTGCACTTGCTGCTGTTGTTGCATCTGTTGCAATGGCTGTATCTGTTGTTGCACTTGCTGCTGCTGCTGCTGTTGTTGTTGTTGTTGTTGCTGTTGCAATGGTTGAGACTGCGGCGGCGGTGACATTACCGACAGTTGCTGCGGTGTCATCGAAAGTAATTGAGCTGCAGTGACCGACATGGGAGCTTAATAATTATAATTGAAAATAAGAACGGCCTGTTAGGCCAAGTTAACACGCACACGCACACAGAAGTAGGAGCGAAACGAAACGAAACAAAGACGGCAACGATAGCGATAAGAAACCCGGCAACTTGAACGCAGTTTGTCTACGGTGATATAGCGCAATATCTATAGTCCGTTTGGTTAGCAGCTGATCGTTGACTAAGCTCCAACTAGCAAGGTATCTATCTATATATGTATATACCAATACAAACACCGAATATTGCGCATACATGTACACACATTTACACATACGCTTGCACACACATATACACACACATTCATACATATACCGACCTTTATAATGAACTCGCAGCAATGTAATACCTGTGTACACCAAGGTGACCATCCATTTAACACAATAGCCATTACTATGAGTTAGAGTGTTGATTCGTTTCACTAGCTCATCCACTTACCGTACTCCACACAAGTAGCTATACTCGCAGTACTAAATAGCAAAAGCGAGATTGAGACCCGCAATAATAATGGCAATAATAATAATAATAGTAATAATAACACGATCGCTAGATGAATAGTCGTCCTAGTTCGAAAATGAGCAAACCCGCGTATACCAGTAAGAGATACGATAATCTGCCGACAATGCACACACACACGCACCGCGCACACAAAGTAGTGAAAAGAAGTAGTAGAGTAAGCAAGTTTGGGTCTGAGTGTGGGTGTAGAAGGATGTATGCGTGGTGTATGTGTGTGTGTGTGTGTGTGTGTGTGGGAGTTAGAAAGTTGTGTGTGTGTGTGTTGAAGGAAGGAAAGCTCAACGTGTGTGTGTGTGTGTAGATGCAATGAGTGCGTGAGTGTTTCGCCCCTTTTCCTTCCTGATTTCCCTTTTATGTCCAATTCACCACACACATTATTCGTTGGCAGCACGACCATACGGTCCATTTTATATACACCGCATTATTCTACATCACTATGACAATTATACTACATATTCAGTGTATATAGTGGTAATGAATACTAGTAGCAGTAATAGCGACGTTGATGCTGGTAACCGTAATAATGGCAACAATAGTATCATTTGATAGAACACGTGCTTACCTCGTTATTAGTGCAATTTATGATTAATATCGAGCGTTATCAAAGGCAGTACAGCTTAAAAGAATAAATAGTTTAATTGGGTATTATCAAATATAAAAGTGTAATTAAATAATAGTATACTATTATTTAGCTGTAAATGTATGTATGCTATATTTATACAAGTATCGTTGATTTCTACTGTTGTATAATGACGACAGCTTACCTGTAAGCGTGGAATCTTGCACATCTATATCGAGGCCAAGGTCAAAAGCCGTCACATCTGTCCACTCAGTGTTGTTATCACCACCATTCATACACCTACTCACTTCTATCTATATAAATAAGTAAATGAATGTACATATAGCTATTACGGCTGAGGTAAGGCTATAGCCAGCCCCTCATTGTTTATGAAACACATATCTCTAAGAAACAGATAAAAAAGATTTATTGTTACCGGATTCGGTAAATAAAAAGCCGCAAGTCCTTTTGCCAAGTAACTATCTCTTATGAACTTTGCCGCTCTTTTTCCCCGTAATACTGACGGACAATTTGGCCCTTGGTCCACTAAATTTATATAAATAAATAAAATTAATAAAGTTAATAACACAGTATAAAACTAGTCCTTATACCGCTAAGGTGGAGTAACTTACCGTTTTTTAAGTGCTAATGGATTCAATGGAATATAAGCATATGGATCAGGTCGGCCAGACTTTTTAACATCGCCGCTCGCCTTTTTAGATCGGTAAGCTTGGCCAATCAATGGTTTTGGTGCTGCTCCCTGGCCATTCATAGCTCGTCGTGGACCTTTCTTGCCCAGGCTTGTTTTTGATGCTGAAGTCCCTTCGCCTTCACCATCGCTATCGTTACCGAAAGCTTCAGCACGAATACCACGATTGCTAAATTTAATACGTTGACCAACGCGTGTGTAAGTTTCCCGTGATTGCTTCGACTCCATGTAGTAGTTTTCGCCTCTGTTTTTATCGTCATTATCGTCGTCATCGTCGTCATCGTTGTTTCGGATACCAGCTCCTGGTTGCACGATCGTATCTTCTCGATCAGTGCCATCTTCAATCATGATACGGCCATCGGCGGAGGTGGCAAATTTGTGTGCCAGTTTGGCTGATTTTTCTTGACCCAGTCGGTTATTACGTTTAGATGGTGCCGAACCTAATAAATGTTTATGATTGTTAGTTAATATATAATTGTTGTTTAATACATTATTATCTAAAATACTTGCCTGTAACTTGAGATACAACTTGGTCGCCCAAAAAGTCCAATGGTGTATCCTCATCCTCTTTAATCCATGACTTTCCGTTCTAATATTATATAATTGTAAGCATTTATACATACATATCTATATACAAATAGAATAAACCATGATATACTTACTCGTGATGGATTTACCTTGTTAGCAGTACGACGAGCCTGTCTATCCTGATCAACCTCATCGTCTGTATCAGCAAGATCGCTTTCACTGCCATAAAGTGCATCTTCATAGGCATCAACCTTGCTACGTTGCTGATTACCGGCCGTCTATTATTCAATTTAATATTATCGTTACTATTCATTCATTAATTAGTCATTATAGCCTACTTGATTGGTACTGGCTTCTTCATTGTCGTCATCGTTGCCTTCTGCTTCTGCTTCACGACGACGTTTGGCACGCTGACGGCGCTTCTTGATATTGACAATAAGTTTACGATCCTTTTCGGGCATTAATGCTTCAACGGCATCGTATCTATTTGTTGGTTAGTATAAACACATTTGAAGCTACATTCCATTAATTAACTTACCCAAACTTACGCACTAATCGTTCAATAATATGTCGTACTTTGACCTTGAAATGACCTTTATGATCATTAGACCAACGTAAAAGTGCATTCATCAAATGTTCCAAATGATGTTGGAATCTTGGTGCTTCAAGTGTAATAACGGCAACTTTAACCAGTCCAAGTGCCGACTTTACTACTTCACGGTTGCCCGACACAATAAATACGTGGACCGTTTCCAATAGCTGATCAATTGTGTCTTGAGAGATGTCATCTTTAAATTCGAATAACAAACGCGATAGTGCTGCAATACTTGCACTAATCATATGAGGAGTAGCACCGGCCAAGCCAGCTGCAGTCATGGTGAAGTACTCGGTCAACGTGGCTTGTGCTAAATGGTATCAACAATTATTAGTATATAGCATTATTTTTCTCTATTAACTAGTATTTACCAGTTGTAGTGGTGTCATTATCATCTATAGCGGCCATTGTTATCATGCCACCATCTTTCATACGGTAGCCCATTGTCACGAGCAGATCATAAGCCAGATCGCGTGTACGTTCGTTGACTTCTTTCGTACATAGAATTGTTTCGGATAGTAGTGTGGGCACATGATTTAGTTGATGAGATGGCAGGCGTTTCATCAATTCCTTCAAGGCCAGTAATCGATCCTAAATAAGCTATTTAGTAAATGTTTATATTAATTTGTAATTTTACCTTTTTGGCTGCAGCAGATATGCTGCCCGTTGCTGCAATAAGTTGTTGGCAAATATCCTCGAATCCTTCTTGCCATAATTGCTGTCCATTGGGACAGTTACCAGCACGTCGTAGAATTTGATGTGCTTTCTTTTGCAGTGTAGGCTCATCGCCGCGACCTAGCCATGACATAATCACGGACAATAAAGCGCGTAGACTATCAATGTCCAATTGGTCAAGCATACCAATGGCCAGATCTAATAATGTGGCAGCATCAGGTAGATTGGCCGCTGCAGCTGCTTTAGGATCAGAGAGAACTTTAAGTAATACTTGGTGTACACTGCGATAAGTAGCATTGACATCGGCTGCAGCAGTAATTGTCAAGTAAACTTGAATAACCTTTAGAATATATCCACGCGATTCTGCTGCTGTTGCGCCATACACAGTAAATAAAGCGCTTAGCAATTTCTTTGACTGATTCGATACAACTTTTAGCGAGTTTTCAACCGATACTTGTGTTAAATCGTAAACAAGATCGCCATCAACCGTTAATTCTTCGGTTGTTTCTGCTTCACGGCAAATATGCAAAAATGTTTGATATTTCTCAACTAAAAGCTGTAGTGCCGTACAAATAGTCGGCAATAACTCGGGTTCATTCTGCATAACACCGACTAGTCTTTCAACTAAACTATCATTAAAGCACTATTTAAATTAAAAATTAATTCTAATTCTAATTCTAATTCTATTTCATTAATAATACTTACTTGTGACGTATCAGTGGGAAGTGTAAAGAATCCAGGTAGAATATGCCATAACTGATGTGTAAGTGTGGTGTAGACTTTCCATTCAATTTCGCGACCAGCTGCACGGAAAGTAGTGGCACGTTGTGCAAGATGATCGCCCATTGGAATAAGCGTATCGACAAAATAGCTTAATTCTGTATTGGCTGTGTAATTGGCCAATACCGGCAATAGCCAAGCGCGTCCGCCTTCTGACTGACGGCTTTGTTCGTCAAGATTCAAGGGTAGAACATTCAATACAGACTGAATGCCAATATGACGTACAGCTGCACCAATTGTCTGGTCCAATTCATCTTTACAGTCAAATTCTGGCTCCATTCTTAGCTGGCTTAGCATTTCAAGTGTCGTTTGCATCATTGGTAGTCCATAACGTCCTAGACGTGCAAATAGTGTTTCTATAATGGTAAGAACACCCGTCCAAGCAATGCGATACCGATAGCCTAAACCGGTCGTAGTCATCGTTACAACTCTATCTATTGCAGCCAGATGTGTTTGTATAGTAGCAGGCGTAATACACGACTGAACAAGTTCAGCCAAAGCAACAGACGAAGCAGCTAGAATAGCTGGACGGTCTGTTTCAAGATTGGGAAATATCATTGTGAATAGCTGAGGTAGTGCATCAGCACAAGCACTAGCATCACTCAATGCATATGCGCCAAAGCCAAGTGACACTACACGTAACCAGACTGGCATTAGCTGAACATCGTTAACATTTGGCTTAAGCTGTAGAATTGCTTGCAATACTTCGGCGAGTCGTGTTTCTGTCAATTCTTGCTGATCGAGTCCGAATAGCGTTTCAAACACTTCAAGAGCCGCAACAGTCAAATATGTATTATTAAGCTTTGGCAAATGAAGCAGTAGCTCGCAGAGACGCGGTAAAGCGGCGGCAGGCCAAGCACTGGCCGTTATCTTGGCAAGTACAAGTACTTGAATCGTTGATTGCGTATCAGATTTGGCGCATTCATTCAATACGCGTATACAAAACTCAGCTGTTGCTGCCGAAGCAGGATGGCGTGTTGCTGGTGGAGGTGGCGTGGCCAACAAGTGCTCAATTGCCTCCTGTGCACGACGTCGTATTTTAGGCGGCCATCGACTGTGGACATCAATAGTGCTTGGTAGGCCTGACGGGCTAGTGGCTGTGTCCATGTATGCGCATCTTGGGCAGCCAGCGCCGCATCCAAACAGCCGATAGCTGCGCGCATTACGGGTGCAACATCTTTGTCGGCAACAAAAATCTCACCTAGAGCCGTTACGGTTGCTTCGTATTTATGGCGCAGTACCGCTGTAGGTAGCTCAGGAAATACCGCCGACAACAAATAAATAAGAGCTGCTCGCAGTCCTGCACTCTCTTTGCCCGATGTTTGACCGGCCAAAAGTGCAAAAAGTACAGCAAAATAGGCGGCTGGCGTGCGGTCACCACCTTGTTCATCAAGTGTTGCCTCCACTGCTAGCAAAGCAGTTGCAGCTTGCTGCTGATTCTCTAATTTAGAGCGCTGCTGCGTGCGAATCTTGCTAAACAATGCCTCCATAGTACCGACTGAATAGTATTATGCAGCAAGCGTAAAAGAGAGAGAGGGGGAAAGAGACAATAATTTAATTTTAATAAAAAAAAAAGAAAAATTATTCAAATCCCAAGTTTACCATTGGGTCAAATTTGCACTAACAAATTGGTAGAGTGAAAGCGCGTAATGTTGCTAAGGTGACAATAAGACCGATCGTTAGTAAATGGATGCACCCCGCCAACGCAGCACAAATGGTGTTTGCGTTTGTTGTACTTTCGTTCGACTACCACGTAGAAACAGTGCCCCTGTAACCAACGTCATCGTAAATGCAGATACTACGGTCTTTAAAAAGGTCAGTTGATCGGTTGGTTTAACCATAATCTTTTTATTACTATTATTACCATTGATATTGACTGACAAAACATTGGATGATTATTGTTTATGCAGTTGTCTTTATGGTCCGAATATGATTTTTGTAAATTATCAATATTGCTTTTACTAGCAAATATTACATTTGTAGTCAATGCTGTGGTGGTACCGGATGTGACCGTTGCAAATTTAAAAATAGATCCCATATTGCATAGCCATCGAATCTATCAACATTTGACGCTAGAACGTCAACAAGATAATGAATTATTATCTTCTGATCCGCCTGAAGATGAGACTGAATCGTTAGAAGAGTCGGTGGATTCATCTTCTGATACTACATCGGATACAAATACTGAAGTGGATGGTTTATCAAGTGACGATGTACCAAGTGACGATGTACCAAGTGATAATGTACCATTATTATTTTCATATAGTAAAGGTGCACCGACTAAACCGTTACTGGATTCATTATTACAAAATCTTGATAGAACTATACTAGAACCAGTAGTTGATAAACCGGATTTTATATCACTTCTATCAACGCCATTACCAACCTCGCAACCAGCAACACTTCAACCAACAGCAACAACAACAACAACAACATCATTAATAAATACGGTAAAATCGACTTTAATAATAGAAAGTTTACCAACTACCTCTCGTTTTATACCAACAACGGAAACAGAAACAAAGACAGCTGCAGTTACAACACCTACATCTACACCTACTATAGAAACAATATCTTTACTTACGCCAGAGGCTATAGTAACTGAGTTATTAAACATAAAGCGACCATGTAACGGCCAAATTGTCGAACGTAAAGAAATACGCCAGCTTACAACTAAAGAATGGCGCGATTTTGTTAATGCTGTGCGTGGTATGCACGCTGGACCTTCACCTAGTTTTTACGACCAAATTGCTGTTGTACATCAAAAGTACGCAAACAATGCGCACGGTCTACCTGATTTTCTTACTTGGCACCGTCTTTATCTTGCTACATTCCAAGAAGCGTTATGGAAACAGAATCCAAATGTTATACTGCCATACTGGAAATGGAGCATTGATTCACAATTACCACATGCCTCTGAGGTGCTATCCAATCGATTCTTTGGCGGTAATGGCGATCAATCGCGCGGTGGCTGTCTATCTACCGGCTATTTTGCCAATTGGGGGTCACTTTACGTCGATGGTGAAGACTCAACGAGTGTTACTTGCGTTACACGTAGCTACGATGAAGGTAATAGTCTTGGTGCTTTTTACTCGCCTGAGGCTATTGATGCTATTATCGTTTCGTCAAAAACATATGACGAGTTACGTTCCACGCTTGAAGGCCCGCCCCACGGTGCCATCCATGCGGGCATTGGCGGCTCATTCACATCAATGGCCAGCTCGTCCGATCCAATCTTTTGGGTTCATCATGCCTACGTTGACATGATTTGGTGGCAATGGCAGAAACGTAGCATAAAAAATCTTAACGACTTTAGCGGCTTTGTCGACGATTCTTACGAGCCACGCCATCTTAACTCAACCGTTGAGCCGTTTAACGTGTTGAATTCCGATGCGCTCAACACTGAAGGACCCGGTCTATGCTATCGCTATATTGACTATGTGCCAAATTCATCAGTCCGTAAGGTAATACAACAAACAATGGTGACTTCTGCCTCAACTGGTAATAGCACTCTGCAAGAATCATTGATTTTTGACGATAAGGATCCGCGCATACTGCGCATATTAAGAGATTCTTGGCAAAATGAGCATTACAACAATAGCAGCAATAGTACTAATAGCGATAGTACTGCTAAACATCCATTCAACAATAGTGGTGCTGCTAAAACCAATGTAAAATGGGCATTGCCTACTAAATCCGTCTATGTAGTGGCCGTTAATAGCACAGATGATAGTACGCAAGATAATAGTGCTTTGAGTCCACTTTCAAATGATTCTTTAAATACATCTGACTGGCCAGATTTTGTTACTAATGGCAATGAAAATGAACGCCAATATCTGAATGCCGTTTATAAGGCAACAGTACTTGATAAAAAGTCGACCTGGCTAACACGACTGACTAGTAGAACGCCCGAATTGGTTCAAATTAAAACGCCTCGACCACTATCCGATAACTACATCGTAATGAACGGATTGAATAAAAAGCATGTACGACAAGTGGAGGCTCGTTTAGGCAACACAATTGGCGCTGTCAATCGATTACAAAATTACATATCACCTGCCTCGTTATTAGCGCGACAGGATGATATTCTACGCACAGCGTCTGATGCACTTCGCTATGGACAAGGCTGGGCCGTGCAAGTAGTAGATGAACTACGTCCCATGCTACATGGCTTCAATCAACGATTGCGTCAAGCACTTCGACTTTTTATGCTTCAAAAGCATCATTAGTCCAAGTATAGACATAAGCATGCTATAGAAATTTGAATAAACGTTATATGTATCGCAAATGATTGTTCAAGCTATAATATTATTAATCGCTATTATTATTAAAACAAAACCATTATTACAGCTTCAGCTTTAGAAATTGTAACTTACTAAGTTATTCTATAATGAAAATAGCTATACCAAAGTTAAAAATAAATATTCGAAGCGTGTCGCACTTCAATTAAGCAAACAAATGCCAGTCACAAGCGGGCAAACCAGTCGAGAGAGGCAAGTATAATATAAATGTATTATTACTTTTATCCAGTTTGTAAAAGTATATAAATATTTATTTAGAGCAGTCTTTGTTTTTACTAGAAAATAAAATAGCTTTCAATTCTCATACAGGCGTAATACATACTCATTCAATTAATTAATAAAAACTTTCACACTACATATAAAATCTAATACAATGAGAATTGCGGCAAGGTATAATGCTTTATATCAATATCATTAAAATACAAGTGCTTTATTTCAATGTAGCAAATATAACATGTCTATTAAAATAGCGATGTAATGCTGAACTGGGAAAACCATCTATAGTCTAGTTACTAGTGTACATGTGCCATTGCATAAAAGTTGAAATGAGAATAGATGTTGGCAAAATACAGTCGACAGATTAGTGTATAGGCATAGCTGCTGATGGCTGTTGTTTGTTATTTAATGTATAATTAAGACATACCAGGAACTATAGCATATGGATATATGCTTTTTATATATATTTTGAGTATTGCTTAGTGTATAAGCTTACTTACAACGTATTGCCTACACATCCAAAGTCAATAAAAGTACTGTGATGTATATAAATTAATAAATTCAATATTTGATCCAGTTTTATTGATCCAAAGGCCAAGTAACATTTGGTCGGCGGTAGCCTATGATCAAATACACGCTTGATACTATAGTCATGAGTAAATGTATTGTGTATTGGTGTAATGTGTCCAAAATGGCTATAGGCCATTGTAATTTCCTTATACCTATGGTTGAGTATTTCTAGATTTTAATGCCTGTTTCTAAAAAATATTGGACATGATATGATGAACTATCGGATGCTGCCAATGACCAAATAGAATGCTTTACTTTCAAAAATGTATAAACACAACATGCAGCATTAATGCTGGCAATCAATCGTAAACAATAGGCTTGTATAAATATATTGTACACAGCATCAAAAATGCGTTTTCTGCAACAATAATCTTGTTGTTGGACTAAATGTACACATGAACCAATCAGTATACTGCTATGATTCCAATATTTATGGCTAACTTGAGCACCATAATATATATGTAAAAAATAGCAGTTTTGTGCATTAATAGCCCGGTATAGGATGCCAAGCCTGTTCTAGCCCGCCGTGGTATGCCGTGATTATAATAATTATACAAGCTAGATATTTACTAGTATGCTAAATCGATTTTAATAGGAGGCGAACTAGAATAAAAGTAGCTAAATAGTCGACTAATTGCATATTATTTCATTTATCAAAATTTGATATAAATAGCTGGTAAGTAAGATTATATATTAATTAGCTATATACTAATTATATAATTATTTTGTGTGTATTAATTAAATATACACTAATTATATACTATGTACTATGTGTATCAACAATTTGATATTGGTAGAACGTAAGTGGTAGTGTGTATTAATTGACTATACGCCAATTGCATCCTATGTAATTTGTATATTTAATAACGTCATTAGCTTGTAAGTGACGAAACATAATAATTAGCTATGCGTTAATTATATGCTATCTATTGTTTTATCCAATAACCTACATTAATAGATCGTAGGTGAGACTGTATATTATCGACTATACGCTAATTACCTACTATTCAACGCGTGTGCCAACAATTCAATACTAATAGCCGGTAAGTAAAGTTTTTTATTGTTGGCCTATATGTTAACTAAATGGTATTTCTGTATATATTTATAAATATAAAGATTTCTTGCCAGCAAAGAATTAGGATTTTTAGCGTAATTGGGATGTCAGTTGAATACATTTTAGGTATATCGTTGATAAAAAGCAAGACCATTTTGCAACTGCCGACCAGTCCATTTATATATCGATTCTCGGCCGATATTTCGGCTTATTTGTTCTTCAATCAATGGGACCGCTATATTAGCAATAGGCCTGCACTCAGCTGTGCCTATTCAACTATGCAAACTTGTAGCAATAAACAAATAATTTTGATTTAAATATGATATAATTAGTATATACCCGGATAGTATCATACTAGCATTGTTATACTAGCAGCCTTTACTTTTCAACACTCAAACAGTATTTTTTATTATTCATATTGCTGTTGATTAGATAAATAATGGAATATTATTATAAAATGAACTGACATCTAACTAACATATTATTTTATACTGAACTTTGTATAGTACAGTTGAAAATGGTATATTAATACTATTTTAGTATTACCTTTTTTATGTTGTTACAGCTTTAGTCTCAAAAATAAAACTAAACAATATTATCTTTATTGTGTTAGCATTTTATAGCAAATGTAGCTAATGATAGAATTTAAACGCTATGTAATATATTTTTATCGATACAGCATTAGTAGTATATGCTATTAAGCATATGCCTACAATCAACAAGTGTTTATTATTCATATTTTTGTAATAGTTATTTATTATTAGCAATTAATGCTATTATTTTTATGAATGTTCACATGTGATCATAGCAATTTATTCAATAGCACAATATATATATTTAACCACATTGGCATAGCAGCGTGAACACGATATCAGTATACGAATGTCATTGAAGCAATACATTAAAACGCAGATATATTATGAGTGATCGCGTGCTGTGATAGCATTGGCCGCTCTAGAAGCATTGGGCCGTCCAAGCTTTTCTGAAATATAATTACCCACTGATACAAGTCGTGCCAAATCAACGCCTGTCGTCAAGCCTAGACCTTCAAGCATATAGACAACATCTTCAGTCGCTACATTTCCCGTTGCGCCTTTGGCATATGGACAGCCGCCTAGACCGGCCACTGAGCTATCCACCGTGCGTATGCCCATATCCAAAGCAGCTAGGATGTTGGCCAATGCTTGGCCGTAAGTATCGTGACAATGCACGGCTAGTTTGCTGGCCGGTACACGCTCGGTCACGGCTTCTATTAGGTTTCTCATAGCACCCGGTGTGCCTACACCAATTGTGTCACCCAATGATATCTCGTAACAGCCCATATGATGTAACTTTTCTGCAACTTGAGCCACCTTATTGGGGCTAATGGCACCTTCATAGGGACAGCCAAGCACACATGACACGTATCTAATAGTACGTAAAATCAGTATTGTTTCAACTTCAATAAATAAACAATAGTTACCCTCGAACACGAACATTATGCTGTTTTGCTAGTTGCATAACCTCATCAAAGTTGGCCAGACTTTCGTCGATCGAGCAATTGATATTACGCTTGCTAAACGTTTCTGATGCAGCACCAAAGATTGCTACCTCTTCTACGCCCACTGTAAGCGCCTGCTCTATTCCTTTTAGATTTGGTGTCAATACAGGGTAGCTAACGTGTGGCTGTCGCTTAATATGCTGCATTACTTCTTTGGCATCGGCCATCTATCGATAGCTCGTCAGTTAGCCGTTTGGTATAATTTTATTGCCCCCTATCCAGATAACTATTTATGTTCATAAATCGCTTACTTGTGGTACCCATTTGGGCGATACAAACGAGGTAGCTTCAATTACAGGTAAGCCTGCTGCAGTTAAACGGTTGATAAGCTCTACTTTGACCTCAGTTGGCACAATCTTCTTTTCATTCTGGAGACCGTCCCGAGGTCCTACTTCGACGATTTTTACGTCTAGCTATCGCAGCAATTATTATTACACATCTATTGCTTATCACTGCTGCTTTTGCTTACTGCGGTGCTAGAGATGGTGCGCTGCATACCGCCGGCATAAGGCTGCCAACAGGAAAGCAGTGGTTTGGAGGAGGCGATAGAACGGAGTAAGTAGCGTCCAACTGGCATGATTACAAGTACTTATTGAATAAAAGCAAAAGCAATTTCTTATTCATAAAAGAAGGGATGTTATGTGGAATTTTTATCTAAAATTTATTAAATATGGCATTATTAATTAATAATGTTACCAAATGAATAAGTAATTTGGTCAATTTGTTTTCTGCAAGTCTAATTAAACTATCTCAAATCTATGTGTTGCTTCGTCTACAGCTTAATTCTCGCTATTGCTCCTTTAAATAAAACAATCTACTGAATGAGCAGCTAATTTATTTTTATTTACAACTAAATATGAGTGAACCGACTTTAACAAGACGTGCTGGGGCGGCACAGAATACTGCCAATACCACCACCACTCATGCCGCGTCTTCAAGCAACAATGTATTATCACAAACCATGCGCGGTGCTTCATATCTCGTCATGCTACAATTCTTCTCGCGTATGGTTACTTTTACGCTTAATCAGGTTTTAGTACGCTACACTACACCCGATGTTCTTGGCGTAGCTTCTATTCAATTAGAACTATTAATTGCGTCGGTTTTATTTCTATCTCGTGAGGGATTCCGCTGTGCTTTACTGCGTACCGATGATACCTCCATTAATGGCGATGATAGCAATAATGATGGCAACGACTCTTCCAGGGATTTAACGAACGAAAAGCGTACATTTGTGCTGGAGCGTAGTCGTATGGGACGTACACAACAATTGATTAATCTTTCCTATTTGCCAGTGGTAATAGGAACAGCAGCTTCTATTTTATGTTGCAGCTATTACATGTGGTATTCGGTTGCAGAGGCAGATAAACCGCCATACTACGACATTGCCGTTCTGCTATATGGGGCTTCATCTTTAATAGAACTGGCAGCTGAGCCTCTTTTCATTCTTACGCAGGTGAATATGCTATTTCGACTACGAGTTGTCACCGAAGGTGTAGGCGTTGTTGTTCGCTGTCTTACAACGTTGGGTATTACTCTTTATGGCTCACAGCAAGCGTCGCTCCGTCCAGATGGTGTCAATCAACTTGGTATAATGGCATTTGCCGCTGCTCAACTTACCTACAGTCTGTTATTTGTAGGGGGCCATGTGCTGTATTTCGTTAAACAAGCCTTTCAACATCCAAACGACATTAATACCATACCTCTATGGCAGCTTGTACCTCGACCTATTATGACTGCTGATAAGCGGTAAGTTATTTAAAACAACAATAAAACATAGGTAACAATTTATTAGGCGTTATTACTTTAACCGTCAGTTACTTGGATTGGCCGGCACATTTGCTAAACAGTCTATACTCAAACATTTACTTACTGAAGGTGACAAAATATTAATGTCGTTATTCTGTTCACCTTACGATCAAGGTATCTATGCATTTGTCGTTAACTATGGTAAGTCTAGCATTGCATTTTATTGTAGGCAATGGATAACACTACACATATATACTGTCAATAGGTTCATTAGTAGCTAGAATTGTTTATCAGCCAATGGAAGAAACCATTCGTGTATTCTTTGCCAAGACGTTTCCTAATGACGACACACTTGTGTCTATATCGACTGAATCATCAGAGGCAGATGCTACACGTGTAAACCATGTCAGAACGCAATTAAATATGTCTGTCAAGTCTTGGTATCCATAATCAAGTTCCACCTATTATGTGGGCTTGTATTTGTTTGTTTTGCACCAGCTTATACCGGTACACTTGTAGACATTTTGGCCGGTTCCCAGTGGTCGATTAAAACAGCAGCTCCAGCAGTTCTTGCCCTCTACTGTATATATGTTCCCATTATGGGTGTCAACGGTGTTACCGAATCATTTGTGCAAGCAGTTGCACGACCTATGGATATTACCGCTCAAAGTCGTGCTATGATGCTATTCTCGGCCATGTATTTAGCACTGGGTGCTCTACTTATGCGTGTATTCCATATGGGTGCTGCTGCCTTGGTCATTGCTAATGCGTTTAACATGCTGCTCCGTATTGTATGGAGTCTACGATTTGCTCAAAGTCGTGTCACACAAGTTGAATCGGCACTAGGGCCGGTATCAACAACAAATGATCAGTCCAGTGCTTATTTATCGGCTAAACATATGTTGCCATCTAAACTACCTAGTCTGATTGCATTGCTAGCTTGTGCTGTAACATGGTGGTCTGAACAATACATTGGCTGGATTACACTACGAAACAAGGGAATGCATATTGGCATTGGTTTAGGCGTATTTTTACCATTTGCCGCTGTCACGTATCCTTTATAGATAGATAGATAGATAGATGAGATGAACAAACACTATACAGTTAATACCATTAACCATTTTGTAGTATAAAAAGTGAACTAAAATTTATTCGACATCTTAGACAGCTCGTAAAACCAAGACAGGACTAAATACTTGATATAACAGTTTAAACAGTATTTAGATTGGTAATTGTTAATTGACATTATAATAAATAAATAGAATTAAAAATTAAAAATAACGACTATGCAGTAAACAACAAAGTATAAAAGCCGAGCACACAAAACAACTAAAGCAAATATGTATGATGAATGTATGATATGTTTATTAGCTAGTACAGCATGCTTCTTTACATAGAACGCATAGCTATTTGTCCACAATATAGCATTTATAAAGTGATTTTTATATGCCAAAGACGTGTAGTGTATTTACCATCACTCTTGTGGTATAAGCCGTCTGGTCTATCTCGTTTAACTCTTGATGTACCAGTTTCGCATCGGGCAATAATATCCGATGGAGGTCCGACGCCCTTGTCGTCATAAACAGGTATGATTTCTTTCAAATATACCAAAAAGCTACTGTCGATACGTCAAATGTCTATCTATCGAATGAGTACGGAAAAGGACGCTAAAATGACTATTGCAATTGGCCGTTTCCAGAGTGCTTGTCGCGCGAGACCAATACCAGATCCAAGGTAATCTGTGGCAATACGAGCGCATCCTTAGCGCGGCCATCTACCGCTGGTATTCCCGCCGACCTATGACCCTTCCAACGCCATCGTGCTCACATTGAGCGCTTCACCATTTCGCTACTCGAGCCTATGCTTAAGGCAATAAACATATCCTGGTAATTGCACATTTGAACTACAGTCGGTGGACTAGTGTATACTGAGACTCGACGGCCACGTCTACGTACGATCCATTGTACGTAATCAAGCCCTTAATACGGCATAATCGCATCAATTAACTGATAGGGGTAAAGTAGCAAACGACCAATAGATCCTATAAACAAAGCAATATACTATGGCTTACACAAATAACTGTAGACATATATACGATCCATCATAAATACTAAAACTGAAGCAAACACAGTATAGAAATTGATTTTTGGCAGTGCCCGTTCGGGAGTGACCATATTGCAAAGTAGCGTAGCTGCCTCTGTGACCAACCAACACCACTTGCCTGTTGACTAACTGATAGTCAGGCAGGTCGATACCATTATCATAGCTTATTCCTACAGATGTTTAAACAGTAAAAGCGAGGACCATACAGTAAACATGTACATGCTTATAGGGACAAGCACAGAGGACAAATAAGATAAGTAAATGAATACGAGTAAAGTATGATGCGGTTTTTCAAATTATTTTGACATGATATTTATACAAGGCGCATGCTTATTTTCAGCTGGCAATAGAATGGCATAGAATAATACTTTTTATTCTAGAATGATTTTTAAAGGCTTAATAGATATTTAGATGTAACGGTGTACTTGTAGCATAGGTCAGTTGCCTATTCCATCTAACTTTTGATACTGAGCTTACGCACTGAGTGACAACACATTAACATTCCGTTTTAAATAAATTATTAGCTGAATTACTTATATACCATTAACTAATAACTACCAATGTTTACTATGTTATAGGGTGTTCTTGTATATAAATAGTAAAATTATTTGACACTGTTTATATTTATAGACAATTCGTATGGCTCTATTAGATACTTTAATATAGTACTAGTAAGATATTGTAACAAAAAGGCGTAGACCTTACACTACGCCCATTTTCTTCTCCTTGATCTGACAGATCTTATTCCTTAATGCCTTAACATCCAAGGTTTCTTCCTACGTCTTATCTCTTTTATTTTATTTTTTTCTCGTTTCCTTTTTTCTAAACATCAGACCTATGTGGCAGGCTAATATTTTAGATCATGCATCTATAAAAGAGCGCATATTATTGTTCACCTAATAAACATATGATATGTTGTGTGTTATTTAATATTATAATACAACTTCTATAGAAAAACGGTTTATTAACCATTGAATGTGATTTAGCGGTCAAATGACAATGTGAATTAGCATCATTATATCTAGCAGCTGTGATCGCATAATAATAACAAATTAATACACAGCCA
This sequence comes from Syncephalis fuscata, assembly GCA_025786725.1. Lineage (NCBI taxonomy): Eukaryota > Fungi > Zoopagomycota > Zoopagomycetes > Zoopagales > Piptocephalidaceae > Syncephalis > Syncephalis fuscata. Next base: position 465,187 of record JAHLTZ010000003.1, on the reverse strand, counting down.
TTGTGGCTAAAGCAGTGAATCTATCTATTTATTTTTTACTTATGGCCGCTGTTTATCCACATTCGGTTTATACAACGGCAGCATCTAATGAGTATGCTCTAAGTGCAGGTAGCCGCTCCATCTTTGTTACGGTAGGCTCAACGGGCTTTGACGCGTTAGTGCGTACCGTCACGTCGGCGCCATTCCTGCACGCTGCAGTACGCGCTGGTTACCAACGGCTTACTGTACAGTATGGCCGCAGTAAACCAACATTCACAACAGCACTGTCTAGTAATAGTTCAAACAACGCGCTACACTATCATTACAACCCAGTTACTGATGAAACACTAATCCAATGGGTAGAAAAAGAATATGATAGCAGTAATAAAACAGACTATGAGTTGACAATTGTCATCTCAGGATACGACTATCGACCATCTCTGGCTGGCGATTTACGAATGGCCGATCTAGTGATCAGCCATGCTGGTTAGTTCACGATGAATATTGCCATAGCAGCAGTGATGTTAGTTATTGAAAATATGATTAACCGGATAACTAGGTTCAGGGTCTATTTTGGAAACATTACGCTGGAATAAACCCCTTATTGTCGTAGCCAACACCGACTTGATGGATAATCATCAGGCGGAACTGGCAGTTGCTCTTCATAAAGAGGATTATTTGGTTGCAGCAGAATGCGAGTAAGTACTGCTGTGCATGGTTGTGTATTTTTGCCACACGTATACTTGGTCTTACTCTATCTATAGTGAATTAATTACCGCACTAAATGAGCAACGACACATGGGACTTGTGCCATTTCCGATCCAGGCTCCTGAGCGATTTAGCTCTATTCTTGAAGGTGTTATTCAGTTCCCTGAATCTAAAAAACAGCAATAAAGCTAAATGTGTATAGACATGTTTAAATTTGAATTAATAAATAGCAGCATTTAAAACGCGCTTGCATGTTGTATCGTTGTTTTGAATAATTAAAATTAAAATGCTTGAATTATTATTCAAACATATGCTCAATTTTAATATATTGCATCATTAATGTTCGGTAAAATAGTATAGTGCTTGCATGTTAGCCGTTTTTTCCTCAATACAATGTTTCGTATAATATCCAGTAAATCTATATATTATTGCTTTTAAAATAGCTCTATTCCGTTTGCCATTGCAAATACTCAGTAAAACAAGGAGAATAAACGGAAACGTATATCTGTGACAACCACAGCCTGATAATCCGGTAATGCTTGTCCAGGTTCTCAATAAACCAGAAAAGTAGATGGTTTGCATGTCTGTTTATGGTAAAAAGCTGTCTCCTAACGAGCAACATCATACAATATGATACAGTTGATCCTTATATGGAAATGTATTATGATTTATAGAGCAGCTTGTTTTGGACAATACTGCGTGACCATTGCTACACGGCCATTGCTACATGACTTATAAAAGCACGCCGATATAGAAGCAGTACGTTTAGACAACCACATAGCTTTTAATATTGCCTTTTTATTGTGCATTCGCATTAGTTTACCGCTGGTCGACCGTTTACCAAATAGCTGCTTAGTGCTTCATCATTCCGCTTTACTCGCATTAATACTCAAATTTACTAATAATAACACAACTTCTATCTGGCATTCGATTAATTGCTGCATTTAATATTTACATCGTAATCAGCATCACATTGTAACACATCCAAATGCGGTTTTCTCGCTTCTTAACAGCAACATTAGCAGTTGCTACATGTCTATTTGCCGGTGTTGACACTGGCATCCCATCAGTCGATGCTCAAGGATGTAGCATCCGTGTGCGACAGGATATTAAAAGGCTGAACCGGCAACAGTTGGATGCTTTTTTCAGCGCTCTTCGCACTCTGGTATCATTACCACGTCCAAACAGCTACGATGCGTTTGCTAATCTACACTCCCAATACCAGACCAGAGCCCATGGTACGGCATGGTTTTTACCTTGGCATCGCTTGTTTATCCGATCATTTGAATACCAATTACAACGCATCGATCCTAGTGTGATGCTTCCTTATTGGGTAAGTTCTATTTATTGCAGTTACCATTTTATTGATTCAATATTAATGTATTCCTGTTTATTGTTTATTATAGGATTGGTCGGTTACTTCACAAGCACCCGACAATGATATCATCTTTTCACCAACCTGGTTTGGCGGCAATGGCCGTAGGAGCGATGGTTGCGTCATGGATGGCCAACTTGCAAGATGGCGAACACATTTTCCTCGGCCTTACTGTCTTCAGCGACGTTTTAATGGCGGGTCCCGTCTAGGTTCCTTCTACTCGCCTGAGGCACTTAGAATAGTTGCCGATGAAGCGGCAAACTATGCCGAGTTTAATGCGAGACTTGAATCTCCCGCGCACAATCTTGTCCATGCTAATATTGGCGGTCATATGGGTACGCCCTATAGCCCCAATGATCCAATTTTCTATATCCATCACTCGTTTATTGATATGCAATGGGCGCTGTGGCAAGCACGTAGTTCTCGAAATGCTAGGGACTACGGTGGCCGTAACGCCGATAACTCACGTGCTAACATTAACGATGTGCTTACTCCGTTTAATGTACGCGTTGGTGATATTATGGACACTCGCAGTCTCTGCTACGTCTATGACAGACTAGCCAATCGCAATGAAAACAATAATAGCCGATTCAGTCGTCGAGGTCTATTGGACCATAGCTTGTTTGGTATTAGCACCGGCATCAGCAATAGCATCGGTGCTAACGTGGGCGCCAGCATCGGCAGTAACCTCAAGGCTAGCATCGGTGTGAGCATTGGCCACACTATACATGACATTGTATCGTCCTTTGTAGAGCACAAACTAATTAAATGGAAGACAAAAGGGCAGCGTTCTAGCAAGCAGGACATTGACGAGATTTATCAGCACAAAGAAGAACGACAGGCGGATGATCTTGAAGAGACTGATCGCAAGCATATCATTAGTCTTCGTACTTGCACACCGCTTAGAGAGGAAATTATCCGTCGACAAAATCTCAACAAAACGCTTATTCGTGAAACAGAGACCATGTTACGAGAGCTAGTTATTCGTCTTAATAAGCAGCCAGGCTATATCTCACCTGCTGCTATAATCAATAATCAAGAACTACTGACGGTTGTTGCAGCCGAACAGTCCACCGTTTACGTTGCAAGAGGCAATACCCAGGTGCCTGTTAGCGTGCCTCGCGCCGAAAATGGACAAGTTAATGTAACGGCATTGGTTACGGCTGCTAATACCAAGTTGGCGGCACTTGACGAAATGAAGCAACAAGAATTGTCCGGCACCAATTCAACCGATGTCTATACTTACTCCGATTCAAGCACTGTTCCTATCGATCTTGATAACGTGTATTCTGTCGATCCTTCTACTGGTTCCTCAGCTTAATTGAATACTACTTCAATTGAATTCAATAATCTTTATCCCATCAGCTAATAACATCGAGTATCTAATTCCAGCGTTTGTTTGATAAGTACAGTAATACAGCAATTGTCTTTCCTTTATCTTTTTTCTTAATTTTGACACATACTTGATCACACACTACTACATCATCGCGTAACAGTAAATTTTCATATTTAATTACATTAATTTATTATGTGTCTATGTATAATTGCGCAAAACAGTGTAACTAAAAATATGGAGTGCATAATCCACATTAATCTATATTTCCAGCAATGGCTATATTAAAATATAGGAGTTATTGTACCTTGACTTTTACATTTTTTATTTACTCATTTCACCACCTTTTTCTTTAAATACAATTAAGCACCCATCCATTACTATAACATGTATAATATTGCATTCAACATTAGCTAATTCATGCGTAATTATCAATACAATAATGTAATTGATTAGTTATATTTACTATTATTTAATATATATATATTGCCATTATAATATTGATTGTTCAAAATGCCATTTATTTAGTCAGATTGGCTATAGGGAAAATGGCTGTTTAATAAACGACTTTATAATAATTATATTAATATTGATCTTACATTACAAATATACCCAACATGCAACAGTAGAATATTAGAAAATATAAGAGATCATTCAGATGCAATAACAACAAATGCAGAATGACATGGAATCGCAATCATATGGCTTCTATTAATATTCAATCAATCTTTTACACATAGCCAGTAACAACAATGATCGACCTCAAATATTTCAAAAAACTCAAATAGTATGTTACATTCTTTATTTAAATATTTAATATTATTACTGATACAATGTTCTGTTACAATAAATTATAGTTTATGGAAGTGATAATGTTATTATATTACATTAATATTTATTATGAATGATGATTTAAACACAAATCAACTATTCAAATTATTACAATTGATTGCGTAAAAAGATTTACGTGCTGAATGAGGAGGCAAAATAATGCCAACTATTATCATTATGATAACAACTCTTGCTTGTATCTGTTTCTTTACTTTTTACCATGGACAAGCCATACAGTATTATGTTGGTAGGTGCTTTTTATGTCGATACATTGCTTCACTTGGCAGAGTATCCGGCTGAAGATAGTAAAGTGCCTTCTCTTGCTATCGAGGAACGACGCGGCGGCAATGGAGGCAATTCCGCAACTGTCTTGGCTCAATTTCCGGCACGGTGTGTCTTTCTTGTCTCTTCTCTTGGTGATGTCGATAAGTCACAGCAAGTAGACTAAGCGCGTTGCAGAGATAGTTCTAGACATATTTTTTGTTAGACATTACCTAAATGAGCTGGCCAAAAATCATGTGGATACGGAAGGCTGCGCGTATCGGCCAGGATTATCGCTGCCTAGTGCAATGGTATTAATTAGCCGGAAAACTAATACACGAACAATTATATCGTATCGGCGAGTGCCAGAACTTACGCTGGATGAGTTGCAAAATGCTTATCGTTTAACATTTGACAAAGCAAATCAACAATCGACAGCTTTAGCACAAGCCAAACAAGGCCGGCAAACGGTCGATTGGGTTCATTTGGAGGGTCGTAATGTGCCTACGATTGTTGCTTTTGCAAAATGGTTGCGAGGTAAAAATAGAGGCCAGCCACAGTACAATAGAATATTGTTGCTATTATTATAACTGACTTGAACTAATATTTAGCATTGGATGGTTCGTCGTCGTCGTCGTCATCGCTATTACCACCGCGCTGTATTTCACAAGAATTTGAATCACCTGGACGTGTTGGCCTTAATGAGCTATTGCCACTGGTTGACGTGGCATTATTTTCGCGATTGTACGCGGAGAAAGCAACACCGGACACTACCGATGGTGTTGCCTTTTTAAAGCATATTAGCCAACAATGTAGACCAGGGTAATTTGATTAAGCGGCTTGTTATTTTCTATTATTTATTTTCTGCTAACTTGTCAATTAGCGCACTTCTTTTCTGTACTTGGGGCGAGCATGGTGCCTACAGTTGTCAGGTTCCTTTGAAGAATAGTGGTGTGCAAGCAGATTTAACGGTTTTTCATACACCTGCACGACAATTTGACGCTGAATCGATGACAGTAGTTGATCCGGTGGGGGCGGGTGATACATTTACTGCTGGCGTAATACATCGTCTTGTCTCACGGCTGCCATCAGCACGCGTAACAGCAGCGAGTCGACAAGATACCGACTGGCTAGGTGGCGGTGAATCGGCTGTATTGGCCGCTGCATTGACAGGATGCAATCTAGCTGGACGGAAAGTTGTTCAAATGGGATTTAATGATTTGGGCAAAGCTTGGCTAGATGGAGATGCACCAATAGAAGCAGCAAAGTTGTTTAATCAAGCAATTACCAAGTGAAATAAACTTAGTATCATGATATGTTATTAATTTTGTCAGTTGGTTGTATTATTTATTTCTGTTACGGCTACTACAATAATCTCAAGTATTTATCAACAATAACTCCGTGTGATTTGTAATTAAAATGACTAAATTTAATAACATCCAATTATTGAACACGATGATGAGTGGTGAGTGACATCAATCATCAAATACTCATCATTGTAGATTCATTATCCAGTATATATATATCCAATATTCACCTATATAGTTAATAATATATGTCTATACTACTATATATCATTACATGTTACACTGAATACATTTTACTATTATAGTTTTTAAGTACATATAGTTTAATGAGTGAATGAACAAAATAAGCAAACTTTTATTAATAATAAAACTAAAATTAAATGGACAATTGCAATGGATAGCGCATAGTTATTAAATAATAAAATGATAAAATAATATATACAAAGAATATACAAAGTGAAATGACGATTAGTTATGTCAAAATTATTGAACATATATGCATGAGCAGATGACCGACATTAGTCAACATTTACTAACCGTGGTGCTAGAACAAAAATAAAAGTAGTTTTGGATAGAGCATGGCTATACGAGTATAGAGTGATATGTAGAATGATAAATGTATAGTAAGAGAGCATATAAAATGAGGTTAAAGTTAGAGTGTGTATAGCGTAATGAGTGGAATGAGTGAAGTTTATTAAAATATATAAAATAAATGTGTCTAGTATATCATAGAATGATACACAGTAGTGTGGGACAGAATGGGAGTGATATAGGTGAATAGAGGATATATGTGTACTGAATATATGCATACTGGATAACGAATCTATGATGATGAGTATTTTGATGATCGACGTCACTCACCGCCCATCATCATGTTCAATAGATTGGATGTGTAGTTCAAATGTACAAATACCATTAAATATAGTCATTTGACCACCAATCACAATAAGTGTGATAATGTGATGATTAAATAAAACTCACCACTTGTCCCATGTTCAATAGATTGAATGTGCAGTTCAGTTGCGCGAATGTTATTAAGTGCTTTGTTCTGCTACCGCTTTCGTGATCATTCTAGCGTATATTATTTATGTAATAAATTACAACATGTTAGTGTTTAAAGATGCTTTTACATTATACTATATGCATGCTAAAATAAAACATCACTGGCACTTAATGTATACGACAATGCAATAATAATTGCTTTTTATATAAATGTACTAAAAGTTGATGGTGGCGGAAAGCAGCCTAGCTACGCCTTGCTCTGCAAGTATGTGCTGGATAGTATTGGCGCCGCTATGAAGATGATTAGTGATCACACAAAAATGAAGAGAGAATTAGTAAGTAGGAGTGGTGGTGGTGGTGTTGTTAGCATCATCGCATGGAACAACAGCTGGAGCTGGTACTTGGCCATCTTCGTCACATGGCTCAGTGACGACAGCTGGAGCTGGAGCTGGCACTTGAGCATTAGCGTTATCCTCATCACAGTCCTCATCGGCTGGCTCATCATCACAATCCTCCTCAGCTGGCTCTTCGCAGTCTTCGTCGCCATAGTTTTCATTGCCGGCAGTCTGGTTGTTGTTACCAGAATAGATTGGAAGTGAGTTTTTGCCGCCATTGAACACATCAACAGCGTTGATAATGTTCTGCACGACCTGTGGATAAACAAAGCTGACCTGCTTGTAGACTTGTTGGACTACATTCACGACCTTGGAACGGACATCCTGAACAGCAGCGTCTGGATTCTGAGAGTCGTAGTTGATCTGAATCTTCTGATTACCAACGTAGCCATTGAACTTGGCGCCTTCCTTGGCCAAATCCTTAAGAACGTCAGGGTGATTGACCAAAGCACTGTCCGAAATGTAACCTGGCAAGTGATTGAATTGGTCGATAGCCTTGGCAGCATTGTTTTCAACTTGACGAACGTCATCAACGTTCAAGTGATTCATTTGGCACCAGGATTCAGGCAATGGACGTGGCTGACGGATATTGATAATGTTGGTACGATCATCGTAGTCTGGACCATAGGTAGAGTTGGTGACTGTGGTCGAATTGACACCAGGAACGGTAACATTCACGTAAGTACCGCCGTTAGGAATGGTACCGTTGGTGTATGGCGGAATAACCGTTGTGTAAGTTGGTGTTGGAGTGCTGGTAGCAGTGCTGCTGGCCGAACCACTTGAAGTCGACGTGCTAGTGGAGGTTGAGGTGCTAGTAGCGCTTGATGATCCATTCGAGTTTGACGTGCTAGTAGAGGTCGACGTGCTTGTAGAAGTCGACGTGCTAGTGGAGGTTGATCCATTTGAGTTCGATGTGCTAGTAGCCGAAGAGCTTGACGATCCAGTGGCTGATGGAGAGCCGCTTGAAGTAGACGTGGCACTTGATGAAGACGATCCAGTGGCTGATGAAGAGCCGCTTGAAGTAGACGTGGCACTTGACGAAGACGATCCAGTGGCTGATGGAGAGCCGCTCGAAGTAGACGTGGCACTTGATGAAGACGATCCAGTGGCTGATGGCGAGCTGGACGATGTCGATGTCGAAGTCGAGGTCGATGGTGGTGGCGTGGTCGATGGTGGAGTGACGACAGGCGGAACAGTGCCATCGAATGGAGCGTAGGTGTAGCAGAGATTGCGCGTATCAAACAAATCGTTCACAGTGTAGCCATAATCAAGGTTATCGGTGGCACGAGCAGTGCTACCATCGCCGTTTTGACCACCGTAGCTGCGGAAATTGGCTGCTTTTAGATTTTGCCAGTCAGACCACAATTTGTCAACAAATGCGTGGTGCAACCAGAAGAGAGGATCATCCGGACTGCGCATAGACGAAAATTGGCCGCCAATGTTGTTGTGTACGTTACCGTGCGGACCTTCAAGCGATTTACGGAATTGATCGTAACTAGTGGCAGAAAATACAGCCGAGCGAATAGGTTCCCAGCCCCAGAAGGCAGGAATGTGAGAGCCTTGGCCGTTGTTGTATGAACGAACGATGCAGTTGTAGTTATTTTTTGGCTTCCAGCTAGCAAACTGGCCATCGGGAACACACCAACTTTTTTTGCTATCACCGTTACCGCCATAGTACTGGCTCGAAAGAACAATCGATTTTTCTGGAGCCTGCGAATCGTAGGCCCAGTCCCAATAAGGAAGCATCACAGAACTATTGATGCTTTGAAGATCTTTTTCAAAGGCACGAATGTAGGCACGATGCCATGAAAGAAAACGGGAGTTACCGTGTGCATAAGCTGTGACATCTACGTGACGTTGGACATACGCATCATATTTTGAGCGATTTTGAGAGTTTTGTAGTGTCTTAATGGCCGAGATGTAAGCTTGGCGCTCAGCATCCGATAGAGTACGGAATTCACGACGTTGGCGAATCGAGCTGCATGTATCAGCCTGAACGTTGGTGGCAGCCAACAGCAAAGCTGCAGCAATAAGGATAGTTGAAGTCAATCGCATGATGTTTAACAGTGATTAATCACAGTTGTAGAGCAGATATTGTAGCAAGTTCAAGAAATACGGCACATCAATACCGTATTGGATAAATGTGTAGGTGTGCTTTTGAAATCCACTGGAGTTCAAAAATATTAGGTAGAAAGTAATAAGTAGGCCAACGAGCAATGAGATAGTGTCGACAGCGTTAGTGTAAAGAGTTTAAAGAAAAACAGCAATAAAATAGCTGTGCAAAAAACGAAGTTTGAGTGATAGATATGTAATCTGTGTGTGTGTACCTATAGCAATGGCGATAAAGTGCGCGAATTGTGGCTTGATGCACAAATGTAAGCGACAGCCGAGAGATGGATAGTGAAAAATGCAAGCAAAGAAGCAACCAATCTGTCAAAGATTCGTAGTGCTTTATTGCTTTATACTTGAGTCTGGGAACTTGAAAAGTGAGACAGAATTGTTGTTAGAACAAAGATAGAGAAACGGTAGTACCTCGGCCTTTTTCTCTTGGGTAATTTAACTCACAATGGCCAGGCCAATCATGGATGCATGCCGGGCTGCGGAGTGGCTATTAGCTTCAGGGACGGAGCGATACAAAGATAAATTAGGAAGTAGGTGGATACAAACTTGGAAGATCCAAGAATAGTACAGGACATACAATTACCCACTAGGTAGTATGTGCGGGAAATACGTTGTACAGATTTTTCGTCATGCATAAGATCATGGCTGAGACGATTGGTGGAAAACAGTTCTGGCTTTTCCGCTCCTCTGCTTCACTGACAAGATGTGCCTTGCGTACAGTTTGGATAGCATTAGCATGAGCTTTTGTTTCGACATTTTCACCTATTCACTATCAGTGCCGCCTCTATGTACGTATGTATGTATCTGTGAAACAGGCATGGATAAGGCCAACCAAAATAGCCATCGTTATTAGCGTATGGTCAAGTAACGATGGGCTGCAATACCTTCACCGAAAATGGCAGGGAATTTTACTAATCCGCATTAATGCACAGAATCTCAAACATCTTAAAAAGGCAAGCGTAACATCATTGGCTGGCGGCGTTGGCTTAAACAAATCCCTGCCTTATTCTTATTGGATTCTATTTTTTGCCGTTGCTGGGAATTTGGCTCATTTCATTGGATTTTTTAAATATCGCTTTAATGCCGCTTTGTTCAAAGTCATAATAGATAACGACTTGCTGTCTAAATATAAATCACGCATCATCTATAAACAAATAGGTCAACACGATGGTCGAGACTTTAACGAGTATTTGTTTCAGGTGGCTATTGTCTATGTTACTACTGTTTGGTGTAATTGGGATATCTCCGTGTAATTACTTGTCTTATCCTTGCGTGCTTGTGTAAATAAAACATAGCCTTTATTCCACTTTTATCATCATTGCTGCTTGAAGTTTTGTACTTTTAAACCATGTGCATCAATCATGGGCCTGTTTGCTGCATGTGCTTCGTTTGCCATTCTAAAGAAGCGTGAATACAATACCCTAATATGGCCATGATAAAAATAACAACAATGCCAATTTGTCGGATATTTGCTCAAAAACAAAAATAGTAATTTATCGGTATTTACAAAGTAAAAAGAAAAGCCTAGCACTTTGGATAGCCTTTGCCATACCAACACTTAGGAACGCTCGGCTGTGCACATCCTACTAAATCAATCAATATTTATTTGTGTTCATTTAATGCTGTTTTCTACCATCTAGGCGTGCGGCTGTTTGTAGCTCGTCCGTAATTGGAACAAGACCACTTGAAAGCTCAGTACCTGTAATTGCTTCGACGCGTTCGCGAATAATTGAAATAATATTCGAGGGGGATAAAGCCCGACTCGAGTGACCAGTATCCTTATGGCGGTGATTATTATTGCGATGCTGATCTGGCAAGTTCTGCTGTACACTATCACTAGCAACAGTTGCTTGTTGAGGTAATTCGGTCATAATATGCTTCAATTTACCGCCTACTGTTGCCGTTAGTGCTCCAACAAGTACTGGTGATTTTGTCAGTCTGTGTGCAATAGCGCTTAGTGCGTTATCATGACGAGCAAGTGCAGCCGGCGACACATAATGGTTTAGACGATTAACGCGATCAACAACACGGCGCAGCTTCTCTTCCATAATACGCACTTGCGTGACATTATAATGATTCATCTTTAGCCATGATTCTGGAAGTGGCTTTGAAGCACGTATCGCTACAAGCTCGGAACGGTCATCGTCAGGCACGGTAAGCATAGGTGTTATTGCTTTGTTTGTCGTTGTCGTTGTCGTATTAACGGCAAATAGCATCTCGGTTGTATGTTGCCAGTCTAGTGCGGCCGAATCGCGCATTGTCATGTCCCAACTAACGTTGGCCGTGTCGGTATTAAATGCCATAGGGGCACGGTTTGGCAGGAATGGCTCATAATAGTAACAGAACCGCTGCGAATCCATAACATCTCGAACCTGCACGTTAAACGGCCAAAGCGGATCGACCAGCATCGATGCACTTCCATCGTTGTTAATATCGTCATAAAGCCAGAAATTTCTATTATTGCCCAATCGTTGCCAATTATCCCATAGCTTATCAATAAACGCATGATGAAGCCAAAATATTGGGTCATTCGGGCTATACATCGTTTCCATATCTCCGCCAATACTTGAGTGAATAATGCCATGAGGCGGAGTCTCTGTCCAGATCCGCATATCATGGTAGGTGTCGGCCGTTCTCATAATGGCCATAATTTGCTCAGGTGAAGCAAAGGCACTTAGCCGACCATCACGATCAAAGACACGACTAAGACACTTGCGGGTCGGAAACGACGGAAACCAATTGGCGAACGGGCCAGAACGTACGCAGCCACCCCATCCATTACCGCCCATAAACGAATCGGAAAAGATGGGAGAAAGCTCGGGCGACTGTGAGTCGAACGTCCAGTCCCAATAAGGAATCATAATACTGGAATTGATGCGCTGTAACTCTTTTTCAAATTCGCGTAAAAAATAGCGATGCCACGGGAAAAACTGCGCATAGCCGTGCGTATTTTCTCGTGCATTCCAATGAGTGCTTACATATCTGCGAGAAAATGCAAAGAAAGATCAAGTTAGTGGACACGAATCACAATATCAAACACCTACTGATCGTATCGTGTCGGTGCCGGTCCCGATTGTAACTGACGAATGGCGTTGATAAAATTTGTACGCTCCTGTTGTGATAGCATGCGAAATTCACGCCGTGGGCGTAACCGACCACACGCTTGTGCATCCACCGCCTTAATTGATGTTTTATCATTTAATACACCAATAATGACGGCCACTATCGCTGCAAAAGATAAAATATTTTTCATTTGAATCAAAATAATCGGTATTATGTACTACTTAATCTAGTCCTAATTATAAAATAATATGATTTCTGTACAAAATTGCAGTTAAAGGCTTTAGCAATAAGTAACTACATTCAGCGTCAATAATCGATGGTAAAATACGCTTTATATATCCAACACAAATATTAAATTCCATGGATGCAAGGGGAAATGCTCTTGTAGCCCAAGATCCAATGACGAAAAGTAGCCGTTAGTTGACGCCCTGTACAGTTGTCTTGGCAACTTGTATACTGCTAGTCTTCAAAGATTGTATAATCGTTGTTTACAATTAAAGGAGAGCGATGTTGATACATGAATGTTATTCAATGAGAACAAAGACTGGGGCTTTCAATACCCCTGAAGTAGTAATAGTAAAGTTATCATTAGCACTCTATTGTATTATTAGTAGATTTAATGATGATTAAGCAATATTCATATAGCTACTGCTACTAATAATAAATTTTATAATTTATTTTAAAACAAAAACAACAAATGAATATAAACAATAATATAAATAAATATTTTACATTTAAACCTGTGCATTAAACAGCCGTAAAAGCGGCAATTGGATAAATGCTTATATGTGCTAGTTCCAGCCACGCGTAACAACAGACAACAACAGCAATGCTACGATGGCTGTCTATGCTGATGTTAAAGGGTTGTTGATAGACTTGGTTACTTCCGTTTACATTATATTATTTGTACTTTTAGAAAACATATTAAATATAAAAATTGTAATAAAATTTATTTATTAATTTTGGAAAGTGTATTTATAATTTAGATTAGTAGAATATATAATTGTAGACTGCTCGATCAACGATCAGCTGCAAACATTAATGCTGGTTATAGTACTTAAACGGGACACACAACGTAGTGATGAAAAGACCAGTTCAGCTTTGTACAGCCACCACTGGTCACACGCAAAAAAACAAGTACTGATGAATGAATTTGTTTAAATAGTAAAAGTGAGAAATGAAAAAGAAGAAAGTAATTGACAAAGAGATAAAGCGTGTATAACCATCGCAGTCATCGTGTCGGTAGCTATACGCACATAACAGCTGTGTACGATGATTATGCTGAATATATCCTACCAAATACATTGTATATTTTAGTTTGCTATAGATCGCCACTGCAGATCGTACTAACAGCAGCGTGTATAATCTCAAAGCAGCAAATCGCACTGCCACTATCAAGATTGCACATGTTGTTGCGAGATGACCTGTAATGGCAATCTATAGCAAAACATAGCACATGCTCAAAATAACATAAAACAAGCCAGGAATGCACTTACCGTATCAATAAAGCTGCCAAAAGCAACGATCAGAGCAATCAAAGTGATTTGTAAAAAAGGTCAGATTACAAAAGAGCAATGCAAGCACATAGTGTAGAAGGTGTGTGTATCTAACTAGTAGTCAAATAACTACTGACATTATTTAGATGGTATATATGGAGTGTACAAATATATGCTATGGATATATGCTGTCAAGTGTAAAGAAAGAGAAAGAGAAATGTAGTGACGTAGATTGTGAGATGTGAGCCTGTCAGTCAATATTTATAAACAGCCGAGTTTAATTTATTAACAAGGGAGTGTAAATAATAAAAGTCAATCTACCCAACATGTTGGTACATCATAGAACAGAATAATAGTAAATGAATAAATGCATTAAGAATAAAAGTCATTTGACACCAAAACTACTCATTATCATAGAACATATATTCAGTATATTAAAAGATCAATTAAATATAATAAAAAGTTATTTACACTCAAAAAACACTCATTATCATAGAACATATATTCAGTATATTAAAAGATCAATTAAAAGAATAAAAGTCATTCACGCCCAAAAAACACTCATCATTATAGAACATGTTCAGCATTAATAGTTTACTAATACTAATATTTATTATTGTTTTTTAACCAAATATTTCATTAAAATTCAAAAACTGATACGCATGCAAACATGTTGCTAAAATATCAGTTTGCTTTTCCTATAGTGCTAACAAGCCTTTGGATTTATGGCTGTTTAGGCTTTAATATTAAACCATTGCTTTGACATTAGGATTTTTTGGCAGATATCGTTGACCAGATACGCTCCCATGTGCCCGTGCCAATAATCTTATCAATGTCGCTTGATGCAGTGCTAGTAGTTTCAATATCCGCGTCGGCCTTTTGCGAAACGCTTTGATTTGAGCCACGGCTATAAATCCGCCTGACAAGATCGCCAATATCCTTTTGCGATAATGGCGTTTTATTTGGCAAGTGGATCTGCAATTGCTGCTTATCATCAGTTGCGGTGAATCTGTCGACGCGGCCGGTCAAACTTTCCATAAATTCTGGTCGGTTGATAAGTGCAGCGGGCGAAATGTAATTCGAGAGTTTGTTCAGCTCATATATCGTCTGGCGGTGAATTTCTTCTGCTCTACGTACGTCCTCGACCTTCATATGACTACGAAGAATTGATGCCTCCGGTAGGCTATTTGGGACGCGAAGTTGCAAAAGCTCGTGACGATCATTTGCGTTGGGAGTGCCATCATTGTCGCCAATGTTCGTCTGCGTAAAGGTGTATCCAGAACTTGCTGCGCTATCCGTGCTATTGTCGATGTCGCGTCGAGCATGTGGTGTTCCATTATTATTACCACGGCCCTTTGATTTGCCTGGAAAGTTTGCCTCCCATGGTGCCGGAACATATTCATAGCAAAGCTTTTCTCGAACCATTACATCCGCAACACTGTAGTTCAATTGTAGAAGTTGGTCGGAAAGCTTTGCTTGTGTGCCGTCTCCATTGATGCCGTTGTACGACATAACGTTGGGCTGTGCCATTTCCTGCCATTCTGCCCAGAGCTTATCAACGAACGCGTGATGGCTCCAGAAAATAGGACTAGACAGCAAATAAATAAAAGAGATATTAGCTATTAAAGACGTATTGTATTAATTGCTTACTCATTAGGACTGTATAGTGTCGGCATATCACCACCGATTGAAACATGGACTTGGTTGTGTGGAGGCGCCTCAAGCTGCTGTCGAAACTCATCAAACACATGTGCATTGTTTTTAATTGATTGAATCATTTCTGGGGAATAGTAGGCGGATATAGTATCGTTATTGTCCCATCGTCGACGCAGACAGTGCGGCTCCGGGTAGAATGGATGCCAGTTGGCAAATTGGCCATTGACAACACAACTATCGCTATCTCTGCCATTGCCGCCATACCAATCGGATCGCCAGATAGGCGCTAGTTCAGGTGCTTGTGAATCGTAGGACCAATCCTATAAATTTTAAAGTATTAGTCGTTTTTTATATACTATGTGCGTACTGACCCAATAAGGAATAGTAAGTGATTCGTCAATTCTTTTTAACTGGTTTTCAAAGTCGAGTATAAATGCTCGATGCCAAGGAAGAAACTGTGGAAATCCATGAGTAAAATTAGATGGATTAAAATGTCGAATGGTATAACTAAATATTAAATAATATTAATTAAAGTGGCTGCAGTTAATTTTAGTTTTATTACTTACCTATCGTAAAAGGTTGGCGATGGGCCTGATTGCATAAGCTTGATGGCATTAAAATACGTTTGTCTTTCTCGACTGGACAATGTACGAATTTCTCTTCTTTTAGCTATTTTATTACAACCACGATATTGCGCATTTGTAGATCTGATTATACCGCTGCACAAAAGCAAAACGGTTATCGAAAGTAGGCCAAGCTTGAATAGTCGTTTTGTGTGAAACATTTTTGTTAGATGTAAACGCTAGTACACGGCAAACTTATGAAAGTCAATTTTTGTTCAAGTGTAACAAATAAGGCCTATTATTATTACTGCTGTTGCTGCTACTATCCAATAAGCCTACAATAAGAAACACGTCAGTATTGGCTAGTTTTAAGGTTGCAATGGCCGCTGATTTATCTTTAGGCAAATAATGTTGGCGCCAGCGACAACAATCAATAAAACAATCGAATGAACAGTAAACGAGATTGTATACTATATTCTCAGTAATATTTCACAAAAGCTGGCCATTTATCTAGTTGGCCGCCCATAGTATCGCGCGCCTGACAAGGCGTGGCGGCTGTTGTATGACTGATGCACCCTAACAACCACGCCCGATGATGCTACTATGACAAGAATAGCTTACCAAGTTCACAGCAAGTCAAGGTGAGAAAGCTATAGTTAGAACGGATTGGGGAATGTTATTAATTTAAAAAAAACACAATAATAAACAATGGTTTATAAATACGGGAATGTATTATGACGGCATGCATTCCCGGTACATCATTAGCACATTAGCTAAATAAGTAAATAAAAAGATAGCAATGTCTTTATTTGTTTGAGTGCAAGGAGGCTTTGGATCAACAAAACGGGGTGATTTAGCAATGCTACAAGACAGCTTGTGTAAATCTCTCCTGCATAAGCACCTCATTAAATGATCATGTCTATCTCTTTATTATGGGCCAATCTTCAAATGCAACTACACATCATTGAGGCAAGCCGTGCTACTTTAACAGTACACTTGGTGTCTTAGCTTTCTTTTCAATCTTGTCGCATTATATAGCATAGCGTTGCACGCACGGTTTATCACTGTCTGCCATGAAATTTAAAATATTAAGCATTATTTTGATAGTGTTTATTTCATTTAAAAAAACAGTTTAAACATAGAGTCGATCATTTTATTCTGAAACAAAATACTATTTACACTAACATAGTTAAAACGACAAGTTGTTTAGTATGCTACTTGAAACGGATTGCTAATGTGCGCGTTGCTTAACACGCGCATGACAGAGCTGGCCGCTTTCTTTATGGCGTCGACCAAGCTTTCACTATTTTTAAGATTAATGTTAACTCGCTTGCGAGCATTGGTGATAGTAAATTGTTTTGCAGATGACGCCAAGGACTTTAGTACATCTTCTTGGTTGATAAGAGCAGCAGATGAAATCTCGTTGGAGTTTTCGTTAAATTTCTTTGTCGTCTGGAGCAAGTCCGATTCGGTGGCACGTGCCTGGCCGACGTCATGGTTATTGGCCCGTAGCCATGATTCGGGGACAGGCTTAGTTGAGCGAAGCGCTACAAGTTCCGTTCGATCGTCAGGTGCTGGGAGGACTGAGGCAGTTGAAGGAACAGCAACAACAGTGGTATTTTTGGCAACGGCATCTGAAGTAGCCCTGTTATTGTAGTGTTGCTATTTGCAGCGGTATTTTCAATGCTAACTGCATTATTGGCATTTGACTGTATCATGCTTCTGCTCGCAGTTCTACGTGGAGCATAGACATAACATAGATCCCGTGTCTTAAGCACATTTCTAACAGGAATATTGAACGGCGTTAGAATATCGTTCACTGTGGCAGCGCTTCCGCCTGCGTTTCTTCCTCCATAGGCGGTATCGCGGCCCGGCGCGCTGGCTTGCCAGTCGGCCCATAGCTTGTCGATAAATCCGTGATGAAGGAAAAAAAGAGGACTAATGTTGTCATAGTAGCCAGATTAATAAAATACAATTTGTATATTTAGTCGACTTACTCATTAGAACTGTACATTGTCGACATATCCATACCGATGGCAACGTGTACTTGTCCATGTGGTACTGACTCTAACCGTTGTCTGAATTGATCAAAAGTGGTACTTGTAGCAATGAGCGAGCTAAGTGCTTGTGGAGAGTAGAATGCAGATATTCTGGTATCACTATCCCATGATCGTTGCAGGCAATGAGACTGTGGATACATTGGCTTATAGTTACGGAATTGGCCATTTACAACACATTTATCTTCTGATCGGCCGTTGCCACCGTACCAGTCAGAGCGCCAAACGGATGCTTGTTCGGGTGCTTGGGAGTTGACCGACCAGTCCCAGTATGGAATGACAATGCTAGAATCAACAGTTCGTAATTGTCTCTGGAATTCAAGCAAATAAGCTCGATGCCAAGGGAAGAACCATGACCAACCATGGGCTGTATTTCTGGCGTCATAGTGCATTTGAGATAGCTTGTCATATCGGGTTGGTCGGGACCCTGACTGTAGTGTAGTGATGGCCCTGAAGTATGCATTGCGTTGGGTATCGGTAAGATCATGAATATCTTGACGCACTTGAAGAGGACCACAATTTTGAGCCTCGCAGACGTAGATCATGCTGGAGCCTACAAGCAAGGACAGTAGCGAATAGATAAAAGATTGCTTCATGTTGAAGTAATGCAGATTGATTGGCTAATGCTGAATGAGTAGTATAATTGTTCGATTTTGCTTATAAACAAGATGCGGTAAATGCAATAGAAATGTTATTGAATAAAGAAAATGAACAGTATGCAATGGATGAATTGTGGAATAGACAGCGTATGAATGAGACTGTGAAATTTGTATACTGGACTGTCACTATTTATTTTACTTTGTAATCCCAATCACGTTGTACAAAGGCCGTGGAAAACTCGTGCGCGAATTATGCACAACTTACCGTAAAAACATTAGCGGCACAGTAGAGCTGCAAATTCTAAATCCAATGGCCTTGTACATGCATGTTGGCATTGTTTAAATTTTAGACGTAAATTTATCTAATTAATTGGTGACGAAATATCTATTTTAACCAGCTTTATTATAGCCTTCCGTGTTGTACTCGCACGTAAAAGGGACAATTAGCTGGCCATTGCCATGCTGTACCACGCCGATCATTACACACATAATGGCCAGTATGGCAGCTGATCCTATTTTTAATACGTCTATACTTAGCTCTTATGTTTAAGTAGTTATAAATAATTCTATAGCTTTTTTACAATAAGTGATATACAATTATTATATACATTATATTACTAAGCAATTACTCGGCTTATAATAATACATTTTATTTATAAAAAAAAACATGCATCGATTACTCGTTGGATCATGC
Source organism: Syncephalis fuscata (assembly GCA_025786725.1). Classification (NCBI taxonomy): domain Eukaryota; kingdom Fungi; phylum Zoopagomycota; class Zoopagomycetes; order Zoopagales; family Piptocephalidaceae; genus Syncephalis; species Syncephalis fuscata. The sequence goes on along the minus strand of JAHLTZ010000003.1, from coordinate 445,747 downwards.
TATATCCGTACTACATATTATTATTCAATAAAAATGATGAACAGTAGTGAACAAATTTTTGTATAAGTAATGCAATGAGAGAAATAAACTGAAGTACATTGAAGTTTATAACAGACAGAGCTAGCAATAAACAAATAATAGTTTCAAATAGATTGTAGCTACATATAATAAAATAGTATATAATAATATAAATGAATAGAGTACATATGTGTACTAACTGTATGCATATTGAATAATAAATCTACAATGATGAGTGTGTTAAGCCCTAATGTAAATTACTCTTAGTTTTATGTTCAATAGAAAGAATAGTTAATTTAAAAATGTGAATAGTTAATATAGTCATTTGACCACCAAAACAAAACACTGAATTGTTGCTAATAAAATATTTGAAATTATTGTGATAACCGTAAATAAATAGCAGTTAACTAAATCAATCACTATGATGCCTGTTAAGCGAATAGAGTAATTATTTGCGCCAACTGCAACTGCTTATAATATGCTATTATTTGCACAAAAATATTATTTTAATAACAATAAACAGAATAAACATAACAATATAACAATAAAAGTTAAGCAACTAAATAGTATGCAGCACTTTTAGCATTCAAAGACATCACGCCCGCACAATATCCATAGTTTAATAACGATCTTTATTCGGTATGCTAAAGTGAACCAGTGAATACTAGTCGGTTCATTTTATGACGGAATATTCAACGACAATACGATAAAAGATATTTTTAGCCGTATTATGATGGAGGTGCAACATTTTGATATGCGCCTTTGCCAACAACACTGCGCGCATTTTGCAGCGCTTGTGCCGAATTACTCATGCGTGGAAGCGAGTTCATTTGACGGTAGACTTCTGAATAGATGGCTTGTGCCACCGAAAGACCACTGACGTTTTGTTTGACTGAAACGTTGACTTTAACGCCAGATTTGCTAGCAACAAATTGCTTTGTAGTGCTTGAAAGACGGGCCAACAAGTCACCACGATTAATTAACGATGCCGGGGAAATATACGAGCTGTGCTGATTAAGATTGATTGTTAGTGTTCGAAGTGTTTGTTCAAGGGCGCGAACCGCTGCTACTTGGTGGTTATTCATCATAATCCATTGGTCTGGCAAAGGATTACAAGCACGAAGAGCAACCAAGTTGGTACGATCAGTGGCGGATGGCAGCAATAAAGATGTATTAGATGTGGTAATTGGCTGGGTCACTACAACAGGGCTGTTGGATGAAGGTGATGCAGCGTCAACAGCTGGTTCATCGGCACGTCTCCAGAAGCGCCAGCGATTTGGCTGGAATCTGTTAAACCATGAATTCCATGGATTTTCTGAACTTGGCGTTGGTGCTGGCGCTGGCACCGGACGTGGTACAGGAGCAGGCACTGGCACCGGACGTGGCACAGGAGCAGGCACAGGCACAGGTTGTGGTGGCACTGGACGTGGCACAGGAGCAGGCACAGGTTGTGGTGCTGGCACCGGACGTGGCACAGGAGCAGGCACAGGCACAGGTTGTGGCGCTGGCACCGGACGTGGCACAGGAGCAGGCACAGGTTGTGGTGCTGGCACCGGACGTGGCACAGGAGCAGGCACAGGAGCAGGTTGTGGCACAGGAGCAGGTGCTGGAGGCGTTGTTGTCAACGATTCATATACATAGCAAAGATTACGTGTGTCGAGAACGTCGTTGACTGTATAAGTCCAAGGTGCAAGAACGTCGGTGACCACTGCTGGCCTTCCATTTGCGTTCGTGCCGCCGTAATCACGTGCATTTTTAGCCGACATTGCTTGCCAATCTGACCATAATTTGTCGATAAACGTGTGATGCAAAATAAAAATAGGATCATTGGGACTGTACATAGTAAGCATGTCACCGCCAATGTTTACATGGACCTGGCCATGTGGTGGGACCTCAATTTGGTTGCAGTAATCTTGATAGTTTTTTGCATTCTCCCGGATGGCCACAAGCATTTCGGGCGAGTAGAAAGCCGACATTACGGGAGCAGAGTCGAATTGGCGTTGAAGACAGTGGGGTTGAGGGTAGTATGGGCGGTAGTTGGCAAATTGGCCATCTGTAACACAGTTATCGCTTGACCGGCCATTGCCACCATACCAGGTAGCTTGAAAGATGGGCGACTTTTCAGGTGCTTGCGAATCTAGCGACCAGTCCCAATAAGGTATAACGATGGATGAATCGATTTTTTGTAATGTTAGTTCGATTTGACGAAGATATGCGCGATGCCAGGGAAAGAATTGCGGGAATCCATGGGCAGTGCTTCGAACATTCCAGTGTTGAGATGCGAAGCTAATTGTGTTATAATAATAATAATGATAATAATAAGTTAATAAATACAAAACTATTGCGTATAACAAATACAATTAACTTACTTATCCCATTGAGTTGGCTGTTTGCCCGATTGCAGTTGTTTAATTGCATTCCAATAATTGGCTCGTTGCTGATCGCTTAAAGAACGAATCTCGCGTCGTGTCACGATTTGTGGACATCTTGTTAATTGACCATCGGCCGACGAACCAAGTTGGAGTAGAGTAATTGCGGTGGCAAGTAGAATGCCATAAAGTTTTGCCATGTTGCAAGGTTGAAAATAAATGAAAAGCTACAAATGCGTTTAGATTAAAATGTACTTGTTTGCAGTTGCACTAGACCAGCTGGCGGCAATAAAACATGTAATAAGCCAAGTATTAGACAGATAAGACAGATGGTAGCGGATGAGACAATATCAGGATGGGTTAGAAATGCGTCAGCTATATAGCATTTGAGCTGCGCTGCATCTCTATGGCGGATCATTCAAAGGAAGGAGATAATCAGCGTGGTCTCCGTGATAAATTCACATCATCCTTCAGCTTGAATTACCGAGCATTCGGTAAATGGAAGCATGCTTGTCAACGACAGCAATGTACCTTCAAATAGATCTCCATATTTCTGGCTGCAAAGGTGAGAATTTGCACTTAGCCGGCCTCAATACGCGCATAAAAGGAGAGTGTGGAAGACTTATGGTCATGACATGCGCGTGCCAATAGCGTGATGGCTCGGCTAGTTGCTGTTAAAAACACCACTAACATTCGGTGATATGCATGCATCGACCATGCGTGAGATAAATACAAAACATTTTCACTGAAACTGCCGAACAGTGTACGCAGCACAAAGCAGTTGCACGCGTAGTATTAAAGTAGGGGATTGCGCATGCTGATAATCGCTTGTACTGAAGATAAAAATAGTTGTTCCGCATGGATCGATATTTAAAAATACACAGTTGTATAGCGTACATTTCTTGTTGAGTGTATGGTAATGTCATGCGATAGCAGCGCTTCAGCTCATAGCTAATTATAATAAAGGGGCAAATACAATTACAAGTACTATATTTTGATATAACTATCGTCAAAAATTTAATCAGTGTAGATTTTACACATTTCATTAAGTATTATTTTGTATTTTTATTAATTAACTATCGATGAACTGTTTAACACTAGTGTTAATCACATATTTTATTGGATAAAAAATTAAAAATAAGCTATAAGCTAATTACTTAATTCTATTGCCAAATATGGTAACAAAATTATCTGATTTTCCCATCACTTTACACCTATGGTAAAGCTTATTGAACTTAATGTTAAAAAACCATTCACCTCACATAAATTATATGCCGTTTTGTATTTTTTATACACATTGCTAACTTGCTTTGCCAAACCTTATGACGCGACAGCAATAATATTTAAGTAGAAAAACTACAATATTTAGTAAACAATTTATTTGATCATATAATTGTATGCAAAAAACTGATCCAGTTATTATAATATATTGTTAAATGTGGACCAAGTAAAAATGCCCAATTATTGGCATGATATGCTTAAGCTTTATCTGAGCTCTATACTGAGCGACAGCTTAGCCTTACTAATCAAAGCATCCACCATGCTTTGATCTTTTTCACCTTTTGGCATTTCAAACACACATTGCTTCTTGCCATGCGTAGCAGTAAAGGTCGATTGCTTTGATACAAGCGGTTCAAGCAATTCTGGATGATTGATAAGAGCAGCCGACGATACATAGCCTGGTGTTCTATTAAGCTTGCGTGTAACTTCACGTGCCTTTTCTTCATATCGACGAATTGTTGCAACGTCAGCGTGATGCATACGAATATATTTTTCAGAAACAGGATGAATATCTCGTAGTTTATACAGTTCAGATCGGTCGGCAACCGGTACCAGTGATATTTCTTCAGCAAGTGTAATAGTATGCATAGAGATAATATCCAATAGATTTCTGCGGACTTTTGATCTCGTGGTACCAGTGTTAGTGTCAAGGCCTTCGTCGTTGCTGTCACGACGAGATAACTGGCCAGTAGATCCAAACTTTGAATAGGTGTAGCACAGATTACTGATATCTAGCACGGACTCAACTGTATGGCCAGGAAGCTCTGCAAGAGTTTCCCTAAGTTGCGCTGGACCGCCAGCATATTTTCCACGATTATTGCCTCTGCTTTGCCATTGTGCCCAGACCTTGTCAACAAAAGAGTGGTGCATCCAAAAAAGTGGACTAGAAACAGCAGTTTATATTAGTATGATTGCTATTCAAGTATCAGGCAACATACTCGTTTGGGCTGGCCATAGTCGAGAATTCCGCAGCAATATTGTTATGAATCTGCGCATGATCGACACCTTCAAATTCTGCACGAAATTGGTCGTAATCAGTATAAGCAAACAATCTGTTGAGTTGGCCTGGACTAGAAAATGGTGTAATTCTGTCGCCATTGTTATATTTGCGACTCATGCAATGTGGCGAACCATTTGGATAGTATGGCCTCCAGCTGCCAAATTCACCGGTCAAAACACAGTTATCGCCTTGTCGTCCATTGCCACCGAGCCATCTAAGGACAGGGGAATTCTCAGGTGCTTGTGAATCGCTAGACCATTCCTATAATAAGAATAATGCAGTATATAAGTTAATTGTCATCAGTGATAATCCACTTGTTGTCCTACCCAATAATGAGCCATCATTCCGGGGCTAACGCTTTGTAGAGCTCTTTCAAACTCAAAAACTAGCGCACGATGCCATGGCAAAAACTTGGGATTATTGTGTGCTGGAATTGCTGCAGCTATATGTTTTCTTGAAAATCTATTATTACTTGATCAATAAAATGCTATAAAATTGCTTTGAATGTTTTTGCTTACTCATCGTATCGATTAGGCCGACTACCTTGCTGCAGTTGATGAATAGCATTGAAAAAAGCATTACGGTCTCCTTCCGAAAGATCTGTAACACTCTGTCGTACTCCGATAGAACACGACCGTTGTCCGGCAACATCGGACGGAAGAACGGCTAGTTCTACAATGCCCGTCACTAATAAAAGAATTTTCCACATAGCAACGTTTAATTAAACAGTCTGTATTTAAAAAAGATGTGACAATATTATGGTACTATATATTCAATGGACAGTAGACTATAGCGAAAATTTCAAAATAACAAAGAGGAATAAATTACGATGATTAAATCACAAATGGTTTTGGTCCAAGCAGGAGCTGGAATTTATAGTAATTGTGCCGCATTCATATGCCAAAGGCGGATTAGCTGCCGTCATGCGCTGTTTATTGTTGTGGAAAATAACTCCGCATCTACACCGTGTGCTTAGTTCCACTGGATAAACACTGGTTGGCCTACATCAGTCGACAAATCGTAGGTGCAGTAACGGGTATTGTAGACATAGGCCATTGGCTGGACAAATCATGGAAGGGCACAGCCGCCGTGTGAGTGATTTACGCACACGCTAATGGAATACCTGTAACAAATGGCCGAATCTGCCTTCTACATAATAAGCAATCTCGACTATGGTCAGTTCAATGATATGCACCATTTTGCCACGTGCACCTCCTGCCATTGGATCTTTCTATAAATATCATAGACATGCAGTCTTCATTCATACTATTTTCGACTAGGCAGCGCGAAAGATAAGCTGGCATGTTGTCAGTACGCATTAGTGTAACAACTAGAGAATTCAAGTTAGCCAAGCCTTATTTATTTATACATAGAAAGAGCAGCAATATACGCAGGAACAAAGAAAGGGATTGCTATTTATGTACAATCTGAAAGTCGATTACTAGTTGCTTTTTGTTCAAAAATATCACTAGATCTAAAAAAGGTTTGTGTAGTTCCGGTGGTGATCGATAGCACGTCGTGAGTCTGCGCTATTTTTTCAAGCAACTCAGGCCGTTTAAGCAGTGCTGCTGGTGAGATGTAATTTGAATTAGCGTTAGTTTGTCGAGTAAAAAATCGCACAAGCTTTTCCGCTTCTAAAACGGTCTTTTCTTAAAATGATTCATTGCAATATACTCGTCAGGTATCGGCGCCGTATCTCGTAGCGCAACAAGCTCGGACCGATCGCTTGATTCTGGCAAAGCCATTGTCGATATATTTTGCTGTCCCAAGATTTCGAGTCCTACACAGACGGCCACATTACGCGGCGTAGATGGTAGCGGAAGATTGGCTATAGCTTTTGTACGTTCTTCATTATGGCGGCTCAGAAACGATTGACCATATTCATAACAAAGCTCGCGCGTATCAAGCACTTCGCTAACCCGATAGTTAAACGGAGTAATACTGTCTTGTGTTCGAGCCGATACGCCATTAGCATCTTGACCACCGTAAGAGCGGGCATTTGATTTACGTATTTTTTGCCAATCAGCCCATATTTTGTCTATAAAACCGTGATGCAGCCAAAACAATGGACTAGTAAAAATAAATTAAAAGCTAGATTTGCTTGCTGGTTGCATAATACTTACTCATTTGCCGTGTACATTGTTTGAAAATCGCCACCAATTGCATTATGAATCTGTGCATGAGGCTTTACTTCGAGTAACTGACGGAATCGATCATAGTTGGTTGCAGAGTTCTGCAATGCTTTAATGACCTCGGGTGACGAAAAAGCCGACATTTGATTGCCTTGGTCAAAGCTTCGGCTAAGGCATCGGCGTGTTGGATAAATAATTTGCCAATTGGCAAACTGACCATCAACGACGCAAGAGTCGTCATCACGCCCATTGCCACCAAACATATCAGCAGAAAATACTCTTGATAATTCCGGCGCTTGAGAATCACCAGACCAATCCTATAATCACGTTGTTGTTGTTATAGTCCTCTGTTTTTGATCGTCATTGCATCCATTCTTACCCAATAAGGAAGCATAACGGTCGGATTAACGTTTTGCAACTCTTTTTCAAACTCTCGAAGAAATGCTCTGTGCCACGGGAAAAACTGCGGTGAATTATGGCCAATATTTCGATGGTCATAGTGCATTTTGGCATACCTATGCAAATCAATGAGTATTCAAAAACACCAATAAGCAGTTTGTACCTATCATAAATTGATGGCCGTGCTCCTTTTTTTAATGTTCTTATGGCTTGAAAGAAATCGTTGCGCTGCTTTAAGCTCATTGTATGAATTTCGGGTCGTTCTCGAATACTATTACATCTCTCTGCTATTGCCAGCTTGACACAGAATAATACTAAACAAGAGATAAAAAATGACTTATAATACCGATAGATAAAACCTTAGATGGATACATGATGTATAAAGCTAATAATTCAATTAAGCACTTCTATTATTAACAAAAAGTCGGACTACCATTAACAAAGTAAATAGCTCTAACTTTTTTATTACTTATATTTATGTTCATTAACCAACATTGCTAGTTTGCGTCATCTAATAAACCATGATTACCATATAGTAACTAGATAATTAAATAACTAATTAACTAATTAAACTATGTCATCATTACTTGTTACTGAATCAAGTACACACGCATATATTACATTTCATATTTTGTCACTATTCTTAATGATATATAATAGTTCTAATGATATATTTATATTCCATAGTTACTTATAAGCTGGCTAGTTCCATCGGCGCCTATAAGTCCTGTCAACCCATTAAGCGTACTTTTGCCCTGTGTCAACTGCCGCAAACCAAGCAATTCGCGCACCTTGGCGACAGTGCCTACCACATCGGCCTTCCCCAAGGCATCCGTAGCAACCGTCACTACCCATTGCCGATCTCCTTTTGTCGCTGTAAACGTGTGGTTTCGAGCAGCGAGTGCACCAAGTAGCCGCGGTTGCGCAATAAGCGATACCGGCGAAATGTAGTCGGGCAGCAGATTGATCCGTTTTACCACGCCACGGATCATCGTTTCGGTATGTCGTACCTGGGTGACGTTTAAGCCATTCATTTGAAGCCATGGTTCAGGTAATGGCTTGCAGTCCCGTAGTGCCATTATTTCTGAGCGATCGTCAAACGAAGGTGTATCCAGGATGCCGGCCACACTAATCGGTAGTGCTTTGGTAATCACTTCGGGTAGTTTAAGGCCATCGACTTCAGCCATATTAATAGGATTGGTGCCGGTGGCCGAATAGGCTGTAGCCTGCAAATCCGATACAAGGCCACGTCGTCGCCGGTGAACTGGAGTATCACGGAATGGAGCGTAGGTATAGCAAAGATTGCGCGTATCAAGTACATCCGCAACCTTCAACGGATAAGGTGTGAGACGATCATTAATATTGGCTGGTGTGTTATCTGCATTACGGCCCCCGTAGGATTTAGCATTCTCGGGTCGTAATCGCTGCCATTCATACCAGGTTTTATCAATAAAAGCATGGTGCACCCAGAATAGCGGACTAATAAAGCAAGTTAGCCGGATACGTGTATTTGTTTCATTATTGCAGCTACTATTTCACACATACTCATTTGGACTGTACATCGATGGCATATCTCCACCTATATTATTGTGTACCTGGCCATGTGTCGGCGCTTCAAGCTGTTTGCGAAACTGGTCGAACCCCGTCGAGTTGTGAGCAATTGCCTTGATGGTCTCTGGAGAGTGAAACGCGCTAATAGCGCTTCCTTGGTCCCATTTGCGACGCAGACAATGAACATTTGGATAAGAAGGCTGCCACGAGGCAAATTGCCCGTCAACAACACAGTTATCACTAGGACGTCCATTACCACCGAACCAGTTGTTTTTAAATATCGGCGACATTTCAGGTGCTTGAGAGTCATAAGACCAATCCTAAATAAGAAATAAAGACTTTAAACGCGTGTGTTGATTATACTTATGCCAAATAATTACCCAGTAAGGAAGCATGACGTTGTCGTCAATAGTTTGAAGACTTTGTTCAAAGTCACGAATAAATACCCGATGCCAGGTAAGAAACCATGGCCACCCATGGGCCGAAATACGCGCCTGGTAATGTTTTTCGACAAATCTGTATTTAAAAGCGTATTACAAAAGACATCGATTAATTATGAATTCCAACTATTGGCAATACACTTACCTGTCATAATTGGTTGGTTTAGCACCTGATTGTAACTGGCGGATAGCGTTAAAAAAACTATTTCGCTGCCCTTGCGTTAATGTGCGAATTTCCTGTCTTTGTCGTATTTGTTTACAAGCTTGTAGACAGTATACAACATTAGTATAAGTATGGAAAGCACCAACAATCACGATAGCTAGCGACAGTGCTAGCCTATTTGTTCCACGCATTGTAATATTTTATGATTGATAAATTCAGTATAATTGATATCGAAAAAGAATTGTTTAGAATTAATAAACGTTAGCTACTAATAATCTGTAACACTTTTTGTATTTTGTGCAAATGTTCCTTTATATTGCTTCAACTAAATATCAATAGCCATTCAATGTAGAGTATTGCAAAAAAAGCCTCGTTGCAATGCAGCAGCTAAACAATTAAATGCATTCACGTGCATCATGCTGCCCCTTCAATGCCTAATGATATACAACACGCGGATGGTATATTATAAAGTTTCAGTTGCGGTGTTTGGGATTTACCATGTGAATGGTCCAGTTTATTATACAAAAAGACTTGGTCAACGGAAAGATCACCAGTATGCATAAACGATAGTAGAGTATGATCGACACTGCGTTGAAACTGTTTACTGGTGCCATTTTAATTGTACATATAGCCAGTAGTTATAGCCACAGGCTGTGTACATCAATACTAAACTTTATTACCAACTAATTTAATGTAAATCTATTTACATTAAATTATGCTTCATAATTATGTATCATTAAATATATCGGCTACTAGTTACAATTTTAAAGAAAATAATTATAAAAATGTAATTTAGTTATGGAAACCATTTTATTTATAAGTAATGCATTTTTACCATCATCATTAAATAATTTTTTTTTTGGTATTCGATTAAGTATTATAAAATATTAAATTGGATTTATGTGTTGGTAATCATACTGATGGTGGCGATGGCCCGATCGTATCAAGTTCTGTAATTCAAATATACACGTTTAAATATAACAGATGTATTATCTGTCGGAGCGAGTTATATTTAGTCGGTTTATATCCAATGTTTCCAGGAGATCGTGCTCCTTTTTTCAAATCTTCTCCTTTCTCCTTAGTTTGTTTGTTTATCGCGTCCTTAAACACTGTCGGATTACGTTAATCTATAATAAATTGGTGGCTTCTCCTTTTTAGCCGTATCAGCCCCTGAAAGAACAAATAGTTGAGCATTTTCACAGAGTAAAACTACTACCGATATCCATTAGCGATAAAAACCCCAGTACACGTAGAATCTATGACGCTCACTGTATCGTGCACCTGCCGCGTAGACATGCAGCCCCTTCATCCCCTACCGAAAGCACTGATCATTTTTGTTCAAATGAGCAACTGCTCGTCATTCTACTACTCGAGCACACAAGAATATCATTGCATTTCCATTTTAGCATTTCGCAACACTCGTTTAGCTTGTAGGGAATCCTTTATCCAGCCATTACATTACAGCTACTTGTGCGAATACACGTATTAAATTACCGGTAAAAACTTGCGGAGCCCAGCCGGGGTATTTGTAAAGCATTGTAAAGCAGTCCTGTGACAATTTTGTAGAACGGATTAGAAATAAGCATACCAACATGCTGAGTGATTTGCAGTGGTTTGGACGACTTGCGTCCGTGTGCCTACTGATGGCCACAATCATTTCGTCACAAGTCGACGCGCAAACGTGTATGCGTCCTAGTATTCGACGAGAGATTCGCAAGCTATCTCGTGGTGACCAGGATCGATTTTTCAACGCGGTTCTTGAGCTAAAACGTCGTCGAGATGGCGATCTATCGATCTATGACCGTTTTGTACAGGTACACTTAGACAACACGGATATTGCCCATGGCGTCCCAAGTTTTCTGCCATGGCATCGTAAATTTATTCGTGATTTTGAACTTGCTCTACAAAGAGTGGATTCTAGCGTTTCACTTCCTTATTGGGTAAGAAAATGCTTTGTTACATAACCAATAGCAATAATAACAATAATATCATATTTGTATAGGATTGGTCACTTGATTCACAATCACCAGAACAGTCACCTATTTTCAGTGATGAAATGTACGGTGGTAACGGCGAAGGCGATGACAATTGTGTATCCAATGGCCGATTTGCCAACTGGTCGGTATTTGTGCCAGAACGTCGCTGCTTACAGCGATCATTTAACGAAAAGGCCGATATTGCTGCACTTTATGCCCCCGAAGCATTGTTAAGCATTCAACAGGATGAGAATACGTTTGAAGGATTCTGGAACTCAATGGAAGGACCACCCCATGGCGTTGTCCACATGGGCATTGGCGGCGATATGGGCAGCATGACAAGCCCAAATGAGTAAGTCGCAATGAACAGCAACACCTTATTTCTAAGCTAACACCATAATAGTCCACTGTTTTGGGTACACCATTCTTTTATGGATAAGATGTGGGCCGATTGGCAAATTGCTCGTCCAGAAGTCCGATTGGCTATGTATGGCGGCCACGACGATGACAATGATCGTGAGGCATTGCCCAATGATCGAATGTCACCTTGGGGTCTACCTGTACGAGCCGTATTAAATCATCGCGTATTGTGCTACAATTATGACACTGGCAGTTACGATGACTCGATTGCTTCGGCTCGACGACGATTACTTGGCATTATTACAACGCCACGTTCCTCGTCGGGCACTTCAACACCGCCATTCCGCTTTTCGCCAAATGACTCGATGCACGGTTCAAGAAACAGCGTACCGCTTCCGCCATCGCTTCGTTCAGGTAGACGGCCCGTACTTCCCGGCACTTGGGTTCCTGGTCGTCCAACACCAGGTGGCCGCCTCTCTAGCCCGCGTGTAGGCAACTTTGAACGATCTCTGCCACCAAGTTTGACCATGCCCAACGAATCAATAATGTCAGAAAGACCGCCACGATCAAATATGCGCTCTATGTTTAATAGACCGCGTGGACCAATCCGCAACTTCTCTAGCCGATCAATACCAGAAAGTCTAGACTTTTGGGACGAACCAAATATGAATAATAATCACAATGAAGAAAATACGAACCGCCGTTCTAACGACCAGCGAAATGACAATGACTTTTTCCCTAGTAATCGCCAGCCATTTGAAAGCAGGAATACAGCCGAGACCGATGATGTAGAAAATGACGATGATTTATTAGCCGAATTGGATGAAGTGCGACTTGTACGTCGCTCAACACCATCTGATACTGCTGCTGCTACTGCTGCTTATAATAATAATAATAGTAACAGTACTAACAACAGTGGCACTGCACTAATGGATAGTCATTTATTATCAATCGACCAATTAACAGCTATTGCTAATCAAAAAGCAAGCAATACAAAAAAACAAATAAACATTCAAGCCACCGATCGCGATAATCTAGTTGGTCTTCGACAGCCACGACCGTTACCTGACTGGTGGATCAAGATGAATAAGCTTTCGGCGAACCGTGTACGCAAGGAAGAAGCCAAACTACGACGTGTTATCAATGATGTCAATCAGCTCACTGGTTATCTATCGCCATCCAGTTTAGTAGAGCGTATACGTTCGGGCGATTTACTCGCCCCTGTAAAACTACTAGGTGATGTGACAAAAGAAACACTAACTATTGTCGAAGATGTTACAAAGAATATGCCCATTGTAGGGGATACTATTAATGATGCAGGCAAAACACTAAGTAACACAGTTGATACGCTTATTCCTGGACTCGATTCACCAAATAATATAAAAAATGAAAGCAAAAACGAGATAGTAGATACTTTAGCAAGCAGTGTCGGCACTAGTACAGATACAGATGCAGACACACTGGCCGCTAAACCAACCAATGGACTACTATCTTCTTTAGGACTTGCATTGAATCTATTTTAATTTTTGCCAATAATACACTCTACTGCGTCTATTCACATCTTTCCTTTATTTGAGTTAATAAATAATCAACTAATAGTTAATTATGTAATTATGTAAAAGTAAATTTAATTGCTGTCATATTACGTATTAATACACTGAAATAGACAAGTGTGCGATATGATAAAAACGAAATCATAAAAAGAAAAAAAAAGAAAAAACATTCTCCACCTTCAACTTCTTTCGTATTAACGTACAATATTTTAACACCGTAGTTATTTATTGTTGCTATTGTGTCATGGAGTTGCATCGGTGTAGATTCGTGAATTACACGCCAGCTGCCATTAGTGCAGTAATATTCTCGCCGTCTACCTACCGACGCGTCTATTTGGCGTGTGGTCGGGCCAATGGCGATATTGAGATCTGGGATCCGGCTAGCCGCTGGCTATTACTAAGGTAAACACGAGTAACTCTCTTTTATATACTATCCATCTATCTATCTATCTATATGCTTTAACCTCTATTCTCTATGGCAACTTTACTGATATTTTATACTTTTACTTTTACTTTTACAATAGACAATTCCTGGTGGTGCTAATGAAGCGCTAGAAACACTAGCATGGGCACATCAAGTGATACCAGTTGAAGATGAAGCAGACGCACCAGAAGATATAGCCGAGCAAAAGAAGCAGCTTATACGTACACCACCTCGTCTATTCTCAGCCGGTCTTAATGCTTTAGTAACAGAATGGGACCTTGATACTCTACGGCCCAAGGTAAATATCATTAGTGAAATAAATAGTTTAATAGTTGTAAATATTTACTAACCAATTAAATAGGCCCGTTTGGACTCTATGGGTGGTGCTGTATGGTGTATTGCAGTTAATCCGCAACAAACTATACTAGCTGCTGGCTGTGAAGATGGCTGTGTTCGTCTATTTGATATTGCTGATGGTGAATTTGCTTATCTACGTAGTTTCGAACCTACAAAAGGTACAATATACCAGCTTATTTAATAGAACAACCATTAATTAATCAGCTAAATAATAAATAATAGCTCGTATTCTTTCAATGGCCTGGAGCAAAGATGGTCGCTATCTTGTTACAGGATCAGCCGATAGTGCTATTCGTAAATGGGATATTTCTACTGGTAAGTATCTTTATTAATAAATAAGTAGTTGATAGTAATTAATATGAAAATAGGCAGAATATCTTTACGTATGACTGTAGGCAAAGAGGGCAAAGTACAAACTATGGTCTGGGCTGTACTAATGTTAGAGTAAGTGTATATACTATTAATACTATATAGACGATATCAGTATTTATACTAATTAATACTCAATCGATTGTACTATTTATAGGGATGATACCATTGTCAGTGGTGATTCGTTAGGACGAGTACAATTATGGAATAGTGAAATGGGCACTGTCAAGTTTCTATTAGATTATCACAAAGCTGATGTACTTTGTCTAGCAGCAGCAGAGGTACGTTAAGCCATGTATTCATATTAAATGATTACTAATGAATGTCTATTAATAGAATGGTGTTATTTATTCATCGGGTGTGGATCGTAAAATCAATCAATATACACGTGTCAATACACGTCAAGATACACGTCGTGAATCATCCAATAATGAATCCTCTACAAAATGGATCCTGGCTTCATCTAATCGACCCCATTCACATGATGTACGTGGCCTTGATGTATCCACTCTTCCGTCTATCAATTCAGTTGTATCAGGCGGTATTGGCGTTCAATTGGTAGTTTGTCGACATAGTTCATTCTCTACTGATCGTAAACAATACTTGCCACTTAATCCAATGACCCCACTTGTCGATGTATCGACTGAACGACAATGGCTACTATCACGGTTTGATCATAGTGTACGATTATGGCAGCTAGGACAGCGTGCACCTGTGGATGTATCAGCTGCAGTAGATAAAGGCAGCAATGCCAATAGTAACCATGCACTTGGTGATCCACTCTTTCTTAAAGAATCCTATCGATTGCTATTAGAAATCCAGTTACAGGTAAGAATGACTATACAATTATTAGTATATAGAATAGAATACTAACAAATAATCTATTACTAGGATATGGAGAATTTAATAGCCAGTTCTCTTTCTCAAGATGGCCAATGGATGGCTGTGGCCACACTTGAACAAGTAAAACTATTCCGCATTCTACCACATGTAAGTCACGAATACTCATAAAGAGTAAATACTAATGATTGTGTAATATAGCCTACTATTAATGATCGATGGATTGCTAAAAAAATGCGTCTACCATCAACATGGAATGAAGTATCAAGAGGTGCCCATCAATTAGTGTTCAGTCCAGATAATAGTAAATTACTAGTGGCCACACCTGATTATGAATTGGCCGTAGTTGATTTAACTCAATGGTCATCACATCAGTTCCCCCTAACTATTAAACCACTACCTACACCAAAGACTACTAAACATAGTAACAACAATAATCAACATGTCACTATTCGATCATTAATCGTCAGTTCTGATGGACAATGGGCAGTGATTGGTGATGTGTCTAATCATATTCATATTTATCACTTGGATACCCTTAAAGTAAGTGGCATCTATTGGTAATAGTGTTGACATTAATATAATATAACGGATATAGTACCATGGCATTTTACCTGTATTTATGTCAGTGCACACTCATTTGACATTCCATCCAGATGCCCGTCGTCTATTCATTACTCTGGCCAATCATGAAGTGCATATCTATGATGTGGAATCACAACGACTCTTAACAGGCAACAGTACACAGAGTACTGATACACCTTCATCAACATCAATACTGTCGCAACTACCCAAAGCATTCCGTCATTCAAGGGATCATATTTTAGGTGTATTGTTTGATCCACAAGATCCAAATCTTATTATTCTATGGGGTAATCAATTTATTGGTAGAGTCTATATGGACGATAGAAGTACATCACAAGATATAACGATGGTTAATAACGATCATATTACTAAAAAGAATGGAAAACATAAGGGACGTGCATCAGTTGTCGTGGTTAAACGTCGTCGTCAACAACAAAAGGAAGAAGAAGAGAATGTATCAGAGGATAACTCATTAATATCTGATATGGAAATAGTGTCTACTAATACCAATTCATCTAAATCTAAATCTAATCCATTAGCTATCGTATTACGTTATCAACCTTTATTGAATGTATCGATGGTGGGACATCATCAAATGATGGTGGTGGAGAGACCACTTCATCATATTCTACAACAATTACCTGCCTCTTTCTATGCTCCTACTTATGGTACATAATCTTTAAATGAATCTATTCCCATAAAAGTACACACACACACACACTCTCTCTCTTTCACTCTTGACAGTATCTTATAGGCATGATTTAAATAAAAAAAACTAGAAATAATCATTTATTTTCTTTCCTACTTTTTAATTATATTTTATAATGCTATAACAAAAGAATTAGTATTCGTTTTCACGGTATCGTTTCATGGGTCGATTATGATGTGGATGTGATCCTCCACTACCTGGTCCTCGATAGCCACCTATATATATAATGTTAGTGTTTTGACATAAATTATTACAATGACTTGCCTGGACCATGGTCATAGTCACGGCGTCGATCCATAGGGGGTGGATAACGTGATGATTGCTGCTGCTGCTGTTGTTGTTGTTGTTGTACTTGTGGTGGCTGTTGTTGTTGTTGTTGTTGTGTCTGAATAGTAGACGATGATGGGACAGAGGGATGATAATGTGTGTTGGCTGTATTGACACCTCGACCATGTGGTTCCTATTGATTGTTATAGTTATTATTGCTGTCTAATGTTATTCTATTATATTACAACTTACCATAGAATGATGTCCTGAGAATAATGGTCGATGACCACCACCACCACCATTACTCATATGGCCGGTGTTTTGATTAGACCATAGACCTGAAGATGAAGAGGGTGCCGATGGATTATAATGTTCGGTAGGCATTGTATCGTGTCCAGTGACTGATGCTGCACTAGATGGTAGACTAGCTGCGTTTAATAGCGTTAATACTTCCCCTACACTTATTTTAGGACCTATTAAACAATTAGTTAATTAAATAAACATATAGATTTATTAGATAATAACTTACCATTATAGTGTATAGCCGGTGGTAGTGTTTGTAATAGATTCATAATAGCATCAGGTAATGGTGTATTGCCTCCCCATCCAAATTGACGTGGGTGTGTATGATGTGTATGATAAGGATGGCCACCACTAACAACACCGTGTGATGCTACTGTAGATGCTGCCCCTCCAGTGGCCGATGCTGCGGCTACTGTCAATGGACTGCCGGTGCCTGTGGCGTGTGATGGTAATGTTGCCGATACCATATTAATAGCACTATTACTAGCAACACCGCTACTAGTAACGTTTGAAGCATTTGTGGCTGTTCCACCAGTGGTATTAGATGGTCGATGATGTCCACCAGGACCTGATACACCACTATTAAATGGATGATTGGGATTAGATGGCATAACAGGTATTAATGGTGCGCGATAAGTTTCCCATTGTTTAAAATCAGGTCGTGGATATTTATCTCGATTGACAGGTTGTAATAGAACATTTTCAATTTCACCTCCTCCGCTAACACCAATACCTCCACCAGTACCACCAGTACCGGCACCATGAGACATAATGACTGAACGAGATGTTGTACCTATGCCGGTCCCAGTACCAGCTACCCCACCAACACCACTACTTCTATCTGTTGATTGTCCAGCACCGCCCAATGCGGTATTGGCATGGGCACTCGATGATCCAGAGTAATTATTGACTATCATCATATGGTTTGTAATCGAATATAAATATACTGCAAATGCTTACCACCTGTCTCAGATATGGTATAAGTCAAGTCCATAAATGTGTATCGCTTTCCAAATACATCAAATGCGGTAGCTAGAATGATTATCATTATGTTATTATGGCATTATAGCATATTACTATCGTATAGTATTATAGTTACCATTAGGATAGGCGGTCAAATAACGCTGCTCTACTTCTTTGGCACTTGTTAGTTCGCCATAATCACAAGTATAGTCGAGGAATAGTCTCCAAACATCTTGAGCTCGTTCCACGGGCATTGTATTAATGGTGCGTTCGAATAAAGCACGTGCATCTACATTAAAGGTTAATGGTTGGTTCATCGTATGTAATAGAATTAAAACAACACTTACTATTATTGTCGTTGGTACGAATAAGATAGTCGAGATATTCCCGTATGTAATCAGGATCATTAAAAGACTTCAATCCTAGTTCAAATACTCGACCAGCAATTCCGGCTTCTTTACTGCAATAATATTCCATTAATGCTAATAAATATTATAATATATATAAATAAATGATATTGCTATGCTTATTGTTGTTTAATTTAATCCAATCTATTTACCTGAAGCTACAAATAAATGATAGGTGATATAGGGTGATTTACGTGTTCTACTAAATACTTGACGGGCTACCTTGATACCCTTTAGATTATATTGTATGATTAATTATTTTAGTTATATTGTGTTTAATATATACTTGCCTCAGCTCGTCGTACAAAACGCATCATCATAATGGCTGCTAGAGTGTAGCCGCGCTTTGCTTCATCTATACGCTTTTGCCAACGTTGTTTTATTTCTTCTTTGGCTTTTTCCTGTTCTCGAACTATTCGACGTGCCTCCTCTCGTTCCTCGCCGTCTGTCTCACCAAATCCATCGGTTGCAGTAAGTGCAGCAGCCATTTCTGAAGCAGTATCACTTGCTGCTGCTTCAAATGCCTTTATTTCTGCTATCATTGATTCGTTCATTTTTGCAATATCTGCAGATAAATGCTCTATAAATGCCTCATAAAGTGCACGGGCTTCGGTAATTTGTTTCTTCTCTTCATAAATCTCTGCCAAAGTAAAATGCATTAGAAAACTACTGGGCATGATATCAATGGCAGTTTTAAGAATATGAATAGCCTCTTCATTTCGATGATTATCAATTGCAAATAACGCTGCTTGGAACCTAGTTAATGGGTGGGTGGTTAGTAAATGCTGCTATCAAATAGCCTATGGTAACAAACCATATTTCTGGATAGAATCGCAAAGTCATCATAGCTTGTTTGTAGGCAAAACTAATACGTGCATAGCGTGTGGCTGTGTCCTCAATCTTTAACGGATCCGACTTTTCCCAGTCCAAGTAGCGACGCCATGCTGTCATCTAAAGTCTTGTATTAATATATATATATGTGTGTGTGTGTGCATGTTTGTAGTGCAGTATTTGTTAGATATACCTGATTCATTTCTTTCTCGGTCCAACGTGGTGGACATGGTAGTGCACTGCGTTGTAATGATTCAGACATTTGTTTAAGCTCTCGAGCTGCTGTTCGTGCCGTCATATAAATTGGCGATTGTTCAGCAAGAAACTTTTTTGCCTATATACTAGATAGTTAGCAAACTATTCCAATATCAATTATATGCATTACCGTCATGCGACTCAAATTATTTTCAAATGCATCATAGTCACGCCAAAGTGACTCAATATTTGTAACAGGGATTGCAATCACACGTCTGTATGCACGGCGCATGGCATCCATCTTTTGCTGTTCTTCATAGGTGGAGCTTGTCTGTAGTCGTTGAATGAATAAGTATTGATAAACCATGAATAAGCATTTTATTTACCTCTCCTGCTTTAATAAAAGCAATATAATCGTTCCAAATATTGCCGGCGTCTTTATCTACACCAATATACTGCAAAGCAGTCTCATATGCTTTAATAACAATGCTGCGGCCTTCTTCGCCACCGTGTTCATTGTTGTGTCGCACATAGGCTAAATAAGATTTCCACAAGTCGACTGAAAGCACTTCGCGCAAAGAGCGTGCAAAAATAGCTTCTGCAAGATCGGTACGTCGATTACGCAGCTCAAACTCGACATATAATGCCCAATGACGGCCCTGGTAATTATTGTGGATTAGCATTTGATGTAGCTAGCCAGCTAGCACACATAATAAAACTTACCGATGTTGGAAATTGTTCCAAAAAGCGATCAAATGCATCACGAGTTTGCTCCTCGGTACCGGCGTTTTGCGCTTCAGATAGCAGCATTTGCCAAGCATCAGTGTCGTATGGATCTTTGGCAAGGCGAGCCTCTATCTGCGCAGAGCGTTCCGTGCCTATTAGACTTGAAGGCCGTGGCTCAGTGTTAGTTGTCGTCTCTTCAGCTGCCGTGCTCATCGTTGAATCAGTATTGCCGGCCACTGTAGTTATAGTTGTTTCCGATGCTGGCATTGTTGTCGCGGGAGTAGTCGTGGTAGCAGAGTTGACATCATTGCTGACCGTTGTCACCTCGCTGTCTGCACCAGCCTGGGCGGTAGACGAGTCGATTGGATCCATCGTAATTTCTATGTTCTGTTCAAGCATATGGATCTACACACTTTTAATTACCCCAGGGAATCAAGCACCCAGAGGAGCAAGAGAGTCGGCACAATTAGTGCCAAACTGGACTAGAGAACAGATCGACAAAGTAACCGACGCTTGCAGGTAAAAAGTAACTAAAATACTGCAGGAGTGAAAAGCGTGTATAAGCGAGTGCTGTTTACAACTTGGATGGCACTTGTGGAATAACGACGCGCCCACTATGAAAAAATCAAGACGAGTTGATCAAATGCAAATTGATAAACAGAAAGTGATTCAATCTTGGTCTTCCTTTTAGAAGCCCACTTGCAATGGCTACAACGTTATTAATTCAATATAATAG
Organism: Syncephalis fuscata; assembly: GCA_025786725.1. Lineage (NCBI taxonomy): Eukaryota > Fungi > Zoopagomycota > Zoopagomycetes > Zoopagales > Piptocephalidaceae > Syncephalis > Syncephalis fuscata. The sequence continues at coordinate 424,793 of JAHLTZ010000003.1, read as the reverse complement.
TTTTTTACAGATATTAACACATCACAGTTAGTTACATTTAATACAGCTATGATGATAGTGTCCATTTTAACAATAATAGCAATGATTTATTTATATTATTTTCAACACACTAATACTAAACAATTTATTACTAGTTTAGAATAGTTTGAAGCCAAATGAAATGATATAGAATAAAATGTGCCTAGTATGTCATATAATGATATATAGTAGTATAAGCATACACTGTTAACGATAGGTGGATAGAAGGTATATGCATACTCAATAATAAATTTATAATGATAAACATTTTAAACTTTAATGCCATTCACCATCCATCATCATGTTCAATAGAAAGAATGCGTAGTTCAAGTATGTAAATGCTAGTCATTTGACCATTAAATTATAGTATGATTTAATGGCTATTGATAAACGCTGTAGCCAATAAATACAATCCTTTGGTCCTTTGCTATTGAATAAACAGCAGCAAAGTCCTGGCTAGCATGGCAGCTATAATTTGACAAAGCTTTTCTTCTCATTATTGTTGCAAAGTATCTTTGACATTTCCATTGCATTTCTCTAGCATTTCTAGCATCTTCAAAGCCAAAGCTGGTATCGTATTAAGATAGTCAGCTATTTTAGCACAATTTATATGTTTAAATTGCATATTCATTCAATGTTGCGTCATTTAAAGATTAAGAATATGTTAAAGCTGATAGTTTTATATCAGCTTTTAGCAGTTTTCATGTACAGCTTAGCGTTTGCTAAACCGCAAATTGAAGCAACAGCACAAGCCAATGCAGCAGCACAAGCTGGAACAGGCCCACAAGCCACAACAATGACGCGAACTGAAACAACGGCGCAAACCAAAGTAGGACCACAAACTGGAGCAGAGCCACAAGTTAAAACAACAACACAAGCTAATGCAACAGCACAAACCAGAACAACGCCACAAAATGAAGTAAAAAGAAATTCAGTACCACCTCTTATTGAAAAGGTATACTGCCTAACAAGCTTCCTGGAAGCTATCCTCCGCTTAGCTTAATGCCTGGCTTTGAGTTATCAGAGAACAAGACCTACAGCAATCTTACTATTATGGATGTATTGAGCAATGTGCAAAACTTGAGCAATTTTGCAAAAATAATCAATACATCGAGCATGTTTAAAAAATACCTTAGTAATAAGGCACAACGATGCACGGTAAGTACTTTTTCTTTTATTACTCTACTGTTATTATTATTATACACATTAGATTGACATTAACATTGTGTTGTTTAGATATTTGTTCCTGTTAACAGTAAATTCCAATTAGCCGATAGCTGGGAGGAACGGGCAAAAACTAAAGAAGGACAAGGCTATTTAGAACATATGTTGGCCTACCATTTGATCAGTGATCATAGTTATGACTTTGGTAGATGGTCATCATATACACAATCATTTGTACCAACAGCCGCTCTTGACACTAATAATGATCCCAAATCGCTTTTAGTCTATATGGGGTCCAAACGTATGCAGGTTAACTGTGCCGTTGTTGTAGCATCTACGATTAACGTTAACAACGGTATCATATACGTCATTGACCAATTGCTCGATCCATGGCTTGAAACTCCTATTGTAAAAGGTTTTTCTAAGAATGGAGAAGGAATAACTTGTAAACAGCTTAGCGAAAAAGTAAAATTTTAAGCACTAATTTTACGATTTACCAATCGCTATAAAACAATGACTATTTTCTCTAATATAGAATTAGCCAAAATTGTTAATGAATTGTGTAAATAAAGTAATAAATGCACAAGATTTTAAAGCATAAACTTGTTTAAAATTGACACTGTTACTAAAACATTTACTAATTTAGTTTTAATAAAGTTTATTTGAAATCAAACTAATATTTACAAAGTTAAAAAATGCCAATGAAATAAAAACATACATTTTAGTAATCAACAGCTTGCTTCATTCAATATACTAAAATATTTGACACTGTCACCGTGGTAAAAAATAAACAATTTTTAATGTTTATTATTTAAATATTACATTTAATAAAATGACATAATATATATTTTAAATCTACATTCTACCGCTAACGTGCAAAACAAATAATTAAAGTTGTATATTTTTTATACGAAATATCATTATTTAGAGTTTGTTTTAGCGGTAGTGCAGTTTGTTGGAATCTGAAGAATAATTATAGGAATAAAAAGCTTCCCGCATGCCTTCATGCTGATGAATAAGTAGCATTGAAGTTATCACCCCTAAATAGATATTAATGGCTGTTCTAAATGGTTATCTTATGTACTTACAATCGAAGAAAAACATTATTTCACTAAGGCCGCCAAAAAGTTTAAATGCTATGATAAATGCACAAGATATGTTGGACAGCACCACACAGAGCAGGTAGAATAAACCATCCGAGTGTAGTTTCTTCCAGCATTTGTTACCCATGTTGTTATACTGTTTAATCACCACATTAAGAAATATAGTCGAAAATACTGTATTAATTGAAACATCGAGCGCCAATCGATACCAGGGAAGATACGACGGAAATTCGTAGGCACAGGAGTTCTCCGCAGTATTCACTGATCGACTCTGCGCCAAAACATCCAAAGTATGGCAGGTACCGGCAATATTAAAGCAATACCCACCGCCAGCAATACACGGCTCTTATTAACAATAATGTAGGCCGTAACAGCAAACAAACACTAACACACATACTCGATAGTGTAACACCAAACGAATAGGTCATATTACACACACGACAGGATAGTCCATTCGGCATAATCAAGGTCATATCCATGGCACCGGAAATAGTGCCTACCAAGGCGGGAAGAAAACAGCACCAACTGCCAACACTTGTAGGTTTTTTGTATACAAGTATAGAAGCATGCCAAAGATTACGTATAAACACTACAAATACCACTGTGGTCATGCAAGCTTGCAGGAAAAAAGCTTGAGCTCTTTCTCGTGCTTCCTCCACGCTTGTATGAAGCATAAAAAAATCCCATGCAGATTGTTCACCCGAAGGATCTATAGGAATAACTCCCCAAAGATACTGTAAATCAGATTGGTTATCGGCCATTTTAAAGCAAATAAATGCTATAGTAATCTATATACTGTGGAACTAAACAACAAACGATGGAAACTATGTTTATGCAGACAGGTCAATTAAATCCCAGTTTAAGTATTGTTTATTGATGGTCAAATTAAAGGTATATTTTTAATGGTCAGCACCAGTGCATATTACTCCAGTACTGTATACAAGTCCATGTGACATGCAAACCTTACATATCAGGTAGCTGTAGTCTATGTTACCGCCTTGTTTAATAGTCAATGAACCCGTTTTCGGCTATATCTGTGCACCCGTTTGTTTGTGTCTATCTGGTTTACAACTCGGGCACCATGTGCCCAGTGGTTTGTAATTCGTCCCATTACAGTTGCACAACGAATAGATACAAGGATGCTAATAACCAATCCATTACTAAATTGAGACAATACTTGGTTGGCACTTTTTTGGAAAGTGTACTATATTTGCAAACAATGGGCAATCAGCTGTCCATATTATCAATGTGTATATTTTATTATGTATTATATTATCGCCACGAATAAACATATATATACTGTAGTCATTATTATAGATTACAATAAGATTTTGTATTTTTCCTCACTAGGAACATAGGACATGACCAATCGTCCCGAGTATGATATAGAGGCAATTAGCCATGGATTAGCCTGACTCCATGCCACACCATAGACACTATCGTCGTGGTCGGTGAATGTCTTGATAAGGCCATTCGTAGGTCGTCTATAGTTAGTGTAAGTATGGTTGATGCTAGCATGCACTAAACAGCAGTACACATTTGTGTGTGTGTGTGTTACTTGCCTTGAAGAGGACCGTCTACTTAAAGGCACATTACCCAACGGCGAAGGTAGTTGAAGCGTGCTAGGCGATTGACTAGCTAATTGATTCATATTAAAGCTAGATATGACTGTAGAACTTGCTATAGTTGGGCCATTTTCTTCTCCTCCTTCAGCACTCCAATCTGAAGTATTTTCTTCGGGATCACCACTACCATAAGCTGCAGATGATACGGTTACTGCGCTTTGGAGATTGACATGTGCATCGCTGCCGCCGGTCAATAGCAATTGATCGTGCATTGGATGATAGGCAATTGACCATATCCTACCCTGTTGTTAGCTTATTACGTCATTTTAATAGCACATTATACCCACCAATGCGTATGCCCCGCCAATTCCATCCACGAACTTTGTAATTTTCGTGCATCCCATATTCGTGCCACACCATCATCGCCTCCTGTGGCAAATCGATGAGGGACATTTGGATTGCAGTCGACTGCACGTATATTACCGTCATGGGCCAGTGGTACAGTGTAGACTTGTCTACGTGCATTAAATATAAATAAATGCGTTAAAATATAATAATAATAGTAATAATAATAAATATTCAATATTACTTATTGTGTCGTGTATCCCATCCACGTATGGTAGATCCATCAACGCTTACCAACGTTGAACGATGTCGACTCCATGCGGCCTGTCGATAAATATCAGATTTATTATTGCTTTCATTATTACTTGATGTATTTAGCGTGTTGAGTAACTAATGGCAGCTGTGATTAATAGAGTTAACATAAGTTAATACTACCTACTGCTAGTCCATCGCCTTCTTTCCATGACCATAGGTTTAACGCATCACTATCAACTGTACATAGCTGGTTACCGTGTAGTGGCTCCCACGTAAGCCTAAACATTAAATAGTATGAGTATTGGTATAGGTGTATATGTTAGTAAATAGTTCATGTTACCATTGTGTAAGATTTGTTGTTGTTGCCGTCTGAGTGTTAGTTTTCTCTAGTGTAGCAACAACGTTAACCGTCTCGCGCCCAGTTGATCGTGCATTTTGACTTGATGGTGGGATGGTAGTGTACTAGATGGTGAATTATTAATATCAGATGTTGACGACGATACAGATGCAGCACTATCTGCATTTAGTCCAGGTATTTTTATCAATTTAACTAGACGCTGCTTTTCATTTAGTGGACGATCCTCGCAACAAGCAACAAGTCCCAGCTTTTTTGGATGGCTTGCCATATGCCAAATGGCCGCGTCATGTTGAAATACGCGAGCACGTAGCGGCTTAGCTTGTTCTTCGTCTACCTCAACCAAGTGAATTTGGTTATCGCTACGAGGACTCCAGGTAGCCGTTAGAAATAGTGCTTGCTCCTCCGAAGCTGACAAGGCGGTTAAGCAGCGCACCTAGTTGTTGTCGTTATTGTTAAGGAATATAGATTGTGAATTGTCAACTATCGATGAGTATGCATTGCTTATTCACTCGCAACTGCGTGCTTACCTGATGACGCAAGCCATGAACATGTGTTGGTTCACCGGAATTTGAGCGTGGCGGCATTGTTTTATCGAGTCTGTTATATTATAGACTTGTAAATACGCTGTTGATTGCAATAATAAATAAAACAGGTAACTGTATGGCCATAGTTAATGTTTAATTGAATCTTGTTTGCCACTATTTATAAAAATACGCTGCTTTAGTTAAATATTGGCGATAATTTATATTGCTAGCCTCATATCTAATTAATGAATAAATACAATGGGCTATTTATGTCACCATTTGCAAAGTGTTATCTAAAACATAAAAGACATAATATTTATATTGTATAATGTTATTTATTGACAAAAGATGTGATCAACCAGTGTGCACATCTTGCTGCACCATTAATAAAGCAAATACATCTTGTTGGACGTTGCTTAGTAAAGGAAATAAATGAAATAATCGTAGAGTTATAAAAGTGTTTTTGAATTATAATGTTTAAAGGCTTATTACTCGTAAAGCTGCTCAACGAAGCTTCACAAGACCGCCCAGGAGACCCGATGAGCTATGGGTGGCTTTGTTGTTATCTGTAGACTGTCCACGGCCATAAGATGTAGATGCTTTAGCATTGGCTTCAACGCTGGCATCTACATTAATGTCAGCATTGGTCGATCCACGTGATTTATTTGCATTGCCACCACCAAGTAGACCGGTGCCTAGTAGACCTTTGTTTGACGCGTTGTCGCTATTGCCGCCGCCAAGTAGACCGCCATTAAGTAGACCACCCAGGATAGGTGTATTGCCCAAAAGACTGTCCAAACTCTTAATGACACCATCACCAATAATCATTTGAAGATTGGCGACCATTTCATTAGGACTAAGAATATGAAGACCAGATTGAAGTAGCGTGTTTCTAGTGCGGGCCACAGCATCGGTGGGATTGCTGCCAGCTGTTACAGGTACCACTACCTTTTTACCGTCAACGTAAGCCGAAAATTGCTTGACTTTGCCAGTGGCTACTAGCTTCTTCATCGAGTCGTCCTTATTCCATAAAGCTGATGGAGATACGTAGTTGGGGATTTTGTTTAGCTTCTGAATAAATTCACGTTCCTCGCTTTCATACTCGCGCACACGTGTAATATTGAGCCGATTCATCTTGCACCATGATTCAGAAATTGGCAATGGTGCACGTAGCTTGGTCAAATCTTCACGGTCCATAGCTAGAGGTTTATAGGCTTGTTCATTATTAGAGGTAGAAGGACGAGGTGCTACCGGTGTTTCGTCATTATTGGCACCGAAACGAGGCTGTGCAACGGCCGAATAGCTTGGCATGCGTCGTCGTAGCTTATTGTTCATTTGCTGTGGCTGCTCTTGAGTTTTATTGGCATATGCAGCCGTAGGATTAGCATAACGATAGCACAAGTCGTCAACGGTATATAACATTGATCCAGCAGTTACATTCCATGGTTCAAGCAAATAGTCCGGCTTAATAATCGTGCCTAGTGGATGCGTAACATTCGAATACGTGTTTTGCCAATCGGCCCATAATTTGTCTAAAAATCCATGGTGCATGTAAAATAGCGGATCATTTGGGCTGTTCATTGTAGAGAATCCGCCACCAATGCCATTATGCACATAAGCATGTGGCACGGCTTCCAAACGGGATGAGAAATCATCAAAATTACCATGCTTAGTCAGTAAATTGACTGTTTGTTCCTGGGTGTAGAATGGTGTAATTGTGTTGCCGACATAAGTGTTATTGTTGTTAAAGTCGCGAGCAAGGCAGCCTTTATAGTATTGAGTGTAATGCGGTACAAAATCTTTAAATGGGCCATCTTGGATGCATTTGTTGTCACCATATCCATTACTGCCAAAATAGCTGTTTGACAAAATGGGTGACAACTCGGGTGCTTGAGCTTCAGATGTCCAGTCCCAATAAGGCAAAACGAAATCTGTGTGATTCTTTCTTATCTCGTTCTCTACATCCAGTATGAATTTACGATGCCAGGCCAAGAAAGCCGGTGTGTTATGGGCCTTAGGACTATTTATGTAATGTAGATGGGAAAAGCTATCGAAAGTACTTGGACTTGCGTTAAACATAATGCTTCTTAAGGCCGTAATAAACATATTTAATTCATCTTCGTTTAAATCACGGATCTCTCGACGTACACGGATTTCCTGGCATTTGGCGTCTGAGCGTCCGAATAAAGCAGCGCTAGCAATGGCGCCAAGCACCACCACTTGTTTAATAAAAAAGCGCATTTTGTATTAATTGAATTTAAAATAACAAATCCTAATGAATGGTATGATGGTAGGATTGGACAAACTGTGTGTTAATACAATTATATACGAAATATTGCAAGTTAGTGCACAATAGTGGTAAAAACAGTATTTAAAACGACGGCCTGCGACGTATGAGACTACACAAAGGGTGCCCGGTAAGGGTTTAACGAAGGTAAGAACAAATAAAGTAGGCGGACAAGGAGTATTGCGTTTGAGTAGACAAGCCACCAGCATTGCTTTTATATTTCGTCTACTACCCTGACAATAACTGTCGCAATGCGGCAACAAGGATAGCATGCAAATGTCTGTGATACAATGACTTGTTTTGTCCTACCTAACCGGTACCAAAAGCACGGCCTATAGGTAGTTTAGACGGTTATACTACTAAGTAATTGACCGGCGTACTCTTCATCAGACTGAAACACATGCGGTGTGTCTGAGAGTGTGTATGAAGTGTGCATAAGAACGCATGATAGCCAAGTAAATAGGATGAGAGTGTGACATACGTATAGACATGACAATGAAAAGTGTAAGGTCAATAGTAAACTCGTGCATTACCATGCATCAAAGTGCAGGTGGCTTGCCAGGCTGCATGGCACGCCATTGAGTAGACCATGCACTTGCCATTTGCTTGTCTTCATTGGCAAAACATTGCTGATTATTTATTAGAATATAGAAAACAATAGTGCCATCAAAATAGATTTAAACCCAATAGAGCTCAATAAAACCGCTATGCTTACCTGATTGTTGGCAAAACAGCTATATTAAGAACAGACAACAAGCCAATCTATCTATGTGGACCGCAGAAATGCCAAGAATTGTACCTATTGGCGCTTCTAAACAGCAAAGGAATGTATGGTAGTAGGCCGGTGCTTTGCTTATCTCTCAATCGAAATGCACTAAGACGCAAGATGGTTTGAAGTATAAATAAATAGATATGATAGTGTGCGATGTCGCCGTGCGATTATACCGAGAATAGGAAAAATGGTGTGAATAGTAGAGTATAGATGCTTGGCGGTTTGCTTTTGAGGCGATTTACGTTACGTTATTTTGTAATAAACGACGACGAGCAGTTCATTTCATGCATGCGCTAAATCAAATTTGATTTTGCGACTAGATATGCTAGCTATTGTTTATGAATTCTAAAAATGCAACTACTATGGGAAACGTCATATGGATATGCAGATGCTACGCGCATCTCCCCAGGAGTAGCGTGGCGACTATCATTTATTGCGTGTTGCACACGCGATCTAAACATAGAAACATAGAAGTGCGCCTAGCTGTGGGGAAAAGGAGATAGGTTAATAGAACAAGTACTATACGCCATAGTGCTAATCAGTGGTTAAAGAAAGCAGTTTATTAGTAGCTTGAGCCATCACAACTTGGCATGGCGAGTACGAATAAACGATACACAAGAGCGTGGCTAGCATTGTTTTATCTAAATGTTAACATGTATAATACTGATGCAACTACAGTGGCGGTCATTATGCGTAAGGAACAATATTTAGCAGAGAATTAGGGGTTGTATAATTTACGTGCAAAGGAGATGGACGAATTAATGGGTGGCGTAGACAGCTCATCCGACTAGATCAACAGGTAAGAAGAAAGTTAATATGCATTCTAAAGTAAAAGACTAGCATCATTTTATGGCATAATTACAGTAAGCAATCAGTATTATTGGCATTGATAAGTTGATAATTGGACGAGGAATAAGTAAAGTGGGATTAATGGTAGATCCAAGAATTCAACTCTCATTCAACCTATCAATGCTTCCATTCAAGCACATCTTGAATGGTCATCTACTGACAATGCCGTCTATCATTATCTAGGCTATATTCGTACAAGTTTTGATGCATATTTTGCTACATGTTTAAACTACTTTTATTATTTCCATTATTACTAGCACTGTTTTTGTTTTTATTCTTTGTATAGCTTTAATTACCTTTGTAATAGTATCAGTGGTTTCATATTCCGATGCTGGGTCGCATAGATCGGACATGAATTAACAAGCCGATATCAAATACGGCTATTAACTTTTCACACGTTTCAATTAAATTAATCAATAACCATTGTTCTATTTTTAATTTAATGATTGTAATCAAATAGCTCGCATCGTCATTATTACCGACTTTAGCCCGGCAAACATGTCGCTCCGTCAATTATTTTTAAACAATGTTTTTATTGGTAATAGTTTGCGATTGAAATTGAACAACCGGAAACCCCCAGCAAAATGCGTGCCCATTTTTAGCACTGCACCGATTCATTTGAACAATCAGGCCAAGTTTTTGCGATGATCATTGCAGACAAACAAATGTAGTAGTACTGATGGCACGAGCGAGATGCACGCGCGGTCACTCGTGTACACTTGTTGCCCCTTTACAAACATCGATTTGAGATCGACATTCAATTTACCCGACGTAGAGACAAATACGTATCGCCAGTGAGATAAACAATATCGCTTTTGTATCATAACTAACTATACATCCACTTTATTATTTTATCTAATACTAATAGCTACTCCACCTATTCACAAAGCTATTGGTAAACAGCCACCCTATTCAGCATCATTGAACAGCTCATCCATCTATCCAGCTATATTATTATTATTATTACTCAAATCTAACTACAAACTTTGATTTATTTCATTCAATTATTATTATCATTAACATCATTAGGTGGGTGAAAAGTAGTAATAGTTTGAAAACATCTTTATTAGCAATATCAATTGTTTTCGTATTATCGGCCAGCCTAAACAATTTTCCGCTGATTTCCTCTATTGGTAATGCCGTCTTTTTTTGTATGCCTCTATCCATTACTACATATGTGTCCCATCAACAATGCCACACGTATCCAGAAATAGTTAATATACTAGACTACCATCTATACCCTTGGGCCTTTCCTTGTTGGTCATCGTTCATACAATTACTGGATATTGTGTGGTACAATTAGCGTTTATGTTGCCTTGAAAAGGCCTGCATTGTCATTGCCTTAAAAGCATCATGATTACTGAACGGCGGAGCCACAGACCTCTGCCATATACACACACACAGACAAAGACAAAGACGCCTACGCGCACAACATTGTTACCCTCTACCAGATATTATTCCCGCCACTTTTCTATTTATCTTCTTTTCGACCTTTTGCTTTCAATAGTTCCTTTACCAACTCCTCCACACTCTTACCTTCTTGCTTTACGGGTGATTCTATTGCTATCACCACTCATCACGTAAACAAGCGTAATTTATCCCAGTGGTATGATTTCAGCTGGATATTTTTACTAGTTGATACTAGTCGTATTGTATACCTTTAAAATAATTTACTAAGAATTGTTAATCCCGCGCCATCTCTTCACTCATTCACTCTCTATAGGTCCGCCTACATAGCTCTTCTCTAATACTTCTACGGTAGGTTACAAAACTAAAACGACACCTGTTTGCGCATTGCTTCGTTTTTTTGCTGTACAACAATCTATGACTATGTATCAACAACGGCTACGGGTGCTGTAGACGATATTTTATCGCGCAATTACTCAATGGCTGCACCAGCATCAATGTTGTACTTTTGAAGAAACAATTGAATACAGCTCATTGAAAGTTGTCGTCTGCTTGCATGGCAGTAACCTGTTCAAGTTGCAAGCCTATGTTACTTTTGTGAAAAAAGAGCGTAATTATTACGTAGTGCTTGGCTCTTGTATACTACGTTGTAGAAGGGGTATTTCTAATCATACGTACTACGCCACACATGTCGTACTTGCTACAGCTATCGTAGTCTCGCCTAAGTTCTCTTCTTGCGGCTCGTAAAATATCATACTTGGTAGTGGTTGCATAGACTGCACGACATATTTGGCAACATGCCTATTAAGGGCCCCCAATCATGTTTCAGGAGCACATTCTCGAGTCTCTACTTGTTTTTAGTACTCCGCGTGCTCCTTTTTTGATTGTATTTTGAAGTGCCGCCTGTTTTTTACTACGACTAGAATAGCTCTTTCTAATTTTCATTATTATTTTTTACGCTTCTTCGACTTCCTTTTGGCACGGTCACATACTAGCTTCTGCTTGTTTATCTATCTGGGCCGTTTCCACATACTAAACGTATATCGTTTCCACCGCCACATCTTGACACATTTGTTTCGCTTCACGTTTATTTAGCTAGTATTAGTGTTGGGTAGTTCACACGACAACCTTCCTTTCACAACCGCTGTCTTTTAGATATCTATTGCAGAGATCAACGCCTAGTTCCCACTACAATATTTCTATTCTATAAAAGTAATATTAGTAGCTGAAGCACTGGCAGCTTTGATGTATCAATCATTAGTCTTTGTTGCATCTCTATATACCATTCGTCATTTGTTCCTCTAATCGCTTTTATACCACGCATCAAGCATTAGCAGGCTAACCAATATATTTCAGATTATATTTTATTATCATAAATCACCATGAAGAATCTATTTGCTTTGTTGGCCGCAACGGCCACCATTATTTTAGCGTCTAGCATCGGTGTTCAGCATGTAGAGGCCGATTGCAAAACCATTAATGTTCGTCGTGAAATTCGTGAATTGTCCGATAGTGATCGCCAATCATTCTTTGATGCTATTAAAAAAATGCAGGCAGAGACGCAGCCGAATAAATATGACGAATTCATCAATATCCACATTACATATTCGTCACAAGCCCACGGCGTTCCTGCTTTTTTACCATGGCATCGTGAATATTTCGCCAGTTTGAATCAGAATTTCAGAAACGTGGTACCAGCGTTCCTTTACCATACTGGGACTGGGCGGCCGATTCACAAGCGCCCGAAGTTAACACCATCTTCCGTGCCGACTGGTTCGGTACTAATGGTAAAGGCAGTAGCCAATGTGTCACTGATGGTCAGTTCAAGGATTATCGACCATATTACCCAACAAAAGGCAGTTGCTTCTCACGTGCATTTGATGGAAAAGGAACTGACCAGCTTGGTGCATTTTACGGTTCAGAATTTGTAGCTGAACTGCAGTCATCAGCCAAGGATTATGACACTTTTCGACGCGGCTATGAAGGCACAGCACATGCACGTGTCCACAACGGTATTGGTGCATCATTTTCACACATGTCATCGCCTAGCGATCTTGTATTCTGGATGCATCACTCGCTCGTCGATAAACACTGGGCAGAATGGCAGGCTCTTGGCCATCAGAATGACTATGGACCAACCGCTTCCAGCGAAATGCTTGTTCCATGGAACATCCAAGCTAGTGCTACATTCAATACCAAGGCCGATCCATACTGCTACACCTATAGCAATATGAATAAGGCGACAGCAGCTGTTAAAAATGCACCAGTACCAGATGCATCGGGTAACGATGATCTTGGCGATATGGGCAGCAATTTGCTGCGACGTGCTGTCGAGGTGATTCTTCGTCGTCGTGAATACAATGCTGCGGCTCCAGCTGCCAACCAAACAGCAACGACAACTGTTTCAGCATCAAGCAATAGCACACAGTGTGGCTGCAAAAAGCAACAGGAGCAAAAAGATCCATTTGCTTACTTGACACCAGATGGTTCGGACCGTACCAATATACTTGGTATTCGTGTTCCAAAGGCAACACCTGAATGGTGGTGCAAGATGAATAACATCTCCTACTCGGATACTCAATATTACTGGCAACGCAATGTCAACTTGACCAAAGTGCTAAATGGCATTCCTGGTTATATTTCGAAATCCGCTCTTTTCAATCGCCCAGATGTTCTTAGTGAGCTGATTAAGACAACTAAGGAGTTTGTTGGCTATTTGGATGGCAAGCAAATCAATTTTCCTGTCAAATTCAGTGAAGATCCATTGGCGGCTGTGAAAGAGATTCGCGACCAAGTAGTTCAGTTTGTAAGACTTCTCCTGATACATCTGATTTAGTCAAACGTATTGGCGCCGATGCAGTGCAAATGATTCAAGGCTATAATGGTGGTGTCTCGATCAATGAGCTTGTATCTAAGGCCAAGGATGCTATTCAATCGGCTACGGGTAAGAACATTACAGTACCATCGGCCAATGAAGTAAAGGCGTTTATCTCTCAATATACTGGCAATTGAGTCTAAATCCAATAGATGGATCATAGCACAAAAGCTATAAGCCTATATCGTTGATTAAATACAATGGATACACATGAGTTATGTCAAAGTTGTTTAATGATGATACGTTTTTTAATAACACGGTCATTTATTTGAATACTTCTATCATTTAATAAATACAATTACTTAATATATTAGTGTTTGGGACTACTATACTTTGACCCCACATTTTTATTTACTCATTTCACTTTCTTTTCCTATTGCTATCTTATTGTTCTATTTAGTAATATATTATACAATAATGCCATATATATCAATATAAATAGCATGCGTATTTGAACATCAATAAATAGTATTATTCAATCCCTGGTCTTTATTTCTCTTATTTTACATTAACACCTGTTCAAGTAATCTCAACGGCATGCCGTATATTCTGGTTACAACTATCACCACAGGATCTTCCTTATAAAGACACTTAGCCTATTATTATTGCATATGATGGAGACCATTTACTTCATCAATGGTCGGCAAATAAACTGCGCCTACCAAGTTGATATCAAGAATGCTCAAGACAATGGTGAACATCAGAAATACTAGTCATTCTACCTTTTTGTCACCATAGACAAGTATCTTACATTGCAAATATGCCCAAAATGCAACAGTAGAAGATTGGAAAATAAAAGAGACCATTCGGACGCAAAAAACCATACTGTACGTAGTAACAACAATAACAACAACTACGGAACGATATGGAATTGCAATCAATGGCTTTTATTAACATTTGATTAATCTTTCTATACATGACCAACAACAACAATAAGCAGCCTCAAATGTTTTAATAAAATCAAATAGTGTGTTACATTTATTGTTTAAATAGATTTATTAACAGCGTTTTAATAAAAACAATATAATTATGTTATTTATAGCAGTACAACTTCAATTGAAACGAATTTTGCTATGAAAACTCAAAAAGTGAAAGTCAGAATGAAATGGTGAGTTTTTAAAAAATATTTACCATAATAAATTACGGTTTTAAATAAGCATAAATAAAATTATTAAGCCATCAAACTCTTTTATTAAGAAAATACATGTAAATGTCTACCAAAATACTTAAAGAAGCTATGTTTGACAGTATCAAAGAACTGAAGATTGCCGTTGACAAGTTTGAACTTGTTAACGATTGAAATATTAAAAAGCGATTTAATAAAACTGCACTTTATTTCTTCTTATGAAAACAATTCCAACAACAAATGTTAATCTGTTTTGACTGTCGGAAAGCAGAAAACTGGCCTAGTAAAAATTGTCCAATGCAATTTTGAACATCTAATGCTTGTCCATATGAGTTTGATAATGGTACTATTAGATATGTTATTAAATATATTACAAATGATATTGTTGCATACTCAAATGTAAAGCCAGAAGGCGTACAAGCTAAAGTAGCAAGGTAAGTATATGTTTGATTACTTGATACATAATAACAATTGTAATGGCTCAACAGGTATTATTATTATTTATTAAAAAGATTGGTCTACTTTTAATCCGATAAAAAAGAGTGGCATTGCTAGAACATCCGTAATAAAATGACGTAGCATTAACCAAGTGATTAAAAAAAAGAAATGGCAGTAACTTAGTTGTTTTAATACCAATTTAATACAAAAATATTACTAGTATCAAATGACTTTAACTTATAACCACAGCTCGCATTAGCATATTTATAACAAAAGTCGCATTGTATAAATTCTGATAATAGGCTAAAATGAACTGGATTATAAAAATCATATTTATGATTATTCGAGTAGCAGTATTATATATCTACACTATTTCTAAACTCTAATAAGTGTTACAAAGCCAAAACCTTGGATAAAAAATCAATTACAATAAACGCAATAAATTTTAATTTAAAGCTGCTTATGTAATTTAGTTAATATTGAAATAAACGTTTTTATTGAATAAATACAAACTACTAATGAAGCAACTATCAAAATAAATAAAGTGTAATGCAAACAAAAACTGTTTAATTAATAAATATTTTAGATTTAAATCTAACCAACAAATAAGATTAGACTGATTTAGAGTATTTTAAATATCAGATATAGCAATCAAATAATTCCGAATTACATAAAAGTGTTATTGCTTTGATCAACTTAAATTAATTAGTTGGTGTATCAACAAGAGTGAAGATGTGCAAAATAAAATCGTCAACATGACATTTGTCATTGATAAACTACAACAATCTACTCGTAACATTCCTTTTTAAATGTTGCAGTAGTCGCTCCAATGTTCTAATTTAAAAGAGTTGTGGAACATGGCAAAAAAGCTTAAAAGGGTGCTGTGACAAATCATTTAAACCACTTAATTTATATTAAATCTTGTGATATTTTTATTAAGTAAATAAAGATAAATTTTTCCACAATATTAAGCACGCTATTGGTTGTTTAATGTGTTTTTTCAGTTAAATAGCTGTAATAGCCACACATTTAAACAAAATATCCGCTTTATTGAAGATGAAACCGGCTGTTGAGTGTCATTGGTTATTAAGCTATTTATTTATCATTATTGTTGTACTGTACATATCTGTCTTGTATACACATACTATATGGCCATCTATATCATTAATATTGTAAATTGTAGAAATTATATTAATAAAAGCTAAAAGTTTATTGCTAGCTGTATTCTTTTAGCAGATTTTGATCCATTTCGTTCATTGCTATTGGCTAATTACATACAGTATAGTTTTGTTATTACTATTCACGTATTCGTTTTGTCTATTTATTTTGTTTTATAATACTGTATGCTTTATTGCCATGTTTTATTAAAAAGCGTATTTATTCTAATTTCAGCATAATATTACTTGGCTATATGATAATAATAGCTTTGCTACTATCCATACCAATCTATGCCTATAGCTTAGACGATATAATTATACACATTTTGTTATTAATTTAACTATTTGATTGATAATTGTCATTATTGAATGCAAATAAAACATGGTTATAGATATAGCAATTTGATTGTATAGTTAAGATAAAACCATAAATTTATTACTATAAACTTGCACAGTTGAATAGAAACAACTGATTGCAAGCTTGTTGATAAAATAATAATTTTATTGGTTAAAGACTGGATAAACCGGAGCATTGGCCAAAACTTGATGTATAAATAGACTGGACGGCGTAGTTGTCAAATGGTCTTGCTTTTCACCGAATATATACCTAAAGTGTATGGATAGTAGTTTGATTGCACTACCAATGCTAATTTTGAACCATCGATTATTCTGTATTTACAAATAAAGATATTATATACCATATAATTAATGCATTGCCATTAATATACAGTGCTACGTACTGCCTATTAATATTAAGTTGTTGATACGCAGTGTATAGCATGTGGTTAATGAGTAATTAGTTAATGTACAATATTACTTACGACCTATTATTAAGTTGTTGATACATATAGTATACAGCATGTAGTTAATACGTAGTTAATTGATATATAATAAAACTTACATTGCTCTAATATTGATTTGTTAATGGATACGGTACATGGTATATAATTAGTAATTAAAAAATTAATACACAATACAACTTACTCGCTATTAGTATTAAATAATTGGTATAATTAATAAATAGCATGATTAGACAGTCAGTTATTATAAAATACAACTTACCGCCTATTAATATTAAATTGTTGATATACATAGTAAATAGTATATGATTAGTATAGCCAATTGGTACAAATTCTTACATACAGTCTATTAAAAAGGTTGTTGATGCGCACAGTAAATAGTATGTGATTAGTCATAGTCAATTAATACAAAATTATACATACAATCTATTAATATCAAATAATTGGTAGAATCAGTAAGTAGCATAGTTAAGATAGCCAATTAATATAAAATATCACTTACTATCTATTAATATCAAATAATTGGTATCATCAGCAAATAGCATAATTAATTTATAGCCAATTAATATACAATACAACTTACTTTCTATTAATATTAAATAATTGGTACAATAAGTAAATAGTATAGTTAATGTATAGTCAGTTAATATATAGTGTTACTTACTCCCTATTAATAGCAAATAATTGGTACAATCAGTAAATAACATATGATTAGTGTATAGCCATTTAATACAAAATAAAACTTACTGCCTATTAATATTAAGTTATTAATGCATACAGTAAATAGGATGTGATTAGTACATAACAATACAAATTTTTACATACACTCTATTAATAAGATTGTTGATGCATATAGTACATAGTATATAGTTAGTGTATAGCCAGTTAATATACAATATCACTTACCAGCTATTAATATTAAATAGTCAGCACAATCAGTAAATAACAGTTAATGTATAGTTAGTTAATATACAATGCTACTTACCAGCTATTAATATTAAATAATTAGTATCATCAGTAAATAGCAGTTAATGTATAGTCAATCGATATATAGTATCACTTACTAGCTATTAATATTAAATAGTACAATTAGTAAATAGCATAGTTAATGTATAGTCATTCAATATACAATACAACTTACTATCTATTAATATTAAATAATTGATACAACCAATAAATTGCATAATTAATATATAGTCAAATAATATACAATATAACCTACAAACTATTAATATTAAATAATTGGTACAATTAGTAAATATTATATGATTATTGTATAATTAATTAATATATAATATTACTTACTGGCTGTTAGATATTAAAAATTGATAAAATCAAATAGCATAGTTAATGGATAGACAATTAATATATAATATCACTTACTAGCTATTATATTAAGTTATTGATGTACATAGTAAATAGCATAGTTAATGTATAGTCAGTTGACATATAATATAACTTACTGCCTATTAATATTAAATTATTGATGTACACATACACGATATGTAGTTAGTCAATGCTCAATTAGTATACAATATAACTTACATTCTATTAATATTAAGTTGTTGATACACAGTACATGGATATAATCAGTGAATAATTAGTTCATTTACAATACAACTTACCATCTATTAATATTAGGTTATTGATACACACAGTGCATGGTATATAATTAGTGCATGGTCATTCAATATACAATGCTACTTACCCACTAATATATCAAGTCGTTGAAACATGGCGCATGACACAGTTAATGTATGTCAGTTAGTATACAATGTTACTTACTGCCTGTTGATATTAAGTTAACGATACACACAATAGATAATATATAATTAGCCAATGCCTAATTAATTAGGATATAACTTACATGCTATTGTATTAATTGTTGATATACATAGTGAATGGTATAAAATTAGCCAATATTCAATTAATATACAATATAACTTACCCCCTATTATATTAAGTTGTTGATACACACAATACATGGTATATAATTAATTTATAAATTAACAATATAATGCTACTTACAGCCTATTAGTATTAAGTCATTAATACACATAGTGCATAATATGTAATTAGTAAGTAATTGATTGGTATATAATGCAACTTACATTCCTCTAATATTAAGTTGTCGGTATATATAATACATGGTATAGAATTAATGTATAATCTATCAATATATAATATCACTTACCGACTATTAGTATTAAGTTATTGATAAACACAGTGCATGCATATAATCAGTAATTAGCTAGTTAATATAAATACAACTTACGACCTATTATGATTATTAGTTAGCAATACTGTTAGTAAGCAAGATATTATAGCATATTTATTGTTATTAAAACATACCACGGCGAACTAAGGCTGGTTTAGCATCTACCATGGCTGTACTGGCCACAAAAGCCACGAGAATAGTGCAAACGGCGGCAATGGAAAGCTTCATGATAATAGTGATTTGTTAAGACAAACAAATAAAAGAGATAGTAGAGTGTGTTTGGTATAGAGTGAAGAGTAGTGTGTGTTTAGCAAGAAGTAGAGTGTGATGATGATATCGCAGTTGGTTGTGTATATTTTGTGGGCTATTTATACTTATGATTATGTTGAGATGCTAGTATACTGCCGTATACGAGATATACCATTGGTGTGTAATATGAACCAATAAACAATCCAAAAATGTTTTGAGGTGTACATGTACCAATAAATTTATGGCATGATAGAATGCTTGCCAGTCTTGATTTTAACCTGCTCGGTCCTAATTTTAACCTGCCCGGTCTTTACTTCAATCTGCTAGTTATTTACACCGATAACGCGGCAATTCCAATGGGAAATACATATGCGATAGAGACATGTACGCCATTCTGTATTTTTTATTGTTACACGGTCTAATCATTTAGTAAAAACAAGGCATTGTTTGATTTTGCAAAAAACAATAAAAATGTTTTTACCATTCTATCGATTCGGCTTCCAATATCTGCATGCACACAAAATAGCGCATAACCTGCCCGGTCTATACTTGAACCTGCCAACCATTTATACAAATGAGATAACAATGTGCATAGTCCAGTACATATGTGATAAAAATTGGTATATTGGCATTATTTTTTATTACACAGTCTAACTATTTGGTGAAAACAAGTATATTGTTTTAGTTTTTGTAAAAACAATAATGTTATTTTTATCGTTGCTTTCACTGAATAACTCGGTCCCCAATATTCGCATGCATACAAAATGACGCGTAAAATTAATACAAAAATAAGTTCAATAAATTACCTGATATTTTTTATACAAATTTTTACTGCTATATATAGATCAGTCATAATTCCTTAAATTACAAGGTGTGTTGATTGGTACATGCGTGCATTTCATTCGACACTACGTTGATTGTTACAGGGGAATCATTGTTTTAAATTTACAAATGTATCACATCCAGGCCTATCATGCTATATGTTGTGCAACTAGAATCATTTAAATAGTAACTAATTCAAATCACCTGGAATCGACTATGCAATAAGTACTGTTTATAGAATGATGCATCACAGCATTTTAAGCAATGAAACATTCCAACGTGTTATTTTTATCAATCTCAGCTGAGGCCGTTTATTTATACAAGACAAAAAGAAGATTGAGCCACGTGTGGATAGATGGATTAGAAGTGAAGAAGAAAGAAATACATTAACCATTAAAATGATATCATGGTCAAACGTATTTTCACCCATTTGGAGCCGAAGCAGCAATCTTTAATTTGGCTGATGCAGCATGGTGCTGTTAACACAGCAACACAATTAACACATTTTATACCCAACACCACTAAAATGTGCCCAATATGTCTTTCACAGAAACATTATTACACTATTTTTACGAATGTAAACGCACTGATGAATTTTGGGGGATAATTGGTAGTTTTCTAGATTGGATTTGTTTATCACCGCATCAATCAACACCGCTAGAGCTGGCGGATGTACTGAATGGACCGCAGGCATGGAACAGATCTATACCAGAAATTAACGTAATGCATGCAGCAGCAGTGTGGCAGATATACAGAACACATACTGAAGCTATATTTGACAAAGAGAAGGTAACAGCTATACAATGCTAGTTAGATGGCAATACGAATCAACGATTACAACATATTTGAAAAGACGTGCGCAACCAGTAATTGCCAGTGGTTTAGCTACGAAAGAGGCGGAGAAGTAAATGGGTACAACAGTGTAATATTCAATAATACTCTGATTACGCCCTTAACACCATCTATGGATAATTCTAATTAATCCAAAACGTCTTTACACACAATCTCACACAAAAAGTGCCCACACTTCGCAACCTGATCTAATTGCTAAACTATATTTTATCTTTCTTGTTCTGTAATACTTTTATTATAATAAAATATGGTAATTAACACCAGTTTTAAAAAATATTAATCATAGCTGTAAACTAAATTGCATCGGCTAAATTACATACAATACAATATGCAGACACTAGATTAGACACATCAAATAGCTCGGCAAATATCGGCAATTTCGAATGCATAGTGACTGTGAATTGAATATCAATTAGTAACCATCTAAGGCCTAAATGCTGTCCGCGTTTTTAAAAATTAATTTTAACAAGTTAAGCAAAATGGAAGATAAAAGAAAAATCAAAGCAGAAACCAATGGAAAAACAATCGGCAGCTCAAAGGCCTACTAGTTTAACCTATAGCAAATTATTATAGCTATGCTGAACTGAGTTGTGTTTGCCAAGAAGTTGATTATTTCTGATGCGACCAAAACGGCGGCAACGTTAAGCCGAGATAATGCACAGAAAACAGAGTTGTAAATAGAATTGAATTAACAAGTTTTAGTAATTAAATAGTTACTATTGTTGTTATAATTTATAATCTCAGTTGTTTGTACCGATAATTTATAATTACATCGTAACTTCTCATATACTCGCACTTTACGACCGCGACTAAATCAATTCGTATAATGCTTAATTTAATTATTTATCAAAATAAGCAGCTAATATTATACATTATTGCAATGAGAAAATGGTGGATTATTTTTATTTATTGCCCATTAATAAAAGTTGTATAGCTACATATGAAATAAAACATCGGATTGAGCATGTAATATTTGCATGATTAAATTATTTTTAATTTGACCCCCACATTTTTTATTTACTCATTTCACTTTCTTTTCCTATTGCTATTTATTGTTCTATTTAGTAATATATTATACAATAATGCCAAATATATCAATATAAATAGCATGCGTATTTGAACAGCAATAAATAGTATTATTCAATCCCTGGTCTTTATTTCTCTTATTTTACATTAACACCTGTTCAAGTAATCTCAACGGCATGCCGTATATTCTGGTTACAACTATCACCACAGATCTTCCTTATAAAGACACTTAGCCTATTATTATTGCATATGATGGAGACCATTTACTTCATCAATGGTCGGCAAATAAACTGCGCCTACCAAGTTGATATCAAGAATGCTCAAGACAATGGTGAACATCAGAAATACTAGTCATTCTACCTTTTTGTCACCATAGACAAGTATCTTACATTGCAAATATGCCCAAAATGCAACAGTAGAAGATTGGAAAATAAAAGAGACCATTCAGACGCAAAAAACCATACTGTACGTAGTAACAACAATAACAACAACTACGGAACGATATGGAATTGCAATCAATGGCTTTTATTAACATTTGATTAATCTTTCTATACATGACCAACAACAACAATAAGCAGCCTCAAATGTTTTAATAAAATCAAATAGTGTGTTACATTTATTGTTTAAATGTTTAATATTACTATTAATACAATGTTCTGTTACAATCAATTCTATTTTATGAAAATAATAATGTTATTACATTACGTTAATATTTATTGTGAATGGTCATTTAAACACAATTTAATTAAATCAACTTATTAAATCAGTAAAAAGTTAACATTTTTAACATATTTTATTCAATTAATTATTACTAAATTTGTATTAATTTTACCTAAATAGCACAATAGTTGCGCTCGCATATTAGTTTATGATTAAAAAAGTGATGGCGTGCTAATATATACCACTCACAAATATTATAACTTATGATTAATGTGCTATGTATTACATTAATAAAGACATAATGAAATAAGTGTAATATATAGTTTTGCTTTACAGCTATATATAATATAAATATAAAACTGAAACCAAAAAAATCAAGCCAAGTATACTATGTCTATATTGATTCAAGTATCTGATGACAGCTACAGCAAAGCGTTATAATCATAATGTTAATGATTTATTTGATAGTTAGCTATTTTGATTTAACTTTACGTATAAATTCTAACACCAACACAACTATTAGCTTTAAGCAACGCTATAATTATATTAACAACAAGTCTATACTCAATTGCATTCATTCCGTTATTAGAAAATATCATACATATATAGTCCATTTTAATACTTTTATCTTATTTCAATTGAAATGGAATAAAACAAAAGGCTAGATTAATAAACTTGACGAAAAATAACACATATATTTGGTTTATATTTTAATAAAAAATATACCAAAGTTATACTATGAGTTAGTACATCTAATAGTGGCTAATATTTGGATGTAACAAAGTGCTAAAGTCACAATTCAATTTATTGTTAATGAGAATGTGCATGATTTATAAAGTTTCATGAGCAAAGACGTAAATCAAATAGATAGTTGTTCTGAAGTGGTACCCACTAGCAGATGCTTAGACGATATAAGTGGCAGTTTTTGGGCCATTACTGTTGTAATCAAGTAGAGTAGTTGTTGCTTTGTCTGAAACACTTTGTTTAGCCGAGCTGGTGGGCATATCTAAAATGCTCGACTCTGTTGATATCTTCTGCTTTTTGTCGCAAGCTTTTACCGGCAGCTTTGGCAAAGTCTGGTTAATAAGTGACGTTGTTGTTTTGGTGGATACTGGCGCAGTATTACCAATGAATTTCAGATCGGCCGATTTTACGTCGAAATGCTTGAACAAAGCGCTCTTCGTCTTCTCGAATATGCTTTTGGCTTTATCGGTCACCTTCTTAGTCATCTTCTTGGTTGCACTTTCGAATCGGTTAATAAGACGATTAACACCGCAGCCGATAATGCGACGCAAAGCACGAGCACGTTCGCGAATACTATTAATAATACGGAGACCGGCTTGTTTAAACGAGAATTTGATGCGGGAAATACGCTCTGTAATTGAAAGCTTACTGGTAGTTTCGTTAATACCATTATTCGACACTTTAGCCAAGCGGCCATTAATGTAGACGTAGAACACTTCTTCAGAGACAACTAGTTTTTCCAAAGCTCTTTGTTGATACCATAGTGCTGATGGTGAAATGTAGCCTTCGACACGGTTAAGCTGGTCACACATACGTGCGGTGCGACGTTCCTGCATACGTGTTTCGGTAACATTACCACCCATCATAAGAATCCAGTGTTCTGGTAATGGTTCTGGAGGACTGAGTACAGTCAAGAAACGACGGTCGGTACCGGATGGTGGGCCATTATACGCGGTGCCTACCATTTCTACACCCAAGTCATTATTTCGACGTTCAAGCTCAACGAGTGACCGACGAGCATGGACTGCGGTAGCTGGTGTCGATGCTGCAGCGTTGTACTTTTCATATGCCTTAATTGGATCTTGATAGGTATAGCACATACCGGCGTGACGAACACTCATACCATCGCCAACTCTATGATTTGGGAATGGCTGTGGCAAGAAATGATTAAGATTAGATTCACGGTTCATTTTGCTGTCCCATCCATAGAATTGATAGACGCGTTTTTCCGGATCGATCTTTTGCCAGTCGTACCAGATCTTATCGAGGTAGGTGTGATGCATGTAGAATACTGGATCATTTGGACTGAACATAGTACTCATAGTGCCGCCAAGACCGTTATGTGTTCGACCATGGGCCGCACCTTCAAGTTCTCTGCGGAACTCGTCCCAGTTCTTACTATTGGCAACAAGGCCAGCAATAATATCGGTACTGGGCATTGGCTTAATAACATTGCCACCATCGTACTGGCGATGGATACAGTCGGAATGTTCGGGTGCGTGGAAATAAGGCTTAAAGTCTTTGAAAACGCCATCTTCAACGCACATCTTGGGACCACGGCCATTAGTGCCGAACCATTCGGGTGATAGCACGACGGAGGTTTCTGGCGACTGAGATACAGCCGACCAGTCCCAGTAGGGCATATCAACGGACGGATTAATACGTTGTAGCTCCTTTTCCAAATAATGAAGCATGATACGATGATATGGTAAAAAGATCGGCAAATTATGAGTGTATTCCGAAAAGGCTTGATGGAAATACGTAATGTCATCATAGAACGACGGCTTGTCAGGAGCTGGACGCTTCTGAGCAGCAAGCATGGCATCAAAAAGTTCTTCAGCTCTTCACTGGAAAGATCGTTAATTTCTTTACGAGTTCGTGGATTGTCACACATGCCACTCAAGGCAGTCGCCGAGGGTGCCAATGTGGCGGCCAGTAGCGCTACGGCAGCAGCAGTTGCTACTGTCAGCCGGGTGAGAGTGCATGTGAACATTTCAACGATGTATATTGATTTCGTGTATTATATCGAAATACCGAAAAGTATTAAATACTTCAAACAGTTAAACACTCCAAACGCTCGATGATTAACGTGACAAGCTGACAGTGTCCGATGTATATAATAAAGAAAACGAGATAAATACGTTACAGTATTAATAGTACTAGACGATATTAAGGCTTAATTATAGATAGAATAATAAAGAATTCTATCATATCAAGTCTATCGCACTTCTCTCTTTTCGTTATGCTGCAAAGGATTATATAGTGTTCTTGAATGCTTGTCGAACCAAAGATAGTAGCCGAGTAGCAAAATTATCCGATACTTGCACGGCAACAGACAATGGTTGGACAACAATGATGCGTAAAATTGATGGAAGCGTGATAAAAGCGTGGCTGTAAGTGTGTTTAGTTGTAAGAGTTGCGCAAATAAAACGAAATCGCGGCGTATAAAACTATCGGTTCAAGCGCCAAATAGCCAACAAAAGTCCGCTATATAGAAGAGCATCAAGTACCTCCCAGTTTCGTAAATATGCTTCTTTTGGTCACATTCGCCTTCAAGCTGAGATTTAAACGGTAATACTGGAACGTGGCAAAAATTCAGTTTCTAAAATAGGTTATTGCTCATGCGTATGCATTAACACGTTTCGGGTCTTGACGAAAAAGCATCTCTTAAAATAGAATATGCTTAATTGGATAGTACATGAACCTGCCACTAATTGAACCTGGATGTTTTTGTATGATTTGCGCCATAAATAGGCACCAGCACTGTGGGTTGCTTTATCTATACTAATTACTATGCAAAGCTCATCCCATGCTATCAGTATTGCTATCAGTCCGTGCTTTGCATTAATTGTTTCAGAGTATCATGGCAAACAAAACGGTAGTAAATTTGCCTTTTAAATAGTATTTGGAATGAGAAATGACCAAATAAAATGAGTGCTATTTGCGCTATTATATTCTGATATGGCCATTACTGTTCTCTTGTCAATCTATATGGAATAAAAGCAGTTTTGATAAGCTTTTGTTTATTTTGAATACTGACACAATGTGATTTAAGATAGACACAGTTTTATTAATGATATGTTCTACAATTAAAATTGCATTTAGGTAAATTAATTTTACTTGTTTTGCTATATTTTAATTCAAATAATAATTTTTAAAAAAACCAGACTTATGCTGACAAAATAACTAATTAAATTTTTTGCAACCACGACACTATGTTATTTATTTTTCAAACTATTGAAAACGTGTTTGAAATTTAAAATCATTGCCAAATTCTGATTTATAGTTTTTTCTAAAACTATTGGCAATTAATGATATAAATTTATAGTAAATTATAATGGTTATAGCAAAACAAGCCATTGGTAAATAATTCATTTGTGCACTAAAATCATTACTAACTAATATGTCGCCCATTGCTGCTCTAAACTCAAAAACTAAGTACATTCGACTGAGACGGTCTGAGGGTACAATTCAGCGTTTTTGTATTACTTTATGGTGAAACAATCAATAACATTACCATTTGGGTTCAGCGTTTTATTGTCGAAATGCCGTTACATCGTGGCCAATAATCAATAATAAAAGTAATTGTCGAAAATACTATTTATATTAACAGTTGATGTTACTGCGTTAAAAATAAACCGTTTATTTTTGTAGCTAGGTCATAATTTTCAAATTGAATGAACGTTTGAATTAATTAGTATATCCTTTGTGGTCTAAGGAACTATAACTACGTTATGCACAATAATAGATATATTTAAAGAGATACAATTTCAGTGCATTAATGCCGCCTTTATGTTGGTGTTGTACATTGTTTAAAATACATACTGACATTAAGTGTTGAGATTGTCGGTGAAAACAGCAGCAAAGGCACAATGGTGTGTCTTCAATGTTTCTACAAAAATCAACCAATAAATTTAGTTTAACCCGCATGAATGAACTGGTTGTTACATAGCAGAATTAGTAGGGAAATTTCCACACATATATACTGATTATCATTACTACCCGTATGATTTGTGTAAATATTAAACAGGTTAAAACAAAAACCAGACTGCATAATATCGTGACATTGTTTTATCGGTATGTGCGTGCTTTATTGGCTACATTACACTGCAAGGGTACATTTCATACAATGTAGTATACTGATGCCCCAGAATGAGCATAGATTTAAATAGACCGCACAATACACACGATTAAATAGCGCTATCATTGTTGCGCTCTACTTTTTTAATTAAATACTCACCATTGTCCACTTCATACCAACCACACACTAGTGTTCACTCTACTTATTTGTTTCACAAATCAATATCAACATCAACATCACTATTGTGGCCTTTACAGCCTCTGCATTCATAATGGATGCTAGGACAGCTCTAATTCGGCGTGGTATGTTGTTGCTATAATAATTATATATTTATTTAGTTAACTATTGTTTGTACTAAAATAATAATGTTAATAGATAGTAAGTAGTATTATACATTAGTAAGCTGGCACTAAATATATGCAATGTAATGTGTGTGCGTGTGTGTGCGTTTCATCATTTGTATTAATAAAGGGTAAGTGATATTGTATATTAATTATTTACACACTAATAATATACCATTCATTATATGTCCTTAATGATTTGTGTTGATAGGAGGTAATTACCATTGCATATTAGTTGTTTATGTACTAATTGCATGCTATACATCGTTTGTTTAATAAATTATACAAATAGAAAGTAAGTGTTATTACATATTGGTCAACTATGTGCTAAATAAATCATACTTACTGTTTACATGCAATAAACTGTATTAATAGATTGTAAGTGAGATTGTATATTCATCGATTATACGCTAAGCATATAACATATACTGTGTGCGTTTAATAATCTTTATTAATAGAGAGTAGGTAACATTGTACAGCAATCAACTATATACTAAACATATGGCATTTATTATGTATTTTAACAACATGGATTGATAGCCCGTAAGTGACATGGTATAGCAATTAAAAAAAATAAACCGAGCATATGACATATGTTGTGCGCTTAATAACTTGCACTAATAGATTGTAAGTGACACCGTATATTTGTCAACTATTTACTAAATGTAACTATGTACCGGGTGTATTAATTAATATGTAATTATAGCAAGTAAGTACCATTGTATATTAATTAACTACGCATTAAATATATGTTCTACACTTTATGTTTAATAATTTGTACTAATAGATAGTAAGTGCCACTATATATCAATCAGCCACGCATTAAGCATATGCCATGTATCGCGTATGTCTAATAACTTGCATTAATAGATAGTAAGTGTCGCTGTATATTACTTGAGTATAAACCAATTACATGAAATATACTGCGTTTATTTATAAATATAAAATAGCCAATGCTTTCAAGACATCAGGATTGGCAGAATAAATCGATTGTTAACGTAATATACTATAGGTGGATATTTGGTAAAAAGCAAGATCATTTGGCAGCTGTCGTTTAGTCTAATCCCGTATCAAGTTCCAGCCAATGCTTTAGTTTATTCAGCTTTTAATGATTCCCTTGTATTGTCAATAAGCTTGCACTCATTTGCATCTATTCAACTATGCAAGCTTGTAATAATAAACATATGGTTTCATTTTAATTACACTTGAATCGAAATAAACACACATCATATCAATTATTAAATCTTTTTTAATGGTTACATCACATATAACAATCAGCATCATCATCATCATAAAAATCATATTTATTTAAAGCCACAATAAACACAACAACCACACTAAATCTCTTTCAAGTCAACAAATATGACCGATCCATCTTTATTGCCAATTAACGCCTCGTCTAATCTTAACAGCGGCAATGCAAACCGCAAGATTAAGCTCGAGGCGGAAAATGAACTTCGACTAGAAGTGGAATTTGGTTACAATTTAACTTTAAAAGTAATGACGTTTTTTACTTGTGCTGCGTACCAACCAACTAACCGGCTGCCTTTACTGCTACTCCAACTAGATGACCGAAGGTACGGCCGAGATATTTGGCTGCGAGCTAATGGTAGATAAAGAGTATCGCTTTTCGGGACAAAAACTCGCGATATTTACGTGGCAAGGCTGTACAATTGAATTGAATGAAATATCCTTGCGTAAAACGAGCAACCACCACTCAACTGTGATTTTTGTACTATTCTTTAACTGTGTGGTGGCCATTGATTGATTTACTTACCCGCGGCAGGTGGCGCAGACTATGTAGCAGACGATACACCGATGCCTATGTTTCTCAATATCCATACTTCGCTAGAGGAGCGACGAGTGACTGCAGCAGTCAAAATACAAAAGGTCCTCGGGTAGGTTATTACAGTGGAAGGATACGGTTGATTACAAGCAAGTCGTATTTTATATAGGTAGTGCTTGTAGGCGCTCCTGATTCGGGTAAAACCTCACTAGCCAAGATACTGCTTAACTATGCCGTACGCCAAGGTCGTCAGCCAATGTTTGTCAGCCTAGATACTGCTGATGTAAGTGGAACTTTTATGTACATCTACGTTAGCGTTATTCATCGGTGATATTAGGGCGGCACTGTTATGCCTGGTGCGATATCGACAGCTATGGTTGATCTACCAGTTTATCCAGAGGAGGAACTGGGATCAATTGGTCTTGATTTAACGGCCAGTGGAGGTAGTAGGGCACCGGTGGCATATTATTACGGATTTGATTCGCCGCAAGAGAATCCAAAATTACTGTATAAGCTAATTAGCAAAATGGCCACCACAGTTGATGCACGCCTTAATGAAGATCAAGAAGGTAGTAGAAATAGTAACTAACGAACCATTTATTAATAATAATAATCAATTATTTACATATGATATGTACATAGCTTTGCATTCTGGCATGATTGTCGATACAAATGGATGTGTGGAACATGGTGAATTTGAACTTTTACTACATATTATTCAATCGTTCTCTGGTAACTCATTAACACTTGCATATACTTACGTACTTACTCTATCATAGCGGATGTTGTATTAGTGCTGGGGCATGAACGACTACACAGCGATCTTACCCGATCTTTATCCAATTCATCACAAGTAACTATTTTAAAGTTGACTAAATTGGGCGGTGTAAGTTTAATAAAATAGCAAGGCAACCTTATTTAACAATCATTTTAGGTGGCTCGTCGTGATAAATCATTTTTACGTCAATCACAAATGCGTAGAATACGTGAATACTTTTACGGACACCCTGGTCAATGTGAACTATCGCCATTTTCATTAGTGATCAGTTTTAATGACGTTAGAATCTACCGTGTGGGCGAGGGTAAATAACCGTTTATTTTATCAATAATTGCAATAACAGTAACCAACCACATTAATATGTATAATCACAGAGAATGTAGTACCTTCCTCAGCCTTGCCATTGGGTGCTGATCGTAAATCTTCAAGTGAACGCTTAGTGCCCATTGAAGCCGGTGACATTCTGCTACACTCAATATTAGCCATAGTCGATGCCACCGGTTGTGCTCCTATTGTAGCACCGGATTCATCTGATGGCACAACAGCCACGACAGATACTTCAACAACAGCAATTACAATACATACTCATCATCCGGAAGAGGAAGAGAAATTGGTTATGGCCAGCGTATTGGGCTTTGTCTACGTGTAAGTCATTCAATAGCACTAATATTTCATTTATTTATATATTTATATTTATTTATAGATCGGATGTAAATACTACTAAGCGCAAAATGACCGTATTAACACCATCAGCCTCTCGTCTACCCAGTAATCGATTAGTCATGGGTGCATTTAAATGGGCCGAATCCATTTAATAATTGTAATGGCAATAGTATTAGTAATAATAAAGCAATGATTATCACATTATCCGACAATAGATTGACAATAGCAAATTATCTTGCTGATAGATTAATCCTGGTGTAACTAGAATTAGCCTTTTATTTAACACCAACCATTCTACTACTTACCAGTAATGTCGACAAAGTACTGCTTCTTTACGTACTCGGCGTTTCGGGTCATCAACAACCTTTGCGAGAATGCGTAGCACAAGGCTCTTAAATGGATGCAGTACGTCATAACGTACATGAACCGGCATTAAGGCTAGGAATTGCAGTGCTGCTATACGAATAATCTAAATACAAGACTATTTGTCAATAAAGTAATCATTAGATGTTAAAAAGTGTTGTTATTACCATTGGATTGTTGCGTTGTTCATTTATCTGGCATATTTCTAATGCCTGATCCACTAATGTACCAATGTGTTCGGCTACAAGATGAGGCGCTTCTTTGACCATAAGTGAAAATACAGTGAGTGTTGACTGTTTAAGCGATGTATCCCCACGGATCGATAGTGATTGAATAAGTAGCGGTACAAGCTATTGTTGTTGTTGTTGTTAGTAAAACAAATTAGTATCATATTAGTAGTATTACCGGTGGAAGTGCCTCGAGCATAATCTGTTTTGGTACATTACTAAGTAGATGTGATAGAGCAATTAGATAATAGACTCGAGTATCTAGACACAGTTATTTGTTAATATTATATACATATACTATTAATATAATTACCATCAGATGCTTCATGGAACCCTTGAGTAATCATTGGAAGAGCATACATGAAAAACTTTTGTCTATGTAATAACTATAATTATGTTATAATAGATTATATTAACTAACTAATTAACTAACTAATATAATCTATTTACCTTTGTCACTGTAAATGTACGTTGATCAGCAGTTAAACAATCGGCAGTCTCCTGTTGTTGTTGATGACTTTGAGTAATAATACTGAATCCATGTGATGCATCTTGTGCCAAATCACTTTCTTTAAAGCACTCAATGATTTGAATAGTCATTTCACGAGCCATTGGGTGTGCTAATAAAGCAAATGCTCTTGTTGACTAATAAATAGATAGACATATTAGTTATAGGTTGTAGCATTTAAACAATGCTAGTAATTACCCATAATAGAAATACAAGAGCTGCACGTCGACCATTGATCGATAATTGTTGATCGTATAGGCGCTGTTTAATTGATTGAAACCAATCATTTAATAGTGCCTCTCTTTGCTTTGTATCTATTAGTGTTGATTATTAGCCATTACTATTAATCTATTTTATTAAATAGTAATTACCCATTTTATTAATGATAGAAGCACTCATTTGCGCTAATGCTTGACTATTAACCGTCGTGGTTTGATCATCACACCCAACCTCCAATAACTGGAATAAAAATGATGATGTAGATTCTACAGGTATTTTGACCTAGATATTATATTATTAATATTAATTAGTTATTAATATATTACTATGGTATGATAGTAATAATTACCGCTGGTCTACAATGATTCAATAGTGCTGCTAATAACGGTACAGTGTTCTGTTGTTCAATCAATGCACCTTTCTATAATAATGCAGTAAATATCTATTATAATAGACTAGTAATTATAATGCTTACTTGTAATGGTATAAACGGAGTTGTTGACTGTTGACTAACCAAAGTTAAACCAGATAAATCACCTTGCATAAACAATGTCATTATTTGATTTAAAACTGTTTGTTGTAATCTAAATATATCATCTAGTTAGTAATCCAATTAAAAGTAAATAATTTAATAAAACCTACTGTTCATTATCCAATAGACGCATGCCTTCTCCTAGTAAATGGGCTGTCGTCGATATAACTGTACTATCGGCAAATAACGAATTGCCATGGCCTGTATTCGCATTTGAACAAAGTGTAGGCTCAATTATCTTGGATAGTAGAAATAGAAGCATCGTTGGATAAATAGATGCCGGAATGATAGGCCCAGTTGATGGTGTATCATTAGATATTCTAGTCTCGGCCGACTGATAAACACGTAGAATAGATTGTAGTAGTTGGATAAGTAACCATTGATTGGCGGACTGTTTAGTATCGTCACTAATCCTTGTGTCAAGATGATCGATAATATCGAGCCATTGTAGTAGAACATCTTCAAATAAGTAACGTGTAACTGCACAAGCAGCCATTACATGCAAGGCCATTTGAATCTTGGCTTTTATTTGTCGAGGTATATCTTTATCGATCGATGCATCAGCTGTTGATAGCATAATAGCCTCGGATAATTGAGCGATACAAGGTTGAAATGCCACATCTTTAACAACCATGGGCCGATGTAGTGTATATTGAGTTAGTATTTCAATTGATTTTGATCTAATTAAATATACATATATATATATAAGTATAAATACCATTACTATTACCAGCAATATACTATTACCGTAATTCTCCTGGCTCTTCTTCTACCATTGAAGTTAACTGATCTAGAATAACATGAATAATTTGTTGTACCATAATACCTGCCTATAATAAATGATAGATTCAGTATTAATTAAATATATAAATGTGTGTTATTGATATTCACCTCATTTGGCAGTAATAGTCCTGATATGAAAAGCAAATGTTTTACACCTTCTAGACCTGTATGTCTTAATTGATCATATTCTGCCGTTGAAGTATAAGCTGTTCCAAATAATTGCATCATACTCTCTTTAAATGGTATCAATGCCACAGCAGGCTGGACTGTTTCCATTACTATTATTGAATTTGTTATAGCTACATTTATATATTTGCATAGTTAATAGATATCCTATTTACCTTCATCGCTTATATCAACTGGTACTAGTTCACCGTAAATATCTTGACCAGCCTCTAAAAATGACCCAAGAACCAATAAAAATGATCTTTTACGAGTTACGGGAATATCTTCTCCTTGGTATTGCATTATAATGGATGGTATTAGCTGTTGACATAGCTTCTCAAGTAAAGTGGCTACAGATGTAATAGTTGGTGTATAATAGAATCAATAACCTGTTATACTATATTAACAACAATGACTTACATGTAGCACCACCAATAGATCTTATTATTTGAGATATAGCCTTATAGCGTTGGTTTTCATTAGAGGATGATGATGTACTGGCAAGTTCGCTATTAATAGTGTCCAGTGCAGCATTAAGCAATAGAGTCGCTGGTGATGGGCTGGCTTCTTGATTTGCACG
This sequence comes from Syncephalis fuscata, assembly GCA_025786725.1. Taxonomy (NCBI): domain Eukaryota; kingdom Fungi; phylum Zoopagomycota; class Zoopagomycetes; order Zoopagales; family Piptocephalidaceae; genus Syncephalis; species Syncephalis fuscata. Next base: position 390,153 of record JAHLTZ010000003.1, on the reverse strand, counting down.
ACTCATGACTGTTGCTAATGATCTTAATGTATGACAAGCTGATTCGGTTACACTATCATCCATAGCATTGAATATCTATATAGTACATTTGTTAAACTATTTCACTCTATCTACTAATACCCTATATATCTATTACCTCAGCCTGAATAAGTCTCCATAATGTATCAAAATGCTCGATCAACAGTGTGACACCATAGATAGGTGCACATGCCGCAATGGTATCAAGTGCATCTTTCTAATAAATATAACAAGAATAATAAGTATGATTCAAAATTAATCAGTATCTATAAAGCTTACTTTGGCACTGCCCAGACTAGATGATAGTTTCTCAATCAACATCGGTAATGCCATGGGTCCAAAGAGTGGAGTAGCGGCCAATGAATTACTAATAGTTATAGATAATATTAATAACAATAGAATAGTATTGAACAGAATATAGGTAATTACCGAAGGGCAAGTTTTAAATCATCAGCAGTAATACCATATGGATCATGTGGTGGTGGACGGAAAGTAATTGGAAAGTAACAAAAGAGAATTTCAAATAATTCCTAATAGCATGTTAATATTTACAACAATTTAAATAAAATAGTTACTTACTTCTGCGTGTTGTGTTACATCAAATGTTTGAATCAACTTTTGAGATACCGAAAAGGCTAATAACAAATTACGGGGATCCTTTTCACCATCCATAATCTTAATGAATCCCAATACTACATCTAGGGAAGATGGAGATTTAGATGCCAGTGCTATAGGAGTATTAATAAATAGTATTCAAATAAAATGCATCATATTTACCTGAAGCATAATTGGTAATTAGCCAATCCATTAAACGAAATACAACATATCGAGTTGTTTGAGGATACCGCTGTACGTTCAACTGTAACAACCTATTTTAATTAAATAAACCGTTACATTATAGATTAGTTATTTGATAAATGAGTAGATTATTACATACGCCACTATTATTTTTTCTATTTGATCCGTTTCAAGTGTTGAAAATCGTTCAAATATCAATAGACCTGTCAGCATTGTTTCAAGACATGCTTCATCCGTATCCAATCGATTGACATAGAATTCAATTAATACACGAGCTATAACAATAAAATAATATTAATCAAATAGATGCAATACTATTTTCTATTAGTTACCAATAGATGTTGTAACACGATGTGTATCACATTTATCCAATACGGTATTTAATAATTCAATTCCTAATGCAATTAGTCATGTTAATCAATCAGATTAAATAAGGGATGGTTATTAAAGCAGTTTACCTTGGATGCGTTCACTACTTTGTTCGCTAGTAAGTTGCGGTTGAAGTGCTTGTATCATAAGCAGTATACTATTGTTCTCCTCAGTATTGATGGCTATTACACGATATATACACGTATACGTATATAGATAAAGATTAGTATTGCTTATTAATAAAATGTTTAATACGCGACACTTGCCCACAACAATATCCTCGGCTGCTTGAGCGGCCATGCCTTGTGACCAGTACGCAGCCACTGCTTGTGGTACAGTAGTCATAGTCAATATACCTAGATCTCTGCACAAGTGGTCGGTATAGAAGTAAGGAATGCGACTAATGGAAAAAGAAGGCTAGTTTCAACGAACGTAACAACAACGATAGCGATAACGATAATAGTAATACGCCGTGTCCCTTTATAAGGTTAAAGGGTCAGTTATTTATTAACTATTAACTGAATTGTAGTAATAATGTAAGAAAAACTATAATTTGTAACATAACACTAACCAATTCACTATTGTGAAAAGGTTTTACTGAGTCAATGTTTTGAAAATATTTAAATAAAAAGATGTATTAGTGTATTATTATTGTTATTATAGATTGATGGTGATCGATTAATAGTAGAAATGACAATTAATTAACATCCATCACATAGATCAAAGATGAAAATGGAGAGTGTAAGTTTATCCATACACACAAACACACACTAACACACAATTTCTATTCTATTCTTATTTACTTTTACTTTCACTCCACTTTTATTGACCTTTTGACTACAGACTCACTCACCACCACCACCACTCATCACGTCAATATTTGTCAATTTGACCATACGCGTTTATTACGGATAGTATTATTATTATTACTACTATTACTACTATTATTAACACCTTTATTGGTGGCTGTATAAATATACACTGGAATAGCTATAATAGTAATAGTTATAATACATAGTAATAATAGACTATTGAGTTGATTCATCGCTGGTCGCGTTAATAAGATGGCGAATCCAACGCCATCCATAGCGCCAACCACGGCACTAGGCATTGAAACAGATATGGGCATACCGCAACTAGTAATAGTAATGCCAATGCCAATGTCACCACCGTTAAAGACGAAGTAGATACGGGCGGCGATACAATGACATCACTGCAAAAGACCCGAGTGGCACAGTATCGAGAGCATGAACGTACCTATCGAGCGACGATAGAACGACAAGCTCATACACAACATGAGCTGTTTTCGTTAATTCAACGCGATGCCCAGTATCGAGCAGCAACAGGTGGCTGGTTCGGTGCTGGATATCGTGGCTACGGCAATGGATCAACAGGTGCAAAATTTCACATATTAATTCCTGCAAAACGTAAACGACCCACACGTACAAAGGAAGTAAGATTGTAAGTATTAAATTGTAAGCAATTAGAGTTTGGATCGATGATTAAAAATGCATTGTTAAGAGTGGCTATCTAACGCTTTATTTTCTCTATTTATTTACTATGTTATGATGATTCTAGTACAAAACAACAACTGGAAAAACAAGCCGATTGTGAAAATGTACTTGTACCAATTCGACTTGATTTAGAAGCTGATGGTCATAAGTTACGTGATGTATTTACGTGGAATTTGACGGGTAGGTTATTGATCTATTTATAAAATGTAATAATTACTGACGCGTAGATTATAGAGACACTTATTACACCAGAACATTTTGCTGAGGTTTTATGCCATGATTTAAAATTACCTCAAGCATTTATCCAAATGGCTGCACGTTCGATTCGAGAACAATTGGAAGACTACAAGCCATTTGCTACACGTCGATCTTGGCTAGCTCTTGAAGGCACGGAAGAAGGAGAAAAGAACGAAGAGCTTAGAATTAATGTTAAAGTAAGATCTATACAAGTATTGATGAATGGATTAAATAGTACTAACGATATTCTTGTATAGGTTGATATTAGCGAAGTAACAAGTAGTCGCATTTTTGTTGATCAATTAGAATGGGATTTAACAAATGATGAAATGGCACCGGAAGAAGTAGCGACGAATGTAGCAGCTGAGATGGCACTTTCTGGTGAATATTGGTAAGCATAATTGCGTGATATATATATATAGATATATAAATGTATATATTGTTAATCATCTATCATTAGTACGGCCATTGCTCATTCAATTAGAGAACAAGTCTACGTTTATGAAAAGACTCTCTCATTGCTGGGACATGCACCTGAATCGAATGCTTTGGCCAGCGATGAAGAATTACGCGCCAACTTTTTACCTCCTGTAGCTGCAGTACGCCGACCAATTGCCCACGCTTATCCAATATTAAATGAATTGACCGATTTTGAAATGGAAAAGATCGAACGAGATGCAGAACGAGATGTCCGGTAATGACATAAAAGACTAGTTCTATACTGGTAGTACTAACCAATCTATTATAACATAATTAGACGCAAACGTCGACAAACGCGAAATCGTCGTCATGTAGCCTTACCGGAACGTGAACCGATGCGAACAAGCCGTACAACCATATCGCAGCCACGTGCTTCGTCCGAATCACCTGTACTAGGCGATGCACCTTTACGAAGTACACGTACGGCCAAATTACGTGCTAAACAAGATATTCAAGAATATGTACGTAATAATATGAATAGTCCACAACCAAGTGGCCATAGTGCTGGCGCTAGCAATGCCACGCCAGGCAAATATACCGTATTTGAATTCCGTAATGCCACTGCTTCATCATCCTACACGGGTGCTGGCATGACCCCGCAAAGTCCAACCCGATCCGGTTCTAACCAGAACTGTAAAGGATGCGGTAATGCATTGCAAGGTGCCATGACCGTTAATACACAAACAGGACAGCCTCGGGTAAGTAATTCAGCTGTTGGATCAATAGACTATTAACACGATTATATTTTGTATTTATTTACTAGATTATGTGCAATCATTGTGGTAAGTATTCACTGATATTAATCATTCATTAGTTGTATAACTAAACAATTGCATTTATTAGGCTCACTGCAACCCACGGCCAATCTACCATTGACACCGACCCGTATGCACATGACAACACCAGCAACGGCTCATTTACTTAATGGCAAGCCAGGAGGCGGTGCTATGAATTCTACTCAAGCGACTGGTCTGCCTATTAGGTCTGCCCAAAGCATGAATGGTGCGCTTTCTGGCCAACCATATACCATGAATCCTATGCGATTAAACCAGCCTACGACACCGATGAACAATAGTGCGCTTGCTCATGCACAACTTGCACTATCTACATCGTCGACGGCACCGACCCCAACAACGCCTAATAACAACAATAACAACAACAACAATAGTAATACAAATATCAATAATGCTGCCGGGCTAGCTAATCCTGCTACGATGCCTCTTGTAGGACCGGTTCCACCAACGGTAAGTAACAATGGTATTTAATAGTGTCAATACTCAATGATGGTGCATTTTTGTATTACAACTATTTTATTTATTAGCAATGGCCCGTTTGGTTAACACAAGGATTAAGTCGAGTCAGTATGCAGTATCCGGAGGATCGAATGGATGTGATCTACGATGGTACAGGTAGCGGTGGCATGGTGATTCGGTGTCAGGACTGCACCGGTGCTGTGTATCCGATAAATCAACCTACTCAATTTGCACAATTTGAAGGCCATTTGCGTAGTCGTGGCCACCGAGCCATTGTTGAAATGCGATCAGGTTAATGACGTGTTTTTTCCATCATTTAGCGCTATTATACATTTATTAAGCATTAAACTTAGATTAAAGTTAGTTTCCTATGTTATAATTAATATCTATACTATGTTGAAAGTTGGTAAGTCATTACATTTAGAAATAGTAGTCGCTATCATGGCATATCTACAACATGGAGATATACCATCGACTTGGAAACGACGTAGTAATTCCTATTGCTATATATTTATTGTTTTGTGCCTATATATCATTACTATTGTGTACTAATATGAGTTAATATTTATAACCAATAGAGTTAGCAGCAAAAAACAACATTTTTGAACAGTACATGGCTATTGTACAATAGTATATATATAATGTAAAATAGCAATTAGCGATGTTACCATTACAATTTATATGTGCATACTGGATAATAAATCTATGATGAGTATTTTAAACTTTGTTATTTTACCATTAAATTACAATAAATAGGTAATAAATAATTTGATAATTTACAATACACCAGCAGTAAAGTATAATTGGCACTAGACCATTACTTTTTTATTACAACATTTTATTTAAGATCGTTAAAGTAGCTACTTTCTTAGCTTAGCGTGAACTTAGGCTAAGCTCTGTTGCAAGCTGCAATGCTTTGTCAAAATTTGGTCGCCTCTCATCCGGCAACAGTAACGCTTGTATAAATCCTATCAATAGGTTTAGAAGGTTTGCTCTGTTAGCCTTGGTATTGGACGAGCGGAAGCTTATTCTAGATTTTGGCAATCCATTAACGTAGCTATCAAGACTGAATGTAGGCGCACCATAGTTGATTGGGAATAGGGAACTGAAAAGCGCTCTAAAAAGCACTTGTCCAAGACACCAGGAACCCTGATTGGACTTTACTTGAACTGTGCCTTGGGCATTCATGTAGGTCATTTGCATGCCATTTTTCTCGTTGAGGGGACGAATCATGGCTACTGTGGCAAAAGGCTTGCCATTTTTGACAGAAATGATAATGTGATCATTGGTCAGTTCCTTATCAGTCAACTGATTTTGTTCCAAGTATGCTCTAGCAATAATGATATTTCTAAGAGAAGAAATCAAATCAGTGACCCGATCGTTAGTTGACATTTTTTCCGCATATCTAAAAGGCGTTGAACCTATAGGATTTGCCGTAATAAAACAATTTCTGCTTCCGACGGAAAAAGCCATAAGTGTGCCTGCAATATAGTTTCGTGCAATATTTCTATCACTATATGTATTCAGATATTTCTATAAATCCATTGTTAGTTAAATGAGTTTGACCATTGTATGTTTAAATACCGTTAGCTTGATGTAACGCTCGGTTGCTTCGGTTGCTTTATCTGGACATCTAATCTCAATTGGATCAGAGCTAAACGTGCTACGGCTGATTTTGCCTAATGCATAAGGCACTCCGCCATCTTGCTCATTGATTGCGGTTATCGTGATCTTTTTCTCGCTTAAGTATTTCTTAATTGAATTGAAGAAAGTTTTATCTGCAGGTAGAACTATAGCACAGTTAGAGGTTATTGACGCGCAAATATGTATATATTTACCATTGTTAGCACCCATTGTTGTACTTGACAGCATGACTAGCATGCATATCATGCTAGAAATTTTTGTAAATGACCCAAGCATTGTGGTGAGTGTTTATTCGTAGTGAAGAGCGTCAAAGTGGTAGAGAAAGCGTAAGTGGAAAGATGTGTGTATGTGGAGAGTAGAGTTAATAATGTTTAGAGAATGTGGTTATTTGTCGCATCTTAAATAGCTGCAAGCGCGGTGGTCTTAATAATAAATTGGCATTTTGCTATTCCAATATGACTCCGTATTATTGCTATTTTTATTTATTTCTACATTCAATAGCTCAGCCAAAGCAAAAAGAACTATGTATTGCATACAAAATTATTTCTAAATCCAGGCAATTTAATATTAAAACTCAGCAGTTGAAACACGGGCAATTACTAAAAGTGGCTATAATAAATTCTTATTGGTGGTTGAGCTGAAGCAAATCTAGTTAAAGGAAATAGCGAGAATCTTTACAAACAAGCGTGCACCGAGTATTCTAAATAAGTAGCGTAATTATTCGCTTCTTACACTAAAAAAATATAACAGAATAAATTTAATTAAAGAAACATGGGAACTTTTTCAAACAAGCGTGCCCGAGTATTCCAAATAAAAATTATAATTATTTGCTTCTTCTTATACTAATGAATTGTAAGCGCACACATTTATCACATTCTAAACGCTATTTTTAATTACACAAAAAAGCAACATAGCTGACTAGTTTTTTTAGTAATAAAATGCGGCAAATTATTATAATTAATACTTTCATACAGTATGTGCATAATATTCATCTATTTGGATTATAACATTGCAATTTATTATAAATAGCTTAAATTGATTAAATAAAAAATATGCTAAAAAGCGGTATCAATCGATAAAGAAATTGTTTTTTAAACATGAATGAAAAAGTTTTATTGTTATTAGTCATGCAGGCAAAGATTATCCAGAATCTTAACAGAATTACTGAATTTATAATAAGCAATTTTGAATAAATCAAAACTGTAGTAAGTATGGACCAAAATCACTGAATGGCATTACACCTGTTTAATCAAATTATAATACGCATTGTACACAACCATAAAAACTACAGTACGATATATATACTTACAATTTATTGATTACCAACACACACTAGTATTGCTGCATCCAAGTTGAAATCTAATAGTAAAATTCATTCAATTTAGTAACAAAAAGTTACTCCAATGCAAAAAATAATGGTTTTGTTTTCATTAAATAATTGATGCAATATGTAAAGATTAAGCCTAGTTTTATTGGCAATTTAAACAATAAAATGTTGCCTCATTACATTATATCTTTAATTACTACAAATAATTGATTCAAAATCGTTAAAGTAGCTACTTTCTTAGCTTAGCGTGAACTTAGGCTAAGCTCTGTTGCAAGCTGCAATGCTTTGTCAAAATTTGGTCGCCTCTCATCCGGCAACAGTAATGCTTGTATAAATCCTATCAATAGGTTTAGAAGGTTTGCTCTGTTAGCCTTGGTATTGGACGAGCGGAAGCTTATTCTAGATTTTGGCAATCCATTAACGTAGCTATCAAGACTGAATGTAGGTGCACCATAGTTGATTGGGAATAGGGAACTGAAAAGCGCTCTAAAAAGCACTTGTCCAAGACACCAGGAACCCTGATTGGACTTTACTTGAACTGTGCCTTGGGCATTCATGTAGGTCATTTGCATGCCATTTTTCTCGTTGAGGGGACGAATCATGGCTACTGTGGCAAAAGGCTTGCCATTTTTGACAGAAATGATAATGTGATCATTTGTCAGTTCCTTATCAGTCAACTGATTTTGTTCCAAGTATGCTCTAGCAATAATGATATTTCTAAGAGAAGAAATCAAATCAGTGACCCGATCGTTAGTTGACATTTTTTCCGCATATCTAAAAGGCGTTGAACCTATAGGATTTGCCGTAATAAAACAATTTCTGCTTCCGACGGAAAAAGCCATAAGTGTGCCTGCAATATAGTTTCGTGCAATATTTCTATCACTATATGTATTCAGATATTTCTATAAATCCATTGTTAGTTAAATGAGTTTGACCATTGTATGTTTAAATACCGTTAGCTTGATGTAACGCTCGGTTGCTTCGGTTGCTTTATCTGGACATCTAATCTCAATTGGATCAGAGCTAAACGTGCTACGGCTGATTTTGCCTAATGCATAAGGCACTCCGCCATCTTGCTCATTGATTGCGGTTATCGTGATCTTTTCTCGCTTAAGTATTTTAATTGAATTGAAGAAAGTTTTATCTGCAGGTAGAACTATAGCACAGTTAGAGGTTATTGACGCGCAAATATGTATATATTTACCATTGTTAGCACCCATTGTTGTACTTGACAGCATGACTAGCATGCATATCATGCTAGAAATTTTTGTAAATGACCCAAGCATTGTGGTGAGTGTTTATTCGTAGTGAAGAGCGTCAAAGTGGTAGAGAAAGCGTAAGTGGAAAGATGTGTGTATGTGGAGAGTAGAGTTAATAATGTTTAGAGAATGTGGTTATTTGTCGCATCTTAAATAGCTGCAAGCGCGGTGGTCTTAATAATAAATTGTCATTTTGCTATTCCAATATGACTCCGTATTATTGCTATTTTTATTTATTTCTACATTCAATAGCTCAGCCAAAGCAAAAAGAACTATGTATTGCATACAAATTATTTCTAAATCCAGGCAATTTAATATTAAAACTCAGCAGTTGAAACACGGGCAATTACTAAAAGTGGCTATAATAAATTCTTATTGGTGGTTGAGCTGAAACAAATCTAGTTAAAGGAAATAGCAAGAATTTTTGCAAATAAATGATGTAGCAAAACAACTTCTTATGATATTTGTAATTACCTTTTTGGTATTACAATTACTGTATTCAAACATCAATCATAACACATGATCTCCACCATAGATTGAAACTACATATCGTCATGCTTCTATTAATACTTTTATGTACAACATGGTAATAATCAATCAATTTCTATGCTCAAATATCGCTACAATAGTTTCATATTATTGACAAAGCACATTAACTGTATTAAAACGTAAGTAGCTATTTATTATTTAAAACGTTAACGCTTAAATATTATTACATTCGGCTGGTAGCGAGAAATCCTCAACGACACGGCTACGACCATCGGTTGAAGCTTTAAAACCAACACCTCGAGTAGCAAACGCCGCCCAAATGACGCACTTGTGCTTACCGCCTGTAATTTGACGCTCTGCTTGGAGGATTGCGTTACGTGCAGAAACGAAAGTTGGACGGCATGGCTGCAGTTTCATGCCATCCACAATAATCTTAAGAGCAAGTGTATTTCCCTTGTCAGTGTTGACTGAATATTTATCGTCAGTGAATCCAATTTTATCGACCAAATTCCAGTACATCTGATACAAAATATTTGCCCAAATCTCACCGATGGCATGTGCTTCTGTCAACTCTTTTTATACACAAGACCATATGTTGTAGGATTGACGGTTTTACTGGTTGAATAAGCATATCTTCGAATACCTTTTAAGTTCACATAGTCTCCGAGTGTGGTTACTTTATCGTGTTTATCGGTTGCCTTGAGACGAAGCCATATTCCAATAAAATCGCCCCATCCTTCGCCCATACCGCCCGATTCATCTCCCCTTAAACAGTTGGAATTTGCGGGTCCTCCAGTCAGACGGTTAGAAATACCGTGCGAATACTCGTGAGCAATGATATCATTGTCAAAATCACCATCACGTCCCGGATGTGTACGTGTCCAGGCAAACATACGCATACGTGGCCGTTGACCATCAGGAGGTGTGTAAAAGTTGGCGTTATTCGTACCCGATGGTCTTGTGCATTGGCCTCAACATAATCCCCACCACGGCCGCCCTTGCCGTAGTTATCATTTTGGAAGTTGCCCGCTGCTTCAGTGAATCCGTATTGGTAGAAGACGTCATGCATAATATTGTTCATGTAAAACAAATTAGTGACAGACGCCGGTCGATAACTACTGGGCTCTTTCGCCAAGTCTAATGGAAAATCAAAATTAAGATTAGCCGAGGTTGGCTGCACATTTTGGCCACCCGATCTTCCAGCAGGTGACATAGCTTCAACATTATTGCCGCGTGTTGTTGTTGTTTGGCGACCGGCAAAGTCGTGCCATCCCTTTGGCGATGCCTTTGTATTTGCTGGATCGATCACTAGAGTGCGCTGTCCTGTACGTAAATCGTCATCCCTACTTTAAGCACATTGTAACTTGCATCTGATATCCAATCGGCCAGAGATAATACGCTTGAGCCATCGGCCGAGACATGAGCATTAAAATAGTTGTCACCAAGATCAATAAAAAACTCCCATGCCGCTTGAAGCAACTCGTTTTCCGTGTGGATGTAGGATTGCTATGCAATAACCTTATCTTGAGCATAAGGAATACCTTGCAGAATAAATCTTTGTTGTTTGCTGTCATTTTGAGTGTCAGTATCGGGAATTGTTGTAAGCTTGGATGGATCTATTGGTTTGCCAATGTAATCGGCCAATTTTCCAAATGCCATACTTGGTTGACAAATCGTGGTGCTGATTGGCCGGCCCATAGATTGCGCTTTGAAGCATCGGTACCGTAATAGAAACCATCACCATACGCAATTACTGCGCCTTTGGCATCGACGTGTACAGAAATATCACCATTGGCTACTTCAATACCCTGGAACAGCTGTTTAAGGTAGACATGTGTTACACCAGTGGATTCTGTAGCATAGAAGCTTTTCACTACATAGTCATTATCTTTGAATTTAAGTTGCTGGCGAACAAAAGCCCTGGCCACATCTTCTGGTTTACCAGATGGTGCAAATTGATTACCATGTCGTTGTAGAGTAGGAGAAAGCAAGGATACCTCGTATTTAGGCAATGGACCAGCTTCAATGGGCGCAACGTTGACTCGTTCCGACACGCAAGGCTAGCGGCATTAATCACGACGAGTACCACAAAATAGTATGAAGGTACGTTAGCATGCTGGATAATAAACGTTATAGCAAAAATAAAAGCTGTCCAATAAAGCTTGTTAATTTTAATTATGACACTAATTGGATTGTTAAAATGTAGATTGTCTGATCGCCTAATACGATGACAAATGGTAAAGACTTGGTTATTGAGTATGAGTGAATAATTAATGTACATATTGCTTTGAATAGACCGATGTTAAATAGTAAAATTAAGGTGTTCAGCTGCTCGGTTGGCGTGACTAACTTTATGTAGTACAGAGTAAACACGTTACGCCTGATAATAACAATTACTGCTTGTTTCATTGATATTGTCTACAAGGCCTATATAGTCAATGATAAATTGTAGCACAAGTATTTAAAATACTCTTTGGATGGTGTCAACGTTAGTCGACTTTCTTTTCATAGCAAAAACTAATGGTAAAGGCCTTTAGTTCACGATCCATATTATAGAACGAGTAACTTAATTACTGACCCATTGTCATGTCATTATTCATTTCATTAGATATAACAAACCTTAACTTATAATAAATAGAAAATAAAATTTACTAATGTTTATTATTATTTATTTAATTAACAAGGATTAACATATTTATTAGTACTAGCTTTGAATACATTTAGATCCATCGTACAAGGTCAGTACCTTACGGGTACAATTTATATTTATAAGTATATTACATGTCTTCAGTTTCATCAAATGAAGTATTGTGCAACGTATCACAACAGCTTTAATTGAATAACGAGTACTTAATTGATTAAATACATGAGTATATAATAATAAATATATTCAACTTATTACTAGTGTTGTTAATGTCAATTAGCATCAAGTTTATTTATAATATTTACTAGATTTTTCATTATTTAATAAACAAAACACTAAGTATTCTTCTTTTGTGTGCGGGATACTATTGAGGTTGGGACAAGGACATGTCCCACCATCAAATGGGATACACAGAATAGAATAGTTGTAAAAACAACGAAACCTGAACTAATACAGAAGTGACTAATACTAGTACCGATTTCAAGCCAGCTACCATCGTCACGGACAAGGAAGAAAAAGTTCAATGTCATGACGTCAGTCGTGGATAGCACAAGTAAAAATAGACTGAATGGTGGCAGATCCAGTGCACGACTTGCCACACCAAACACGGCCGATAGCACAAAGAACGGAATAAGAATCTTGAATATCAGTAGTGCAGCCATTAAGAATGGATCGAATGTAGTGGTAAGTCGATAAACGGAGGATAGATTAAACGAGCTAATCGACGCAATATTACCCGTGCCAAAAAAGGCTACATTAACAAAAAGCAAGTATTACACACAAGTTAAAGATGCTCTAATGAATGATTTGATATACAAATATTATAAAAGGATATGAAAAATATAGCTGTACGGGCATCTTGTCGACGTAACGAGCGATTCAATGCCTCAATAGGCAGGGATATATTCTATTCATTTCAATTAACATAATAGACAACTCGTAACTATCATTAGTCACCCACACTTATATCATCGTCATTAAAGCTTTCTAGTTGTTTATAAGCATATAGACGACGTTCCAAAAACATCCAACATACGAGAACAGTCGAAAAAGCCACATAGAATAACATCTCGTATCTGATTAGTTAATAAATAACCTATGTAATCATCATTATAGATATTATAGCTAAAAGGATACGATATACTTAGTAGAATATATGTGGGTGCAAATGTCAAAAATATAGTGACCAATCGGTATAAATAATGCTGAGTACTATTACTTATTGCTAATGGTGTAATTAACGACAATCCTAATAATAATAATAATATCCATTATAGTTATATATTAATATTAATATTAATAATACAATACTATTGTTAAACAATGTATTACCCAATGTAGACCATCCTATTATTTGATTCCACCATGGTAAGCCTTGTCGTTGTTCAAGTCGCCATACACTACTGGCAGTTGTAGCCATACTTATTATAATCAATAACATCTACAAACAATTGATACTGCATTAAATGTTGCTCTTATTCATTATAGTATTAAACAATTGAGCACTAACCTGCCACAATGTAAGATAGAACGAATAACTAGACTGAGAATTGGAACGAAGTGAAGGACCAGTTTTTACCAAGTAAATGATTGCTACAGTTAAAGTCGCAACACCACCAGCCATACTAATTATATTTCTATTATTTAGTTCCATTATATATAACTATGACTAGAATACTTACACTAGTGTAATATCATCGCCCTTCTCAACTGGCAATATGGGAAATATCGATGTGACAATACAAGCAATTTGCCACATACCAATCAACAGTCGATGATGAGATCTGAATGGAGCAGGTGCAGTGAATGGCCAACATGCCAATAACCATAAACAGATGGTAAGTATACGTCGTTCAAAGTAACTATATACCTATAAGAGAATAATATTAGATTATAACAGTTGTAACAATAGTAATATGTATATAATGACTTACTAATACTTCAAGCGCACCAACCAATAATAATACATAGAGTAATACATTTAACCAACTATAACGACGCTTCAAAGTAGAGTCATTCTCAGATGCTTGTCCGTAGAATAAACGAGCAAACGTGTGATGTTGTTGTAAAACTTGATGCCAAAAGAATATGGGAAATGCCACGTAAAAGTAATACATAGTCGGTGATCCTTGAATGTATAAAATGGCTGACATGATTAATGCACAAATAACTGCCATACCATTAATCTAATCCATAATACATTAATAATAATAATAATAATAATAATAATAATAATAATAATAATAATAATATATTTGGATTATTAGTTACTTACAAATCTATTGGATGATGATTGATTTATTGTCGAACTTTGTATTACTGTAGTTAAATGTTTACTCTTTCCTTCAAATACATAAACATTAATGATAAATAGTAAACTATAAGCAATCCATCCAATATATCCAATAGATACAATTGATCTTAAAAAGCGCCAATCATAACTAGAATTATACCATTAATCAACTAATATCTTATAACATCTATCAATTGACGTAATACTCACGTTTGATAATAGCGCAATCCTTGTAAACATTCCTGAATTAGATCAATGGCTGCTGTTGTTGCTGTGGTATAATCTTTACTGTCAACTAATTGTTTAATATAATCAAGTTTATCTATTGACTGTTGATCTTTTAATGGTTCAAAGGGTCTAAAACCAATTTCTGTTCGTCGTTTACTTTCTACATATCATTATCATCATATGTAAATGTTATTTGATTTTACAATATAAATACTATAACTATTATTTACCTTCTTTTACCAGATATTGTTCAAGTATTTGCTGTGCATTTGTTAATGCCGATCGAGCTTTAAATTCATCAGATCCACCCAAATAACCAACTGGTAATACACCAACATTGTTAACTGGATAGTTAATGCCCAATAATGATGCCATTAATGGTGCAATATCTGCTTGTGCCACATCTTTACGGGCTATTTGTTTAAGACTTGTCCATGATTCTGAAAAGTCATCATGACCTTGTCCATTTAATTCTGGTCCTTTTACACCTGCACCCCATGCAATAAGTGGTGTTCTAGTGTTATCTGGATCACCATCACCATGTGCACCTATTGATCGTGTTATTATATTATGTATTATATATTAGTATAGATACTTACCTCGATTGCCCATACCATGATCGGCTGTGAATACATAAGATGTCTTTTTATCGTTGTAATAAGCCTCAATCAAGTTTTGAATACGTTGAACACCTTTATCCACTAGACGAATGTTATTTAAATATCTAGTAGTTATTTATAAGCCTATTACTAACTATCCATCCATCCATCTATCTAGTTATACTTACTCCTTTGAATGTGGTCGGAATGCATGTCCATTTGTATCAAGTCCAATAAGATGTAGAAAGAATACAATTCGATCCTTGGCTAGTTGTTCTCGAAGACGCTCATCGGTACGTGAACGTTCTAAAAGTGCTTCAAAATGATCAAATACCCATGTATCAAGAATAGATGCCTCTATCATAACATGATTACTACTGATTAGTTCAACAGTATATATATATATATATGTATTGATGATTCTATCTATAATTACCACGGGCAAAATCTTCCTCTTCTGCGCTATACATAAATGTTTCAACACGATCAGGATCTGATGCACCATGAGCAAACATTGGTAGAATATCCGGTGATCCAAATGACCAAGTATGTTCTGTTTGATTAAATATTGAGTCAAAATCTACTGGATTCATTTTCCAGCCTGATGATTATGGATATAAGTGTTATGATATGTAGGAGTAATTGTTTTATTTGTTGAATACTTACCTTTGGTTACGGCACTTACATCTTCGTAGAATCCAGCAATGACTGCGACGTGACCGGGACGTGATTCGGTTGGAACACGAGTATGAGACACGCCCCAGGAACCAACGCGTGTTTGAATATCGTGTAGAAATGGAGCGCGTGTTACCGAACCGTCACTGGCGAGTAGTTGTGGCTCTTCACTATGACCATCTTGAATAGTGGGCAGTGGTTCAAATAGTCGATCTGCGCGTAATCCATCAGCGACAAATAGTACAAGACGGCGGGCTGGTGCTTCGGGGGTCGATAAACGGTGCTGGCCCATACCATGCACAAGTGGCGATGTAAAGTAAATGTCGAAAATACTAAAGATATAAGTAACGTGGAATATGATACCGATAAGCAGTAGTGCATTACGTGCCCATACTGTACGCTCGCCGGGTGGCGCGTCCTTGGGCGTTGACTGTAACATAATTGTAGTTGGAATGGAAATAGTCAAGTAAAACGAGTGTTATTTGCACTGTTGCACCCTGATATAATCGTCATCATTCTTGTGTTGATATAAATATAATTACAAATGGTTTATTTTTAAAAAATGAATTATTTATTATTATTTCACTGTTAGTATGTTCTATTATACCATAGTATTTTATTTGTTTATTGGCTAAATAACTCATATGTGCATTAAGATTACCACTGATTAATAGGCCGCGTATTATTGCTGTACACTCAGAACTAACTATATGTAATAGACAGTTTGATGGTGCAGTTTAGCGTCTTTACATTGCCTAATGACCAAACAATTAATAATATCAATGCTAAACTTGATGCCTTATTATAAATGCTGCTATCCAACATCCAATAGCCAATGCTAGAAACTGTTTGTTAAAACATTTTGTATTGATAGTTGATATTATAGTGCTAAAATGAGCTGTTTATTCCTGTAGTCAAGGTGCAATGTTAATTTGAACAAGTACACGTCAATCGGTATATCCTCATAGTTCTAGACAGTACGACTAGTCTATGCATAGTGATAGGTCCTGCAATAAGCAATATTACAGCGTATCAATGTTACTGTTGCATTGATGTTATGGACTGTTTGGAATGCATGCAAGTATGGAAATTGATTTTGCCGGTAAAAGTGACAATAGAAGCATAATGGCGCATTGTCGCTGTTTTTTTAAAGCCAATAGATCTAGTTTGCGACGTGTAGTTGAGCTGTGTAATGGTGCTGTATAGACTTGTATGTAGATTTCTACCGCCTATGTATCGGATTATTTATAATAAACACATACCATCTTCCATTCTACTTGTTTCTTTTAACGATCCAGTATTAACATGAATCTTTCTATTGCTGTCGTCGGTACCATTGTCGTGGCTCTTGTGGCCACTATGATTGTGGTGGATGCTAAGCCAGTTCTAGCTCGCCGTGGTATGTTGCAATTACAATAAATATGTAAATTAGTATACTTATTAACACTATGTTTACCTAATGCATCATTAGAACATAAGTTGTGATTATGGATCATTATTCCAACACTTATCGACACTATTATACACATGATGGCCATTATAACACATAACAGCTGCCAGTAAGTGGAATTGTATATTGTTTGGTTACATACCAATTATATTTTATATATTATGCATATCCAATAATAATACTAATAGTTGGCAAGTGATGTTTTGTATCAAATAAATATAAACTAATTACATGCTATGCGCTGTGTGTGTTTAACAATCTAATATCAATAGCTGGTAAGTGGCATTTTATATTAAATAGCTATATGCTAATTAAACAATATACGTTGTGTATATTTAATAACTATATTGATAGTTGGTAAGTAGTATGCTATATTAACCAATTTTATATTTTTTACATGTCATTCAATGTGTGCACTTGATAACTTGTATTAATAGAATGTAAGTGACATCGTATAGCATTAATTTATATGCTGCTTATATGGCACATTCTACATATATACTATCGATACAGTTTAGCCTGTATATTCAATAGATTAGCATTGGTGGTGTAAATGGAGGTGCCAGAGCAATATATTAGGCATATCTTTGGCAAAATCAAGACCATTCAATGACGATCATTCATTTCACTTACATACCAAGTTACAGCCAATGCTCTCGTTTTATTCAACTATTAATCAATAGCATCATCGTATTGTCAACAAGTCTGAGTTATGCCTATTCAACTGTGCAAATTGGTAATAAATACATGATTTCATTTTAATTATATTTAAGCACTTTCCATAGTTTTGTTTATTTGCATTTGCATTCAACAGCTAGTAAACACTGATCGGTAAAATATGTTATTACACTATTCATGCATACACACCTCATTAGCTAATAATATATATTTTTATTTAAATCAAAATTTTTTACGTAAAACGTATCAGCAATACAATGAATTGTACTGATTCGTAATTATATTAAATATTATTAATATAATAAGAATTTTATTTTTTTGTTTTATTATTTAGTTTGTTCATATATGTTTATATAGCAAGTATTGCAATATTTAGCCTGATATTATTTATTAAATTTTCTATTTGCTATATTTATGTTGCGCATAATGATATTCAGTTTGAACAATGAATAAACTATGTATTGAATAAACTGAGCATGTTTACTAGTAGATAATAATGTTAGAAACAAGTAACAACATAATAGTACAAACACAATTATATAATGCATTAATATGAGTGCGAATAAACAGTGAATAGCATTGAAATTGATGAATGAAGCGAAAGTAGCCAGTAATTACTAATTAGTTTATTGTAAATATTAATTAAATGAATTGTCTTTAAACAAGTCAGATGATAAGTAAAATGTTTCCAATCGATACTGAAAAGCCTCAATGTTTGAAACGCGAGCTTCAAGCGACGACGAAATGTCTGAAGACAAAATTGCTTTACTATACTGATTTATCGAAGTACTTGCTAGGCATGTCTTATCCGGAGTTGGTTTATTTAGCATTATAGCACTGTTGTTTGTATTTGTATCACCTTCAAGCACTGCAAGTTGATTTGACATCATTGCAAGTTGTCTCATTTGAGTTACCATTTGTGCTTCCATCCTATTTTTTTGAGTTTCCATTTGTGCTTGCTGCTCTTGTATTTGTGTTTTCTGTGCTGCCATCATTGCTTTAAGTTCACGAATTTCACTAGCACGAGCATCTGCAACAGCATATGATTGTTTGTTCTCATCATTAATAAATATAGATGGTATACGTTGAGATATGGCATCATCTAGTGGCTCGTGTTGATATGAACGGTTGTCGACAGGTTTTGGTTGCCAGGATGCTGTGCCACGTTGTTCTGAATTTGGCATATTTATAAATGTCATATCAGTAGCTGATTCTTGATTAGATCCAGGATTATAATGTGATTTTATGCTGACCATGGACGGTGGTAGAATACTAAGCATTCTATTGCGCATAATGTATCGTTGAATGATTCCCCAAGGACGAAGACGGCATTGACCAAAGAGTATAATAAAAATAAAAATAAAAATCGATATAGCACCACCAGTCGCACCAAACACTTGAAATAAACCAACAGGGCGTCGTGAGATTTCTTCTTTTACTGTAAAAGCATCGCTATCTTCAGCTGGTTCATTACGAGGAGTAATATTAATTCCTATTACTGTTGAATCTGCAGCTTGCTGGTCATAAAATCCAAAGTCATACACCGTTTCAGTTTGATTCTTTTTCTTATAGGTTTTAAGAAAATCAATATTAATATTACTGCCGCCTTTTACAGTAAATCGATCTTTAGAGGGAATTCTGGCCAATTCAAGTGGCCGGCCATATTTTGTTGGATCAAGTAAATCGGGATTGTTGATAACAAATATGTCGGTTTGAAAATTAGAAAGCTGTAAAGCAGCGGATGAGGCATCTGTTCGAGGCTGCATGATGATCCACATAACAAAATCAACAATAGGTACTTTGCCTGAATTAGGACTTTTGAAATTGCTTCGACGTGCCGGAACAAAGGTAAGATTAATATTAGGCTTTATCATAACCATGTCGAGAGCCGAGTTATTTAGAGAGGGAGATATTTGTTTAACACCAAGTGACTTCCAATCTTGAATTAAATAGTTTGCATCAGTTACATTCTCCTTCCATTTGACTATATCAAATACATTTTTAATTTCAGATTGGTCGTATAGCTTAAAATCTGATTTAGTGTTAATGCCGGCACCATATTGAATATCGATATTAGATGCCACTATTGTTCGAAATAATAGAGTTGGCATAACAATTGTTTCAGTATGATATTCAATTTGATAGGTATCTTTTAGCTCGAGTAAGTCACTGAATTGCTTAACAATAAAAAAAATTAATCCAGCAGCCCCTATAACTAAGAATAGGAAACGCGATATTACAAGTGAAGTTGGTTCATGGGGGGGATTTAGGAAACGCATGTTGGTTGAGTAATAAATTCAAGTAGTTGGTGATATGAGTTGACTATAACAGAATAGAGCAGACCTGCTAACTCTAATAAACAGAGTTACAAATAGTACGAGTGTTGGGCGCAAATACAGAGCAATAGAATAAGTGGCAGACTGGATGAATATACCATGCAATACTGCTTTAATAAATGTTATTCGCATTCATGTAATATTCAAGGACTATTCTACTGGGCATGGCAACAAATCATGTCCATGCTGTGCAACCGCATGTTATAAGTCACGCGTTTGGAAGAACGCATACGAAAACAAAGAGCGTGGAAATAGTTGATGAAGCATGTGCTTCACATTCAACTTGATTGTTACACGAATGTAATATTGAACAGTCTACCACATGCTGAAATTATCATAAACTTTTTAATTAAACAGCTGTAAACAAAGCCATATACTACGCTATTTGTAAATAGTTACATAAATACACATTCAGTGATGAAGACTAAATAATGAAATAATTTCAATATTCATTTAAATGGCAACGTCAAAGGCGCAAAGGTATAATAAATAGGCAAATGACGTATTTTGCCAATCTCAGTATCGACTTTGCCCAATAGTTGGATAATTATTATTGTGTGCTATCCTTTGTATAAGACTACGAGTGAACGATACAGAGTTAGTGATATACTCTTCATTTCGCATTCATTTCATTGCATTCTTCTTGTTTAGCATTTCTGTATTTTCAAGCATTAGCTGCATTTCCATACTGTCAATCATTAACTGCATTTCCATACTGTCAATCATTAACTGCATTTTGTTTATATCAAGCATCCCATTTATCGTGATAGCATATTAGCATTTCAAGCATGCTATTCCACGTTATATTTATTTCACTTGTTTTACTATCGGTGGTGATAGCAGCACCTACTGATTCTAAACTTCAAGATGATTCCCAAACGCCTTTTATTTTAAACAGGGTTCTACCAAAGACGAATTTGCCAAACCAAAACATGTGGATATATGATTTAAAATCTTTAGGAAAAGCTATAAAATCAAGCGACAATCAAAATAGTCAATCGTTTTATAAAATACTTGAAAATTTATTTTCAGGTAGTTCTCAAGCAAGTTATCCTATGAATTCTCAAAATGGCGTTGCGTTTATACCAGAGTCTAGGTCATTTAATGGAATTTTGGATAAAGAGCAAGCAAAGCATTATATGTTCTCTCGTAATAACTTTTCTACGAATCTGCTTAATGGTCAACGTTACCTCGCCCAAAGCTATGCAAATCGGCCACTTTGCATTTACAGAACAAATGGTGTTTTATATGTAAATTGCGCAAGAATTATTAGTCAAATTTCTAATAATTCTAACAATCTAGTATATTGTATTGACCGAATGCTTGAAACATGTGGTAATGCCTATGATAAGCCAGACTTTGGTCCATGTCGAACAAAATAAAATATGTAGTAATTTATGATAAATTTATATAATTTTATCATGTTTTATTTATTGACCATTACATAATATTTGCCATAATGTTCCATTTGTCTATTAAGCATATTCAACATATAAATTCGCTCTAATGCAATAGTGATATTATTAACTATTATATTGTTTAGTCTTATCATTGGCTGTTTATATTGTCGTAAGCTGAATATAAAACCAAAGGCATGGATTACTTGGAGATTACTCAAC
This sequence comes from Syncephalis fuscata, assembly GCA_025786725.1. Classification (NCBI taxonomy): domain Eukaryota; kingdom Fungi; phylum Zoopagomycota; class Zoopagomycetes; order Zoopagales; family Piptocephalidaceae; genus Syncephalis; species Syncephalis fuscata. The sequence continues at coordinate 368,243 of JAHLTZ010000003.1, read as the reverse complement.
ATATACATTTATTTGGATATTTATGTAGCATGTGTTCAATATAGATATATACATGATTTGCTCATAATAAAGCATTGAACTTTGATTTACAAGTATTTTGTTATTATTTTGCTTAATTATTTTATTTACAATAATCTTAGTAATTTAATAAAACATTTCAGGTATTCATTACTATTATTGCCTTGTAATTATATTGTCATCAAACAATATTATAGTGTGCATAATCAATGCTTAAAACTGTTTAATAGCTAAATGATACATACTTTTTTAGTTTTAAATATATAGTTATTATGGTAATATAACTAATTAGTTTATTGTAATATTAATTAAACGAATTGTCTTTAAACAAGTCAGATGATAAATAAAATGTTTTTATCGATGTTGGAAAGCTTCGACGTCTGATAAGCGAGCTTCAACTGATGATGAATTACCTGAAGATACAAATGTTTTGCTATACTGAGCTATTGAAGTATTTGGTAGCCATGCTTATCTGGAGTTGGTTTATCTAGCATTATATTACTGTTATGTGTATTGTGTCACCTTCAAGAGTTGCAAGTCGATTTGACATCATTGTAAATTGCTTCATTGTGTTTCCATCATTGCTTAAGCTCGCTTATTTCACTACATGAGTGTCAGCAGTAGAGATGTGTGATTGTCTGCCATTAGTCAATATAGACGGTATATGTTGGGATCTGTCATTATCTGGCATTTCGTGCCGATATGTATTGATGGTAGACTTTGATAACCTGATGTTGTGCCACGTTGTTCTGAATTTGGCATATTTATAAATGTCATATCAGTAGCTGATCCTTGATTAAATCTAGGATTATAATGTGATTTTATGCTGACCATGGACGGTGGTAGAATACTAAGCATTTTATTGCGCATAATGTATCGTTGAATGATCCCCAAGGACGAAGACGACATTGACCAAAGAGTATAATAAAAATAATAATAAATATCGATATAGCACCACCAGTCGCACCAAATGCTTGAAACAAGCCGGCAGGACGTCGTGAGATTTCTTCTTTTACTGTAAAAGCATCGCTACCTTCAGCTGGGTCATTACGAGGAGTAATGTTAATTCCCATCATTGTTGGTTCTACTCCCCGCTGTTCATAAAACCCAAAATTATACACAGCCTCAATTTGATTCTTTTTTTATAAGTTTTGAGGAAATCAATATTAACATTATTGCCACCTTTTACGGTAAACCGATCTTTAGAAGGAATTCTGCCCAATTCAAGTAATTGGCCAGACTTTGTTGGATCAAGTAAATCGGGATCGTTGATGACAAATATGTCAGTTTGAAAATTAGAAAGGCCCACAGTGTTAAACGTATCTGATCGAGGCGCCGTTTTACCACATAGGAAATCTTAATAAATCGATCGCTTGCGCTGGTCTCCTCAAATTGTTAGTTGCCGGAACAAAGTATGATTAATATTAGGCTTTATCATGACCATGCTGAGTACTGAGTTATTTGATGAGAGATATTGCTGATTCGACTGTCTTCCAATCTTGAATCAAATAGTTGTATCAGTTACATTCTCATTCCATTTATATCATCAAACTTTTAACATCACATTTTGTATCTTAAATCCTATTTGTATTACACCGACATTATATGAACATCTATATACAGGTGCTATTGTTCGAAATAGTAGAGTTGGTACATTAATTGTTTCGGTATGATACTCAATTTGATAAGTATCTTTCACTCAAGTAATCAGAGAATTGATTAACAATAATAAAAATTATCCAGCAGCCCCTATAACTAAGAATAGGAAACGCGATATTACAAGTGAAGTGGTTCATGCGGGGGATTTAGGAAACGCATGTTGGTTGAGTAATAAATTCAAGTAGTTGGTGATATGAGTTGACTATAACAGAATAGAGCAGACCTGCTAACTCTAATAAACAGAGTTACAAATAGTACGAGTGTTGGGCGCAAATACAGAGCAATAGAATAAGTGACAGACTGGATGAATATACCATGCAATACTGCTTTAATAAATGTTATTCGCATTCATGTGGTATTCAAGGACTATTTTATTGAAAATGGCAATGATTATGTTCATGTGGTTGTATCGCATGTTATAATTTATACATTTGCAAGTGTGTATACGAGAACAAAGAAAGCCTGAAAATAATGATGAAGCATGCGCTTTACATTCGACATAATGGTTACACAAATGTAATATTCAACAACATATCACATGTTGAAACTGTCTTGAACTTTTCTATCAAAAATTTACAAGCCAAAACCATTTGTTAAGCTACTTATAAGTAATTGCATAATTGTATACTTAGTGCATGTTATTTTATAATTAAATTAAATATCTATATAAATCATATTTATAATTGCATTGTTTTATTAGGTTATTCAAACTATTACGCACTATGCTGTGCCAATCCTATTTAGACTGATATAGTCTTCTGGTGTAGGTCGGTCATTAAAATCATGCTCAACAAGAACATTTATCATATCCACAAGTGGCTGTAATATCTCTTTGCTTTTGGCAATTGTTGGTCTAAAGCTTGTTCGTTCGATGACAGATATGTAAAAACTATTAAGAGGACCAGCTTGTGATGTATAGTATGGAGGTAATGAGTTGTTGGACAGCGTTTTATAAATAACCTTGCCAATAATTAATGAATCTGTTTGCATAATTCATTCTTCAAACCAGAATTATCACCTAGAACAGAATAGAATAGTTTAGCTATTTAACACTTAATAGTTATTCAAAACTCACGATCATCAATGACTGAGAATGGCACAGAATTGCTAAACTTTCGAATAATAATTTTTGATTTACCAAATAGCTTTGAATTGATACAAATATCTATATAAATCTAATTAGCAACAGCACACTATTAAGTGCATATGTATATTACCTTCTGGATTGAAATCCGACATAAGTAAATGAATACGATGCATAAAGGCAATTCCTAAACACATAATTAACAATCTAACAACACTTTAGTAGCAAATAACTTTACCACGTAGCATTTGCATAAAAAAGTTCTGTAATCCTTTAGCTCTATTTTGCATTAAATCGTCACATTTATATTCCATTAATTCAATATCGCACTGACGCGATGTCACGTAACAATATCTATCGTGATGACCAAATTCAAGTAGCGGCAATGCAATAAATTCGCTTCCATCTTTATAAGCATCTGGTATTTGATTCATAGCCTTTTTAATGAGCTACACATTACACAATTATTAATAAAATACAATACTCTGACTAAACTTACATCGATAGCTTGATATTGGTTGTAAAGTTGTTCTTGTGCATTTGGACATTCGATGGAAACACTCGCCCCGTTAAAGGTTCCTCGCGCCATTGGCACATTTCTTTCGTGTTTTTCAACCTCCACTATACGAAGACCCGGTTTGCCAAACGCATTCTTTTGCTTTAATACCTGCGAAAGAAATGTTTTTGTTTCATCTATATTTGCTGTTATTCATTATAGGCCAGATACGTCACAATAAAATGTAATACCCACATAAACTAGATGACGATCTACTCGGCATAGTCTGTGCCATACAAGAAACTCCACACCAAACTACTGATGCGCCAAGATAAACAATAATGGATTTCATATTGAATATAACGATGAAAATAAAAGGAAAATAATTAATGATAGCCATAATACTATCTTCATCGATTGATATTTATGCTGAAATACACTTATGAACTTGACCACCACATTAATATAAGACACGTGTTAACATAAAGCTAAAAAAGTCGCCAGTAAGATCAGATAAAGCCCACATGGTCGATGGACTAAAAATAAAATACTACAGCAATAAAGCATGAATTTGTGCAAAATACAAGTCTTTTATTTAACAGAAATTAACTAAATACTGCAATGACGTGCTTAATCGTTCTATTTAGTAAATAACGATGTCTTAAAACTACCATTAATAGTCATTCATTTCTATAGAATTGTTCTATTATTCATGCAAATAACAGTCTAAAAAGAATAATCTGATAACACTATTTAGAATTCTTTTTTGCCATTTTATTCAAATAAAAATATAACTACTTTATAATCAATTGTAATTTATAACGTTATACAATAACAAAATAACGATTTTTTTCTCAATTTAACTATTTTAAAGTTGGATGAGTATGAGAAGAGGAAGAAGAAGAAGCGGTAGCGGGAGGAGGAGCTGGAACAATTTCAGATACTATTTTATCAGTAGTAGTAGTAGTAGTAGTCCAAGTAGCAGATACTGGTACAGTAGCAGTACTAGTAGTAGTATCGGTAGATGAATAAACCATAGGATCAGTAATAGGATCAGATGGAAGAGCAATTGACGCTAATGTATATAAATCTGATGTTGGTGCAGGATTGGGCTGTGTATAATGATTGACACCTAAATTAGACTGATGGGTGCCTATAGTAGTAGATGGAATAGAGGACGTATTAACCACTTCTTTACTTGGTGATATCTTTCGTGAATGATAATTCAATACTGACAGTTCAGGTTCAGGTTCAGTATCTGTACTATCAGGATCTCTTGGTCTATTAGTAGATCGTCGATGTTGTTGTTGTATCATTCCTGTTGTTGCCAATGTATTCTCTTCTGAGATAAAGTGATGTTCATTACTTGTAGTCATTCGAGGTAAATGATCACTAGTATTCACATGTTGACCATGCCAATAATACGAAGGATGAGATGATGTCATTGTTTCAGTAGATCCATGTAATAGTGTCGGTCCAGTCAATATAGGAGATGTTATAGTTGGTGGCTGTATACTTCTTTCATGCCATGATGTAGTAGATGCTTGTCCATTAATAGTTGATTGAGATGTCATATTACTATGTTGTCCAGCTAATTGCATAGCATCTAATTGATGAAACAATTCTTCTGGTGATGCTTCAAGTAATCGCCATAAATAAGTAAGTCCAGTATATTCTCGATGTGATTCGGCGTATACATCAATTTTAGTACTAAGTTTACTATTTATATAATAAGTAATTGCTATTGTTAAATAATACACACTATACTTACCGAATCCTACTTTCCAACGCTTGTTGTTTCCGTTCTAATCGTTCACGCCGTTCATGTGGCAATGATTCCTCTAATAATGCATCAATAGACTCTACAAGATCCCGTTCATCTTCATTTGTACAATTGGTCAAACTAAATAAATATAATTAAATTACATTTATATAACAATATACTACTCATCTTACCTTGCTTCACCTAATACTCTTTGTAAATAGGCTGATCCTTGTCCTTTCTCAACTGTAAACTTTTCATATAATGATGGTGTAATTAATCGAGGCTATAATTGTTATGTAAGTACACATATATACATATACATATATTAATCTATAGTATATTACATACCAATTTCATTGCAGTTGATCTTGATGCAGTCGTCTCTTTAATATGTCCATCCAAAAACCGTTTACTTTTATGAGGTCCTTTATGTCGTCTATAAGTGGATAACCGTTCTGTATTAACACCTTCATTACCACTTGATGAAATATAAGATGCAAAACTGTTATCTATTTCTTGTGTTGTATCGTTTCTAGATGCAATACACAATCCATCAGACATATTGACATCGTGTTCTACTGTATCTTCATTATTATTAGTATTCTCGTTAATATGACAATTATCTTCATCTGTTTCTTCTTCATCATCATCGTCGTCATCTTCCTTTAATCTTAATTCATGTTCTATTTCCATTTCATTTTCATCTACTTCTTCTATATTATCTTCATTATCCTCTTCTTCTTCATTATCTTCATCTTCATCTTCATCTTCCGCTTCTCCATCTCCATCTCTACCTTTCTCGTCATCTTCTAGTATATTCGTTGTTTCTTCTTCTTCTTCTTCTCTTAACGGCATCCTTTCTAATCTTGTAAATGGCATTTTTACATCTTCACCATCCATATCAAGTTTATCACGACTATGAATGGTGGCATTTGTCAATTCAACTAGTGATGCGTTCTTAAACCGTTCTGCTGTTACAACGTTATCTTGAGACTGTTGTCGCATCATGGTCGATACATCATGAATACTAATGGAAGGATTGACAAAGAAGCGTAATCGAGCACCAAATGTATGGCTGTCATTGTCATCTAGTCGATTATTAAGCGACGTAGACGTGTATTTATCTGAAGATAATGAAGATGGCGATGAAGATGCCGAAGATGATCCAGCTTTTATAGTTATTGGCATTGACTGTCCACCAACTAATACAATCAAATCTCTGAACCATGCTGAACATTCTTTAGCAATTTTGTGTGTAAAATAGGCATCATCTAATATACTGAATTAATATATCATCCAATACGTATATTGTTTGCTAATACTTACTCGAGTGTAGATGAAGACGTGCAGCTGCTACTACTTTAACAAGTGTTGTTTGAAGTGTAAGTAAATAGGATGCAGCAATTTCATGTGCTGTTGCCAATCCAAGTGTACGTTCATCTGGAATCTATTAAATATTTCAATTATTAATATGTTACTTTTATCAATCGTATATGACCTACCACAGCTACACCTAATACAGTCATATCTGGACGGGCAACTATTGAAGTAAGCATTGATTCAAAATCTGTGCCATGTGAACGATACGGTAATATGCCCTATTAATATTAGCGTTAATATTTAATAATATTGATCAAATAGTGTGTATGTGTATGTGTTGAACCTACTTTGACACGGGCCACTAATCCTTGTCCAAGACATTCCTCGCATACACCGTAGAGTATCGCTTGGAATTCAGTATGGTTACTTGTAGCTGCATATAGGCGCGTATATACATCTAATAAATAATAACAGTTATAGTTGGTATTGCATATCAGTGCTCTGTCTCTATGTCTCCAGCCCTTTTCAATCTATATTGATCTATAGTGCTACCCGTATTACTTACCCTGTGGCAGACGTAGATGTGGTATAGTCATGGTCTAGAACACGATAGACAACACTATCGTGACAAGCAACATATACTAAGACGATGAAAGCTTACTATTGCGTATAATTGTAAAAACCGTAGTGTAGATTAGTGAATAAAGAAGCGATCGGGGATCTAATAATACCGCCTACAATAACAACAACAATGAAATAGATCTGGGAAAATTAGGTTAGATCTATTATAGTTCATTCTTAAACCTTTTTCTTTTACTCTTCCATCTTCTAAATACACACCATTATCCTACTGTTCTACCTGTATAGGAGAAGTGTTTTGCGTGTGTTATTACTGCTAGACGTTGGATAGCCTTGGTTATCTTTGTGTGCGATTAGTTTCGCATACAACTATCGATTAAGAAAGAAACTCATTTATTTGTTGATTAAAGCGCGATCCCAGCAGTATTTATCTGGTGGGCGTAGCTACGATAATAACGGTCATTTGTTTGAACTAGGTAGGTAGATCTAACACTAATTCATATACGATTCTACTTTATAAAGTATTATAAGCGTATTTTATATTGAATCCGTGGATTAGTTTGATTCTATTTGATCGTCTAACTAACTAACTAACGAACGAACGAATTAATCTAAGTAGAGATGGATAATCTAGCTATTAGCGATGTTGTTGTCGAGTCGGATACATTGCAGGAATTGTTACGTAGTGCTGTATCTGCGCCCACTTGGGTGAGTGCACTTACTCTGGCCTCACACTTGACAGAGGAACTGGTAGGGCAACTATATGCGAATTGGTCTACATTTGATTCAACATCTCGTATTATTGCTTGCCTGGCCATTGCTTGTATCAGACCGATTCAACTAAAAGAACTTGGTGATTCATTATCAAAGGTAATTGATTGTTTATAGGTAATTATACTATATTAATAGCATTGGTTATTGGAAATCAGTTATTGGAATTGGCAGCCAAGGACCCGGATGACTGGGTAAATACTTTTGGACGATTGTTTAAACGTGTACCCATTACGGGTAGATTAGATGTCAAAGATGTAGATCAGATATCTATGTTAAGTAGTCGAATTGAGGCTATAACACTTCAATGTAAGTATATATTTTAACTAATTAATTAGTTGATTAATTAGTTGATATTAAACGGTGTAATAGTACAGGATGGTGTTCAGTTTACACGAGATGAAGAAGCTTATTTGAATGAATCTATTGTTGAACAAAATCGATCTTCGTCAAAATCAACTGCATCAGCACCTTTAGCGGCTATTCGGTCAAGTGAAGGTGTAACAACGCGTTCTGAACGACAAAAGAGATTCCAAATGTTGGCCGCAGTACCTGTTAGTGTTAGCGCTATGGCTTCAGTTATCAATATTAGTGGTAGTGGTAATGCTATGTCTACAACAGCAACAGATAGTAACAGTGGCAATACAGCTGTTAGTGATGGCACAGCTACTGGCATGGGCAGAACACGACCTCCTATGCCAAATAGTCAGGCTAGTTCAAATGCACCAAGTTCAGCAGCAAGTTCAGCAGGCTTATTTATGCCACGACGTACTACAGCACCTGTTCGACCAGGTATGCCAAAACAAACACCATCATTTCTACGTACAGGTGTACAACGACCACGCCCTATCAATACATCTACTCGTGGTAAAGTATTAGACCAATATAGTATAGAATTAAATACAATTTGCATGATAATAACCAACTGTATTTATTACTGTATTTATTTAGTGACTACAACTGGAGGTTCAATTACATCAGTATCAGCCATTGGTAATAGCTCAAGTCAGCCTTCATCGGCCACTGAGTCCAATAATGCATCTCTCGTCTCTCCTATAGTGCCAGTAACACCAGGTGGCAGAGAAACCCGTATGCAAATGCTTGATATTGCTGAAGGAGCGGCTATTATTCGTTCAGTAGAAGATGAAAAGACACGGAAACAACAAGGTAATTAAATACAGCAATACAGTAAATAATAATAGCTAACAATAGCTAATGATTAGATGAGGCGAGAGAGAAAGAACAGCGAATGCAAAAACGACGACATGAAATGGAACAACGCCGTTTACAAGAAGCAGAGGAGAAACGACGACGAATACAAGAGAGAAATGATAAACGAGAAAGAAAACGCCAAAGACCAGGCCAGACACCACGAGAAAGAGAAGCAGAAGAGCGTGCATATCAAGGTAATTGCTATACAGCTACAACTGCTTTACTAATAACCAATATAGAGGCACAGCAACAAGAAGAGGAAGCACAGCGTCAACGAGAACTTGCTATGGATAGTCAGATGTCATCTTCAACGATGATTACTACCAATGAACCTGTAACATCAATACTATCAGCAACAGCAGCAACAGTATCAACCACGGCGGCCACCACTGTATCTATAAATACTACGTCTATTACTACACCAAGTAAGTGATTAATATAAGATAATCAAGTAATTTATTAATACTAATAATAGTAAACCAAGACGATAATCAATTATATTCTGTAAAAAGAACAAAGTATGACACCTCATCCAACACAAATATTCATTCTCCAATAGCGTCGACGACTGTAACAACAAAGACTGACGTAGAAACACCTTCAAATGTATCAAAGAATGAAACTGTGATATCCAGCAATGACACTTCAGTCGAATCCAAATCTAAATCAGAATTCAAATTAGAATCAGAACCAGATGCCACCACCATCGCTATATGTGATCCACAAAGTGAATCGAGTAAGAAAGAGACTACAGAGAATGAACAGCATCAACTGGATCGAGATGGTCATAATCAAATAGGATTTGCAAATAAAGCAGAGAAATCGTATACATTTATTACTAATGGTGATCCAGCAGTAACAAGAGAACGATTGCGGCAATCTGGTTCACCGTATCAAGATACGCTTAATGTATATCGACTATCACAAGAACAACAAGGTAGTTTTCAACCTGCCTCATCCTATTCTCATAAAACAGTGATGAATAAAGAGAAGCAGGATAGTAATCAAAGATACTCGCCACATACTAGACCGGATATACCACCAGCCCAATCACCACGTAGTCAACCTGCATCTGCACAACCTTCACAACAACAACAACAACCTTCACAACAACAGCAGCAACAGCAACAGCAACAACAGCAACATGCTCATAGAAGACCCAGTATATCTTTTATTGAAGGACATGCTGCATCATCTGCCCATGCTAGTTCAGCGCCACATTCTAATAGTAATAGTGGTGGTATTAGTCATAGCTCTATGCAACAACAACAGCCACCACCAATGCAGTATCATCATCCATCTATGTCGGCTCCACAAGGTAAGTAATTAATATAATATACCTATCGACTTAATGTTTAATACTATTTAATATAGGACATGCTATGAATGGACCACCACCACCACAACCTTATGTCATGTCAGCTACTTCTATGACACAAAATCCCCATTCAATGCAACATATACCACCTCATCCACCTCATCCACATCATACTTATGAACAGACATCGACACCACATCCACATCGACATATGTCACAGCCACCCCCTCATGACTATTTAATACATTCATCTACGCCTATGGCTCCATCTTCATCATCATCACATGTTGTACATCCACATAGTGGAGAGCATCGACGACCCTCAGGTTATGGACACCCAATGACGCATTCTAATTCTACACCTGCACCACCAACACATCCAACACATCATGCTATGATGGGACCACCTCATCCACATGCATCATCACAACAACCGCCACAACAGCCTCATGGATATCATTACCATGTTCGACCAGTAGGACCGCCACCACCGACTGGTACAGTTCATGGCTATCCACCACAGCCTCTCTGCCATCAGGTGCTGGCGGTCCACCTCCGCCACAGCCACCGCATACGGGTGGTGCATCGACCCAGTCAAAAGAACTGCTTAATTGGATTGATCAAAATGCTAATTGTGTCCGGCCTGATGAACGACACTACATTGGAGCGTTTGTTATGGGAGATCGATCGGGTAAGTAAATACATAGTGCTATATAATTGATAGGAATTAGTAGCTCATGATTATTGCTATATAGTGCCTTTGCCACATGACGCCACTGTGCCCATTTATCAAGTAGTACTACGAGAGGAGCAACAACAAGATATGCAAACTGGTGCAATGTTCCGAGTACGTGTTGTGCTGGAAATGGCGATAGATACAATGCGCTGGCGTCAGCTGCAAATGCGAACGCCTTGCCAGTAAAATATACATATGGCAGTCATGTCCAGTGTGTACTTTTTAACTTTAATAAATTTAAATAAGTTTTAAAATAAACGAATTAATTTGATTAAACTGATAGTAGTAAAGCAACACAATGTAAATAAATCAGTAATTTTATTATTATTAAAATGAGACTACAACGAGGGATTGTTTACACATCCCAATCTAAACGACTGGTATGGCGCTGGTTTCTTCGACCTTTTCGACCTGACTATTAGATAGTTTATTTAAATCGTTGGCAGTTGCGGCACGTCGTGGTGGGAAAGCATTGGCTAGTGTACGTTTGAAATACACTTGGTAGGTCAGTACACCAAACCATAATACCGAATAGACACCGACCACACAAAGATGTGCATAGTGTGCATCTATCAAGAAAAGGGCTGAAATTAGTAATATGGTTTTGATTATTTGTAATTTACTTACGGATTCTTAATAGGCCGAGCAGTACATTAATAGCCGCTAATGTCCATACAAATATACCCATATGTCTATGGATGGCGGTCATTAAGTGTTTACGAGGTGTAAGCACCTGTTGAATGGCATTACGTTGACCAAGTGCCTTAACGAAATAGGCACGTAGCATACCAAATAGGGCCAGTACACAGAGCAAGGCAAAAATGATAATGCCGACAATACCGTGGAGTGATTTACTAGGACCATGGCTTAGGCCAAACATACCAATAAGGCAGCCGACCGTCACCATTAGGAAAACAAGCGTCATGGCCCATCGATGAGCCTTTGTATGTCTAACGCTACTGCCATGGTCTTTGGGAAATAGTTGACGGCGTAACGGCTGTGTACCAACAAACATGGCCACGGGAGCAATAAGCAGCCACGCTAACTACTCGGTGATCGTAAATAAATGTGATATAATATAGATAATTGATTTGGTTAGTATTAGTAGTATAGTTAAATATAAATGACTTACGGAAAGCAAGTAAACATGAGCAAAAAAGAGTGACATCACTAATACGCGTAAGTATTACTACTTTTGTCGTTTTTATCGTTTTTTGTAAGTGATGTTTGAATAAAGAAATAAGTAACAAATAGTTGTTGATACTATTACTATTACTACTACGACTACTGTGGATAGTGTTGTTGTTGTTGTTGTCACTATTGAAGGCGAGGTGTGTCCAGCAGAGATTTTGGATAGGTTACGAATTGTTTTATGTGATTTCGCTTTTATCTAACGGCGGCATATAAATATATAAACAACAACCAGTTGCCAATCGATGAATGATAGTGGAATAATTACAAGCAATAGTTGTTGAAGTGTAACAACGTGTACACCTTGACGACGGCGAATAATTCAAGAAAATGAGCAATAACGACCACTGATGGATGGGAGAGTTACTTTCAATTGCCCATGCACGCACACATACACACAGGTACCGACAAGCTACGCTATTACGCGTGCGGCCAAGTCGGCAACCAAACAGATTTTTCGTTGCTGAGGTCTGTTGTTTGGCATGTAGAACGTTGGACGGCCAGATAAGAATGTCACGTCTACCGGGAGGACACTGCTTTCACTTTCTAATATAGGTGGTGTGTGTGGCGGTTATTCTGTGATACAAAGTAGTAGTGTTATAGGCAATACGGATAGCGGCTTTTCTCGTGATATTTACCGCTTAGGTATTTGTTTAATATTGAAAGACAATAATTTAATTCAAAACACTATTATATCAATAATAATAATAACCTCATTGACAATAAAATAACAATAATGATGGCAATGTCAATAATAATAATAATAATAGTAATAATAAACAGAGGGGCTCTTGTTTATTGGGAACAGTTCAAACATTTGCTGCATGTCCCTTTTGCCGACTTGCTATGCACATAGCCCCTTTCAATGCAGGTTACGCCAATTGCCAAATGATCAAGCTGGTTCAGGTACGCGTAATATTGAGCTGTAATCTTACGGGTTTTTCCGGTTGCGTGGCTATACAAATGTACAACAAGAATAGATAATCTTTTATTTATTATTTCTATGCACCAATCACATCCTACTAATATTTAATGGCAATACACATTTAATATATAGATGGCTATAATAAAGATAGTAACCAATGTTTTAAATTTCTATAACTATGTCGCCATCAGCACTGAGAATGGGCAATAGCATTGTTTGTAATTTATTACAATCGTCTGTAATGCACGTGGTGTCACCATTGTTAATAAATTATATTTATTAAATTACAAGGCTGGAGATAGATGGCGAAAATTGCTCAACTACTTGTACAGCTTAAAAGCAGTCCAAGTGGCCAACTCTAGTCACCAATACCGTTAATTATCCTTATTTTGTCGCTTGAAATGTCATTGATAAACGATAGGCCTAACATTTCTACATTTTTTCAAATTAATTAATCACCGGACATAATGAAATGCTAAGCCTAAAGCCTGTTTATCACTAATGTCAAAAACACGGGCCAAATCGTTATTGTATTTAAAACCAGTACTTAAAGTCGTCTTATCAATAATGTTCTTCGTTTATGATGGGACTTTTTTGGCCTTAACAATCACCATGAAATAGGCTGCTACACAGAAGTACCCAGTAAATTTCGCATAGGTTAGTACAAGGTATTGCAAATAATTGTCAACTCTTACTTTTAAATAAAACAGACTAAGGCTTTGGTACTACGCTAAAACAAATTCACGATGGTGTAGAATTTATTACTGTATTGAACCGATCAAGATGTAGTTAGTGTATTTAGTGTAAGTGCACTTTAATTACTTGTTTATTTAGCCAAACTGTTTAATAATACGCGTTAAACCATAAACCTTTATTTATTTTTAATAAAACGTCAATATTTAATTCTACTAACACAAATCCATTTAGTAAACATGCACTTTTATCAATAACTTGCATTGCAATAAATATATTGATTTATAATTTATATTTAAATAATAAATAATAAAACACAGTAATATGCGTAGCAACAAAAACAACTTTATTGAGTGTGCAGTAAGCAGCATACAAACGCAAACTGTTTATAATCCAAGCCATATAATATTCATATTCACTTAATTGTCGGCTATTCATATCTAAACATATAAATATACAATAAATAGACCATATATATATATATATCCATTACTCATGGCTATTTACTTCATTGTCGTGCGGTGATGGCAGTGATAGTGGTAATGGCGATACAGCTTCTAAAGTGTCAGGTGGTGTAGACGCGTCTTCCGATTGTTCCGATAATGCCGTTAAATGACCAGTTGACACTTGTTCAGATCGATGTCCACTTGTATAGTAGATCGACCGTTCACTCACTTCTGTAATGGGTGTCAGTACAGGTATACGCATCACTTGTGGTCTATGACCAATATCCATTCTAGGTGTATACGGCACATCTACATTATTGTCTTCTTCATCCTTCTCTTCATCGTCATCGCTATTTTCAGTATGGGTAATATGTGCGCCATGTGGCGTAGAGCAAATAGTTTCTCTATGTGTAAAATTAATAGTAAAATCATCATCCGATGATAATGGAAGTGTAGTATTAAATGGTTGATATTCTCGCATTAAATCAAGTTGACGAGTAAGATCTTCTGGCGCCTCATCCTCTGAATAATGACCAGAATGATCAGTTATGTCGTCATAATTGAGTGAAAGATGATTGACAGATGGCTGTACTGATGTAGCCTCGTCATCTTCATCACAATAAACGGAGAACTTTGATGAATTTGACGGCAATTCAAACGTTTGATTCGATTCTTTGTCGTCGCCGTCTTCTTTTTCCTCTTTGTTACTCTTATCGCCACACTTTTTTCTTCGACCTCGTTATTGCCATCGAATGAGTGATCTGGGTCACTATTTTCATATGCTAACGGCTGATTAAACATTTCCATAACATCATTTAGTGCAGCCTTTGTATGAATGGTAGGCGATGAAGGCCGCTCATAGCTTCGACGCCTACGCTTTACTGGTGATGGGCTCTCTAATTCTGCTTGAAATAAGTACATTAAAAGTATTAAAATGTAATCTATCATGCCTTTTAGCTATACCTACCATCTGGCTTGGTTTTAGTACGAGGTGTATCAAAGTTTGCACCTAATAGTCCCAATGCAGCAGCTCTGGCTTCTTCAAATGAGCGCTCTACACCATCTGGATACACAAATTCAAATGTAGCCACCATAACTTCTGGTCGTGGCGCCTTTGTCTTGGTTTTTGGCTTTTGAACAGCATCAGCGGCTGTTTTATCGGCTGAAGCATCGGCCAATTTAATATAATGCAATGGATCGTCTCTAAGCAGATCTGTCTCCGATCGTGCACTATATGGCGTCAGTCTTGATGATGTTTTATTACGTGCTGGTGTAGTATCTTCAACTGATTCTTCCGGCTATAAAAGGCAGTATTAGTCACTATATATTAATGATATAGTTTATTATTATTATTATTGTTATTTACCTCATCCTCGTATACTTTAAATTTCTTGCAAGGCTGCGCTAGACGTGTACCAAAGTTTGATAGCTTCTGTCCTCGCCAACGAGTCGGCTCTAACCGATTCTCTTTATGTCTACTGGCTTCGGTGCCTAGATCAGTCCAAGGTGTTGTGTTGTTGTTGGCGACAGCTGGTAGGCTAGCATCTTCTTTATCTTGATAAACCTCTAAACGCTGATTATGTTGGCCAAGAGCGTCTTTGACCTCAACGTTACTCTGTGTGTTTGCTTGAGCGTTGCCAAAAACACGCATGGGTGGTCGTTCTACTGTCGGCTTTTTTGAGACTTCTGCTACAGACTGTTCAGCAACTAAATCAGTCGGAGATAGTTTAACACCAACAGCGGCCATTCGAACTTGAAATGCATTATATTTGCGTGTAAGCCGATTTAGTGGCTGGGCAAATCGATTAATGCCTAGCTTATAAATGGCATCTGCTTGTTGCCATCTAAATTCAATTAAGTGATTATTATTTATTAGTTACAATGTAATTACCTAGATTCTTTTTCCAAATTAACAGCATACTCTTCATAAAATGCAGCCAATTCTTGTCCAATGCCGTTGGCTTCAAGATGCTGGAATATAATACGCGGCTCAGCAATATACTCGGCGTACATAAGCCAGCACCGTAAATAGCGTGGATCATTTACATAACGTTTATCTGTGCGAAAGGTACGTGTACACCGCTCAAGAAGCGGTACAAGATTACTTTCACTATTGTTTCCTTGTGGATAGTTATCGATGGTCCAGTGTACAAATTTATAATATGCTTCGAGTGGATCATCCCATTCGTGTGCGTTAGTAAGTAGAGTTTCAAATCCTTCGCGTTCTTCTTGCAATTTAGAATGACGTTTTTTATCAGGTGTACTAAACTGCCGTACAAGCTCATAAACACTTCTTCCACTACGTACGGGTAGAATATTCTCTTTTTCTTTCTCAATATCAGTTAGATCGCCGATGTGGAATAGGGAAGCATTTATTTTGCCTTTCTCTTTAGACGTGGGATCGACAAAAGACCGCGTACCAATACTTGTTGAATCATCGGTATTTTGACAGTTGATTTGGTCGGACTCCAATGGCTTAACTGCCACGCCAGTAGAAGAAGTCTCGCGGTTTGAAGCAAGTAAATGCGCCATGGTTTGTTGTGGACTACAAAGATTGGTATAAAGAAAGAAAAGAGTGAAGAGAAATAAATAAGCGAAATCGCGACTTTTTAGGCCACGTACGTATAATCTGCACCACATCATCTAAACAAGCGTTTATTGGCCATTGCTGTTTTAATGATATTGTTACAGTTTTAATTGAATTAGCAAGTAAAATTATAAACAGGATATGAGTTATGATATTAGATTGTTTACAACATATAAACGAATGTATTGCAACTCAAATACTTTAAAAACTATTTGATAAATAGTAAATTATATAAATATAAACAAATAATAACTGTATAGTTAATTGAATATTTTAATAAAGTATTAAATAAAAGTGCGTAAAAACTATTAAATTACAATATGAACAGAAAAATATATGCATTATTTGTATTTTTAGATAAAAGTGCAAGAATAAATACTTTTACAATTACTATCTACTATATAATTAAACCGTTTGTTGTATAAATATAAACCATATATTTACTTGCCATTTATATTTTATATTTTATAGCACACCTACTATGCATTAGCCATAGGTGATGCGCTATATACTAATGTTTAATATGTAGTTGATTAAATATTTAATATAGTAATATTATTAAAGTGGCCTGAATAAAAATTAGAAATATATTATAATATTGAAACCATTTGATTAGTAGTTTTTGGATATAATAATCTAATATAGACTAGCTGTATTATAGTATTTAACACTAGTGATCTATAAAATTGAGTTAATATTTAATTTACAATTTTCTGTTCAAATAGTTATCTATTTATCTACTTATTTATAAACCTTCAGGCCTTGCTTTTTAACAAACCAATAATATTGATTAAATAAACGCTCACTGGCGTTGCTGTTTATAATACTAAAAATAAATGATTTCCTTATTTGAGTGAATTATCATCATTATTAAATACTTAAAAAGGCAATTGGAATATTCTATTTGCCCTTTTTTTATGCTGCTTTCCTGTTAGTTGGTAGCCTTTGAATTTTCTAGTCTTTTACTTTCCTGCCAGTATAAGTTGGCCTATAGTACATTTATTTCTTGGCATCATAAACACTGTTATCACTTGAAACTTTTAATATAAAAGCATTTGACTGCAACACTTCATATCTTTGTTAACAGCGTTTTATCCCACATTCTTATTAACAGCAATTACTCTTGTTTTCGTTAAACAAAACACTTTGTTAGCTATCTACTTAACAGCAATAACCTACAATATGGATCAATACTCGCAAGACATTGCTAGCTCTAGCTCTCCTAAGCCACAGCGTGTTATAGCCGCACAGCCAGGAGCTCAAGGAACATGCAAGTGTCATTTGCGCATGAAATTCCTCTTGGAGAACAGGGAGGCTATGGTAAGTGAACCGTGAAAAGCCAAGTCCAATAATTACTAAATAATGGCTGTTATTGATTATAGCGCACATTATGAACGCTATTGGCTCGATTATTGGTGCATTTGGAGCAGTAAGTAATAATAAAACGATGCCTAATGTTTATTGATATATTTATTCTTCATCTAGATTCCATGCTGCTTATGTTGTCCAAATCCATATAAGGAGGTACATCAAGGTAAGTTGTTTGTAGTCCACATTTATTTTAGTGCTAATATAAATGTTTTAGGATCGGTTGGTTTGATCGAACGGTTTGGTAAATATTACAAGACAGTCAACCCCGGTCTTGTCAATGTAAATCCTGTCAGTGAAAAGATACGACGGGTCGATATTAAGATGCAAATCACTTCAATTCAAGATATATCAATTATGACTAAAGTGGGTGTTTAATTGCTAACATAACAATGCTGCACAACTTGCTAACCATGTTATCAAATCAATTTATTGTTATTAGGACAATGTTAATATCACAATTGACTGTGTTGTTTATTGGCACGTTGTAGATGTGTACCTTGCCACGTACGGCGTCACACAACTCGAGAAGGCTCTTTTGGAACGTGCTCAAACAAGTCTCCGCGCAATTCTTGGTGGGCGCTCATTGCAAGATTGCATTGAGAATCGTGAAAGTATTGGACAGTCATTAGGCGCTATGCTTGAAGAACCGGCTGCCTCGTGGGGTATTCGCGTGGAGAATACACTAATCAAAGACTTGCAATTCAGCCAAGAACTCCAGCAGTCCCTATCTAGTGCTGCCACGCAGAAACGTATTGGTGAATCAAAAGTCATTGCTGCCAAGGCTGAAGGTAAGTTTGGCAAACTAGTAGCACACAGTGGCCTATTGGCTCGATATTGCGATAAAACAATGGCTAATACACTTGACTCGTGTTCCATCATATCTAGTCGACTCGGCTAAACTAATGCGTGAAGCATCGGAGATTCTTAATACCCCGGCAGCCATGCAGATCCGCTATCTCGATACCATGGCACAGATGTCAAAGAGCGGCCAGACTAAGGTTATCTTTATGCCAGTTCCAGGTCCCGATGTCCAGGCAGGTGCGACAGACTCTCATGGTGGAAATGCATCTGGCAAAACACCCGCATTTACTCCCCAAATGGCGGCATTGACAGAGTACATGGGCGACCAGCGCTAAGTGTATGTATCGCATTGCCATCATTATACTCATAGCTGCTTATAACTTTGATATGCTGTCTATCATTGAATAAATACTAAAATACTTGCTAGTATACCTATTTGGCATCTTTAATGGTAAACAGCCACTCCACACACTTCCATATAAGTCTTGTAAAAAATAAAACGCCATGTTTTTGTTTTAAAACACCATGTAACTGTCTCGTTACTGACTTGGTTTAAAACGTGATCAACGTGCCAGATCACTGTGCGTTTTACTATGTATCAGCTATGGTCAATCCATTAGAAGTTCCTTTTGACAAGCAAAGTGTATTTCTCATACATATTTTTGCAACTGAAACAGCAATCCGGTAATTCCAATGCTGCCATTGATGCAAACATGTTGATTGTTGTATTTTTAGCATTGACAAAGCATGTTGATTGGCTTAACGTCTCTTGACGATTATTTTCATATGCTTTTGTGCCCACTAGCGCTTCCTTTCGTAGAAACGTGTAATAAACATGGTATTTCATCTCTCCGTCGTAATGTATAAATATTGTCATGATTAGCTCGATTTGTACTATACCGTATCCTTCAATCCTCCGTTACTTCACTTGCTTGACGCAAACTTAACGACTACCTCATTTGCTATCTAGAATAGAATCCTCATTATAGAAATTCATTTTTATTATGACGAGATTTTATAACTTTTTTACAATTGTGATGATTGGTACCCTGGTGGCACTAATTCAAACGGCAATGGCATATGTTCCTTACCAGATACCAAGGTATAAAACATATATAATATTTAAGTAATACTAATTTATATATTATTTGATAGATATTGTCACGATTACGATGCTGGCGTACGACACTTGAACAATACCCGTAACCAAGCTCAGTACAACATAACACATTTAAAATGGATCGGTTTATCAAAATCAGCAGCTTTTGCCAAAGTTAAATGGAACAATCAAAACGGTGTTCTCACATGTAAATGGGGAGAATATAATAAAATCACGACAGAATACCAGGTTTTTACTGTATGAACAAGAAATATTGTAGTTGCATTTACTTATTTATTATGATGTAGGCATTGCAAAAGGGCGAGAAAATGTTTTCTGACAATCAAGCACCTGGCAGAAAGTACATCCAGCGCCCATTGTCAAGTTTTACCATTGAAAACTCGAGTGGAGCTTATAATCGTGTCGCCAATTGTTACATCCACGAAGATGTTCAAGGAGTTCCGCTTGGACAATTTATAGCTAAAAAGACCTGGGAGGAAAAGGCAGTATTTCTACCAGATATATTTTATAAAGTGACCCAAGGTGAGCAAAATCTATTGCACTAGCACCTACATGTTAGCTAATCTTTATATGTAGCAATTATGTACTGGCGCAGCCTTAACATTATGCATGCCGGCATTACTGAAAACAGTATGTATATTCATATTCAAAAATTGCATTCTAACATTGATCTGTAGCTATTATGGTTGAGCAAATAACCGCAGACCACGTACGCGTCAAGGTTTATGATTATACGGATGCAAGCATGTTGGATGGGCAAAATAAGAATGTGCTTAGAACTGGAAAGCTTTCTACGTTAAAAGAATTGGATAGCAAAATATCTATTGAAAAGTGCTACAATCAAAATGTAATGCTTAGTATAATGGTATACTATGCGATCACTGGAGCTTATCCACCGGTTAGGCCAGAATCAAAAATGGAAGCTTACCGTTATCTACAGATACATGTTCAAGGCGTACTAGATCCATCGTCAACACGATCCTCAGCTATTTTGAACAATCCAAAACAAAATCCTAGTGAGAAATTCAAAAATATGAACCAAACACCGCAATATCCAACGGTTGCCAATGTCGCGCCGTCAAACAAATATTCCCTCTTATACAAACTATCGAGCCACTATTTGCCGTAAAAAACACTGACTGCACAATTCCTTCTAATGTTTTGCACAAGTTGCTACCGCCTATGAGACCATTGCAAACATGGGCAAATGGATGCATAACAAGTTTTCGAAACCAAAACAAGTAGCCGTATAGTTTAAATATCTTTACAATGCTTGCAAAGCAATAAAATTATTGTTTAACAATTTATAGTAAAATTATTGTAATAATTCTTAACATTATTAATGAACAGATTGTAAAGATAATAAAAATCACTAAGACAACTAAATCGCTTTATTCAAACGTTCTTGTTATAGCAACATATAAGCCAATTATTTTTTTAAATAGTTAATGATAAGTTCTCTGTAGTTGCAAATCTAAAAGAATGTTACATTTTGCTATTCATGTTTTTAACTGACTTACAAATTTAAATAACCTGCGACCAGCTGGTGAGAGCAGCCATACATAAGGTAAAATATTGCTACATAAGGGTAGATAAACATCATTATCTTTTTGCATTGCAATTGCCTCAATGATCGGCTTTACTACTTGCGTGGGAGAAAGTATAGGCATTACAAACTGGCCGCAGTGTCCAAAATCGGCAAACATATTCGTCGCAATATGTCCTGGGCATACCATAGTCGTATGAACGCCCGAGTTAAGCATATGCAATTCATGTTGTAGTGAATCGTGAAACATCACTGCTGCTCCTTTACTAGCAGCATAGCTTGTTAAACCACCTAAACCTGACCAGCCTGCAATCGAAGCAATTGTTACAATATGACCCTGTTTGCGGCCTTGCATTGCCGGTAGAAACTCGCGAACGGTCCAGAAATGGGCCAAGTTGTTAACTTGAAATGTTTTCTCGATATTTTCTGGAGATACATTTAAAATACTGCCTTTAGAAACCCATCCAGCATTATTGATTAACACCGTTGGATTCCCCATCTGCTCACGAATCTGTTGTGCGGTCACACTTAATTGTTCTCGATTTGTAATATCACACTCATAGACCATAACATTCTGCTGATCATTTGGCATAACCCGAATATCTATCACAGCTACTTTTGCACCCAAATTTGCTAATTCTTTTGTAAGCACGTTGCCAACACCACCGCAGCCTTAATTGATATTAGTGAGTAGTGCTAAATTATCAAATACTTAACAAGCTTACCACCCGTTACGACTACTATTTGTGTGACCAATCAAAAGATAAAAGACGTCGCCGAATCAAACGCCGTCTTACTGCGAGAACAGCACGAAATACCGAGTAATATACTAAACGGCGGGCCCATACTTGATTTATGGAAACGCTACAAGTATTTGCCGCTAATGCAAGCGCTAGACCAAACCAGCTACTGAATACGGTTGCACGCAAAAGTCGTGCAATAGTATCTATGCTAATGTTACTCTTTGGCTGAAACGTCATTTCAACGTTTGATGTTGTCTCGACAGTCATTGTACTGAATGTTTACTATTGAAGATTTACAACAATAACGATAAAGAAAAAGAAAAGAATAGACAAGGACTTGATTATATTGTAATGATACGCAAGTATGACAATTAACTAGTTATTATACTGTATAATGCTGGTGGTTACACCTGCTATGACTAGTACTACTGGGATTCTACTGTTAATATGTTGTATTTTATTTTTATGTTTAAACAACTAAAAAACACATTATAATTTTATAAAATGGTTCATTTTTATAATAGAATAACCTTTATTTATTATTATTTCACTGTTAGTATTTCTATTATACCATAGTATTTTATTTGTTTATTGGCTAAATAACTCATATGTGCATTAAGATTACCACTGATTAATAGGCCGCGTATTATTGCTGTACACTCAGAACTAACTATATGTAATAGACAGTTTGATGGTGCAGTTTAGCGTCTTTACATTGCCTAATGACCAAACAATTAATAATATCAATGCTAAACTTGATGCTTTATTATAAATGCTGCTATCCAACATCCAATAGCCAATGCTAGAAACTGTTTGTTAAAAACATTTTGTATTGATAGTTGATATTATAGTGCTAAAATGAGCTGTTTATTCCTGTAGTCAAGTTGTAATGTTAATTTGAACAAGTACACGTCAATCGGTATATCCTCATAGTTCTAGACAGTACGACTAGTCTATGCATAGTGATAGTCCTGCAACAAACAATATCACAGCGTATCAATGTTACTGTTGCATTGATGTTATGGACTGTTTGGAATGCATGCAAGTATGGAAATTGATTTTGCCGGTAAAAGTGACAATAGAAGCATAATGGCGCATTGTCGCTGTTTTTTTAAAGCCAATAGATCTAGTTTGCGACGTGTAGTTGAGCTGTGTAATGGTGCTGTATAGACTTGTATGTAGATTTCTACCGCCTATGTATCGGATTATTTATAATAAACACAAACCATCTTCCATTCTACTTGTTTCTTTTAACAATCCAGTATTACTATAAAGCTTTCTATTGCCGTCGTCGGTGCCATTGTCGTGGCTCTTGTGGCCACTATGATCGTGGTGGATGCTAAGCCAGTTCTAGCTCGTCGCGGTATGTTGCAATTACAATAAATATGTAAATTAGTATACTTATTAACACTATGTTTACCTAATGCATCATTAGAACATAAGTCGTGATTATTGATCATTATTCCAACACTTATGACACTATTATACACATGATGGCCATTATAACACATAACAGCTGCAGTAAGTGGAATTGTATATTGTTTGGTTACATACCAATTATATTTTATGTATTATGCATATCCAATAATAATACTAATAGTTGGCAAGTGATGTTTTTATCAAGTAAATATAACTATTACATGCTATGCGCTGTGTGTGTTTAACAATCTAATATCAATAGTTGGTAATGGCATTTTATATTAAATAGCTATATGCTAATTAAACAATATGCGTTGTGTATATTTAATAACATATTGATAGTTGGTAAGTAGTATGCTATATTAACCAATTTTATATTTGTTACATGTCATTCAATGTGTGCACTTGATAACTTGTATTAATAGAATGTAAGTGACATCGTATAGATTAATTTATATGCTGCTTATATGGCACATTCTACATATACTATTGATACAGTTTAGCCGGTATATTCAATAGATTAGCATTGGTGGTGTAAATGGAGCTGCAGAGCAATATATTAGGATATCTTTGGCAAAATCAAGACCATTCAATGACGATTTCATTCACTTACATACCAAGTTACAGCAATGCTCTCGTTTTATTCAACTATTAATCAATAGCATCATTTATTGTCAACAAGTCTGAGTTGTGCCTATTCAACTGTGCAAACTGGTAATAAATACATATTTCATTTTAATTATATTTAAGCATTTCCATAGTTTTGTTTATTTGCGTTTGCATTCAACAGCTATAAACGCTATCTAAATAAACATATTAATAACAAATTTGTACAGATATTCTCTATTAAGTGTCAAGTATATTGGCGAAACTGTAACAATATTGCCATTCAAACTACAATTATGACTATCAACATTGTAACAATACATTTTAACAATATATTTAAATGTACACATTTGTAAACATGTCATAAGTATTATCAAAGCTGGCACTGTCATATATTTAATACATTTTAAAAGTACTATGATTACATAAAAGCATGCCAATCTTTTAATTGTTAATGGCTAGTCTATTCTTTTTTCCTACGCATATTACGTCTTATTTTTTTAATTTATTTTATAAATTCATTACAATCCCATTGCAATATTGTAAGTTGAACTAACAAGCAATTATTTATTAGGCATTGAAAACTATATAATATATTCATATTTAAAAACACAAATAGTATACACTTAATACAAGTACACGTATGATTACCTATCATTTAATAAAGTGTATTTAGCTGAATTGTACTTTGACTCCCACATCTGTCCCAAAGCACAATTCATTTCAATCAAAGTTATGTTGTTATGCACAACATAGTTATATTACTTTCTATTAAAATATTGTTAATAAATTGATTTAATAAATAATGTAACATACTATTGCTTTCTTTGAAACATCTGAGCCTGATTGTTATTGTGTTGGCTATACGTAGAAAGACTGATCAAATATTAATAGAAGCCATATGATTGCAATTCCATATTGTTTTGCAGTTGTTATTGTTGCATCTACATACAGCATAAATTATTGCATCTAAATGATCTCTTTTATTTTCTACTATTTTATTATAGCATTCTGGGCATATTGTGATGTAAGATCAGTATTAATATAGTTGTTACAAATGTTGTTTATTAGACAGCCACTTGTCCTATAGCCAATCTGACTAAATAAATGACAATATATATATATCTATTAAAGCAATAATAAATATAACTAATTACATTACATTACTGTACTGATAATTACACATGAATTAATTAATGTTGGACCCAATATTATACATGTTATAGGTATGAATAAGTGGTTGATTGTATTTAAAAGCATTAAGAAAAAAAAGTGAAATGAGTAAATAAAATTTAAGAGCCAAAGTAAAATAGTTTACTAATCATAAATAATTCATTAGTAAACTCATATAATTCAGTACAAAAGATCAAAGCTGACATCCTTTGCCTGATTGAACTACACATTTGTTATTCTGCTAAACATGGAGCTAGATGGTAAGTGACATTAAATAATCAAACTATAATACTTTAATACTTTACTGCAACAATAATATGGATTAACATGTATTTGTTTATTATACTTTATTGCAAGTGACATGAAAATGCTATTTAATATCTATTTTGATATTGAAAATAGTGCAAATTAATTAAAACTGACTAATTCAATCAGAGTTGATATGATACTGCTTTAACAAATAACACTTCTCAGTAGTAAAAACTGATTGACGGTTTATTATTTAAGCTATGGATCTTTTTGTCTAGTTTGAATTTAAGGACTCAAAGGGAAATGGCTCTGTGTATTTAATAAAACGCAACAGTATAGAATGAAATGAATAGCAATGAGAAAGACATGGATAGTAATCTTGAAGCTATAGTACATATAGCGCAATGAGCGGAATGAACAAAGTATACTGGAACATATAAACAATAAAATGTATTCGGCATATTGTAGAATGATATTTAGCAATACGATCATACAGTATGAAAGGGATATATGCATACTGGATAATAAAGCTATGATGATAGACATTTCAGATTTTAGTGTCACTCACCACCCAGTTCTATGTTCAATAGAACAATTGTCTAGTTCAATTATGCAAATGTTATTTGATAGTGCCATTTAACACCAAACCACACTGTAATTAGTATAAAATAAAATGATATATTATCCTATATAATTTAAAGGCCAGTCAAAATTTTAATTTATATGGCAATAGACACACAAACACACGTACACGTACTCATAAACAACGCGCGATCCTACACTTGTACGCGTAAAGCATAGTTTAGCAGCTACGTTTTATCTATGCACCGAGTTGTTGGACCACTTCAAGCAACTCACTACGTACAGCTGAAGTTAATTGATCTTCAGGTGACGACAATACTTGGGCGAAGACGCCACGGAGGGCCGGTAGATGTGAAGCAATGGCCGGGTGGCTCGAACGAATTAGCTGAATTAGACAACGGTAGACAGGCTCGTTTTCGGCATAGTCAGTACGTAGTGGCAAGTGTTGCACAAGTACAGGCAATACTTCTTCAAGCTGGATGGCATTAGGATGGGCAATAATTAGACGAGCAATGGCACCGCAGGCATTATCAACGGCATTAGGCAATTTGCATTGGAATAGTGGGCTAAGTGCAGCAAGGATCGCTGGGTACTGCGAGCTGACATCGACTGTGCTGTATTGGCAAAGTGTACCAATGGCAAAAGCCGCATTGCTGCGTACTTCTTCCTCTGGATCAACCAATGCCTTGCTAACAACAGCGTAGATCGTTTCAGTAAACTCGGAAACACCTTCCTTAAGTCCGCTGGTCGTCTCGCCAATGCAGCCGATGGTCATGGAACGTTCCGAGGTTGACTTGTTTGGCGCGTAATAACTAAGCAAGTGTGGCAAGTAGACGCGGAAATAGTCGACAAAGCTGGCACCCAATGCTACTGACAAGGCTCCAATCATATCTGTGCTTGAGCTGATCAACAAAGCATCGTGCTCTGACTGATCACCGTTATTTTCGTCATCACCACCAAAGTCCTCGTCTTCATCGTCCAGTTCAGCTGTTTGGCAGTAAGATTTGCCTTCAAGTACTTCAAGAACGGCAGTGTTAACTTCTTTGACATAGTCGGCAATCATAGATGGGCCAACGCGTTTAATAGCATCAGCCAACTCTTGCTGAATGACAATAGCGACCATCTTGTCATCTTCTTCCTTCCAGGCTTGAAGCAATGCTGGCATAACCAATTGAATGATTGAAGCAACGTTCTCGTGGACTGGTTGTTGCAATGGCAGACCAGCAATCCATTGTGTACCTTCAGGTGTAGCCATATCGCTAAATGTATACACGAACTTAAGCAATGAAGCAATGGATGACTTGCGTACACCATCGGAGTAATGGTCAAGCATCTTAATCAAAGAATTAACACAGTCTGAAGCGTATGGCATAAAATGGCCACGAGTAGCTTCAACCAACTCGCCAATAGCATCGGCGGCAATTTCCTTTTCATCTCCAAGAGCTGTGTTAAGACGGAAGGCCTCTTCCTCTTCATCATCATCTTCGAGTCCCTCTTCGCCAAGATCAATCTCTTCTGCTTCGTTAACAAGCTCAACACCATTGGTTTCGTCTTGTTTACAAGTGTGCAATAGCTGTGGTACAATAGTAGGCAAGAATGGTGCCATGGATTCACCGAATACACCAGCCATCAAAGTGAAGAAAGAGTAGCTAGTTTCACGTAGACGTGGACCTTGCAATTGTAGTGCTTCAACAGCCAATAGCATAGTAGGCTCCAAATACGGCATGAATGCTTCTTTGCCAACAGCAGTGGCAATGGCACCAGCCGTGTCGGTAGCAACACCACGCAACACAACATCGTCATCTTCAGTACCTTGATAGGCCATCATTGGCTGAAGACGGACCATAACTTCATGGAAGTATGGAGCAAATGCTGGGCCGGATGTTTGTGCAGCACTGCCTACAGCATTGACTACAGTGCAACGCATTTCACCTTGAGTGTTCTCCATAAGAATAACTAGCTTCTCCATAAGAGTTGGCATATACTGGAGAATTTCATCACCCAAGTTGTCCAAAAGAGCCCGAGTGCACTGCATGCATACTTGGTAATTTCTGGATTGGATTCACCAATCAAGTTGAATAGAAGTGGCAATAGAACGGCGTGATTGTTCGTAACAGCCTCTTCAATTTCGTCGGCTACGCAACTGAGTGCAAGACAAGCAGCACGACGTACAGTAGCATCTGGATCTTGTAGACCGGCAAATACAAGTTGCATTAATTCGTTGATCTTGCTGCGCATAAAGTCGGCACATCCTTCGACGGAGGCAGCAAATGCCATCATAGCAGCCTTGCGGTAGCCGGGCGCTGGATTTGTCATATACTCAAGAATGAGCTGGAGCAGCGTTGGGAAGACTTGAGTAGGTGGCAAGCTTGACGACAACGACTGGATAACACGCAGAGCAACACGGGATGGTGAGTCATCGTCAACATCTTCTGGATCGTCTTCAGTAGCAATTGGCATCAAATGCTGGATCATTGGCGTGACAAGCTTGGCTTTTTGCAAACGAGTCTTCTTGTAAATTGAAGTCATTAACAAGAAGGAAAGAGCCATAACACGGGCCGAGTCATCAAGTCCTTTGTTTGAGCCAACATTGAACGAGAACTCAATAAGCTGAGGAATATGACGTGATAGAATTGGTGTCTCTAGCAACATCATGCTGTCGAGTGCATCAAAACCTTTAGCCAAGCTGCTTTCATCGCCTTCAGTAATGCATTGCTGAAGAACAGCAATCATATTTGGCACTTGATCTTGTAATAGACGGACTTGAGCCTTTTCTTCGCCTTCAATGCTATCGGCCAATGTGCTAAGTGCCTGTAGTGTTGTAATACGCACTTCCTTGCTTTCTGGATCCATTAGAGTACGACTGAATAGGCCAATCAATCGGTTTAATTGTTCTGGCGAATAGTCAACAATGACGTCCAAAAGACTGTAGAGCACGTAAATGCCAACTTCACGCTGGCCAGCATTACCATCAGCAATGCACTGTTCCAAGAAAGGTTGAAGATCTGGCCAGCTATCCTTAATGCCTTCTTCTTGAGCCACCGATGAGATGGCACGGGCAATAGCATTACGTACAAGTACTCTATCATAATAGTAGCAATAATAAACAAATGGTTATTATTAGTATATCGTTTAAAAGTGTTAATAGCAATAAATAACTTACTCTGGCTCTTTCATAACACATTCGAGCAAACATGAACGAATAGTTGTCTTGGTATTGGCATCTAGTTCCTTCCACCAGCGAGCATTACGTTTACGCAATTCTACAGCAGCCAATTGGCGGATCTATATAATAGATGATAAATATAGTATATTAGTTATTTAATCATTTATTAAATATTACATTAATTAACGTACCTGCCAGTGCTCAGATCGGTTTACCAACTCTACTAGAGCTGGAACACAGCGAGCTTGATCATAATACTGAGCATTCAAAGTGGTCGATGCCTATTTATAAAAAGATAAATATTTATCAGTAATTAGACTAATACAATGATAACATCCGCTTATTAATACATACCGTTTGAATACGAGCAGTATCAGTGCTACTTTGTACAAGCTGACCCAACAGCTCTTCGAAAGATGACAAGTATTGTTGGTCGTCCATGATTGGGTTGCCCATAGGTAAATTCGTAATAGTTTGTCTTTTGTTTATAGCAAAGCACTATAATCAATCTGTACGCGTGTACACAAAAGGGTATACGCAAATAGAGTGGCGATAAATAAAGCAGGCAAGACGAGAGAACAAACGAGATAGTGCGGTAATAGTAGAAGACTAAACCACGACCAAACAATAACAATAACAACTTTCAGCAACAGCAGCAGTAGCAGTAACAGTAACGACAACAACAACGGCGGCAGAGCAGTAAGAAGGTGAAGAAAAAAAAGAAGAAAAACGGCGTCGTCGTTGTTGTCTATAAGTAGCGATAAAGAAAAATCATACTCGCCTCTGGTTGGTTGCGGGTAATAATCATGGAGCTCATTGATTGGTTATAATAGCATGCGTGTAAAAAAAAGAAAATAGCACTATGCCTTTCAATGGTGTTAACGCGTCATATGGCCACATCACAAATATAGTAAAGTAAGTAGAAAACTGTGATAACCAAAACGAGTTGTTGTTATTGTTATTGTTAGTGTTATTATTAGCATTTATGTGTTATAAGCGATTGTTATAATAAATATTAGAATTTATAATAAATGTATTAGTATTTTATTAGTACGTAATAGTCATTAATAAATGTTAATCTATATCATTGTTGACGTAAAGTATTTAAACCATTATAATTTGATATTTAATGTCACTTACCAGCGATCATCATGTTCAATAAATTAAATAGTATTAAATATAGTCATTTGATCATCAAATCATACTAAATGGCTAATAAATTCAATTAAATTGTATAATAATGTTAAATACACGATATTTTATATAATAGTGACATTTTATTTAACTCAATTAACAAGTATTAAAATTAAAAGTTAAAAGTGAGATGTTACATAGTATGTATATGTTAGCGCAACAACAATGGTCAGTCTTAAATGTTTTAAAGAAATCAAATAGAATGTTACATTTAATCAATTCTATTTTATGGAAATGATAACAATATTACATTAATGTTTATTGTAAACGATCATTTAAACATAAATCAATCTAATCAAATCATTGTGATCGATTGCGTAAAATGACTTATTGCACTGGATTGGGGCGCAAAGTAAAGTTCAGGTGCCGAATTTGACACCTTTTTTTCCACTTCTACCTATACTATCTACACTGCGACAACTATTGTCGATATCACTACCGTTCTCTCTTCTTATAGTGTATACAACTATCTATTAGTTGATTGATTTGGCTGTTTAACATGTCGACGTCTGAATTAGCCCAAGCTACGGCCAATCTTTCGGTCAATGATGGTAAATTTAACACTAAACTATCTAGACCTATACTGCATACTTACTATCCTATCCTTGTTTAGTGATCCTCTACGTTGACGAGACTAACGGTAGTGACGAGACGGGTAATGGCACCGAGTCAGCGCCATACCAAACGGCAGCTCGTGCTTTGCAGCATAGCGAGACGGCTCAGATCCATGTGTATAAGCCAGCCACGGATAGTGAACCAGCTAGCTATACACCTATTTCAGGTGCCGCTCTTAAAAAGGCCAAGAAGCGCGTCGATGAATTGTTGCGCAAACAAAAGAAACAAGAACAACAACGTCAGGAACAAGCAGCCAAAGAAGAGCAGCGCCGTATTGAAGAGGAGCGCAAATTGGAAGAAGCCAAATCAATTGTGCTTGAACAAGATGCCAGCTTACCTGCTGCCAAAACAGTAAGTTGTATATTATGAATAGTGGTGGTTATAGAATACACGCTAATTATAGTATAGATTAAATTGCGTGATAGTGTAAGCCATCGAGGTCAACGTGTCAAAGTATCTGGTTGGGTACATCGTATGCGTACACAAGGCAAAGATATGCGATTCATTGTGTTGCGTGATGGTACCGGCTTCCTTCAATGTGTATTGACTGGAAAATTGGTAAGTAAACAATACTAAATATTAAATAATGTATTAATGCGTTATAGAACCATACGTATGATGCATTGACGCTTACTATGGAATCAACCATCACTGTTTATGGTATCATTTCAGAATTACCTGAAGGCAAAACAGTAAGTATTTATTATGATTATAATATTTATAGTAATTAATAAAATATATAAATAGGCTCCAGATAATCATGAAATGGTTGTGGATTACTGGCAAGTATTAGGCAAGGCACCAGGTGGTGAAGATGCCATTGGTAACAAGTTGAATGAGGTAATTATATTATTGATAGTTACGTAATAGGATATTAATAAGCACTAGGAATCAAGTCCCACCGTTCTTTATGATCAACGTCATTTAGTAATTCGTGGTGAAACTGCCTCATCAGTACTTCGTGCCCGATCTGATTTAATGAAGTCATTCCGTGATCATTTCCATAACCGTGGCTATACTGAAGTAACACCACCATGTATGGTACAAACACAAGTTGAAGGTGGCGGTACTCTTTTCAATCTAGATTACTATGGTGAAAAGGTATATTACATATTACATATAGATGTTAGGAAGAAATATTGATATACAGCTCTATCTCTATATATAGGCCTATTTAACACAATCATCTCAGCTTTACCTTGAGACTTGTTTGCCATCAATGGGCGATGTTTATTGTATGGCTGAATCTTATAGAGCAGAGACTTCACATACACGTCGTCATTTGTCACAGTAAGTAATATACACACACACATATATATATATATATATGTTTATTAATCAATAATAATAATAATAATATAATAGATATACACATTTGGAGGCTGAATTAGTATTTGTTGACTTTGATGCCCTATTAAACTCTATTGAAGATGTGGTAAGTAGATCTTATTATTTATTTATTTATTTATTATTAATATATTAATATATATAACATATTATTTTATCTATTCTATCTATACTAGATCTGTGATACTATTGACCGTGCCTTGGCCAATGAAGCCACAGCCAAACTTATTTATCAATTGAATCCTGAATTCAAGAAACCATCCCGTCCATTTATGCGTATGGACTACAAGGAGGCCATTGCTTACTTGAACGAACACGGTATTAAACGTGAAGATGGTAAAGACTTTGAATTCGGTGACGATATTCCAGAGGCACCTGAACGCGCCATGACCGATGCTATTGGTCGCCCTATTATGTTATGTCGATTCCCCGCCGAGATTAAGAGTTTCTACATGAAGCGATGCAAAGATGATCCACGAGTCACTGAATCTGTCGATGTACTCATGCCTGGTGTCGGAGAGATTGTTGGTGGCAGTATGAGAATATCCGATCTAGATGAACTAATGGCCGGCTACAAACGGGAAGGCATTGACCCAACACCATACTACTGGTAAGATGACGACGACGACGATAATAACAATATAAATGTTAACAATATACTACTGTTTAATAGGTTCACGGATCAGCGTAAATATGGTACAACTGAACATGGTGGTATGGCCTAGGTGTTGAACGATTCCTGGCCTGGATACTTAACCGATACACCGTTCGTGAATGCTGTCTATATCCACGATTTACCGGCCGTTGTTTGCCTTAATTCATTATAGTGTGCGGTGTCATCGTCATCATCATCATCATCACGATCAAGTGATACCGTTTAAATAATAAATGGATTTATACTGCAAATGTTATTATATCTATTTAACTAATTAACCAACTAATTAATTAATTAATATATGTAATGTGTATGTGGGTGTAGTTGGCTAAACTTTATAAATTTGATTTAATGTTATTATTATTGCTATTGCTATTGTTGTTTGTTGGTTACAAAGTGTAGGTTAGTGGGCCATTCTTTCCTCTTTTCTATAGTGTTTGACACTTTGCTTGTACTTTTAGTCGTGCACTAGTATTTATCGCCTATAGGGTATATATCGGACAGATATATCGTGGCAGATATTTGTTAGTGGCTCCATTCCTTTAAGACCATTTCCCTAATCGCGTTGACCACCTTTGATTCTACGGTTGTGTACTCTTGGCGTCGAACATGTCCAATCATCCACTGCTTGTCACATCGGCGGCCAATGGGGTTAAACTATGGAGTTATACGCCACCTTCTTCGAATCAAGCAAAATCAACCAGTGATAATCCATGTCGATTAGTCTATGTACTTGGTAAAGACGAGGCTGGCGGTAATGTCAATACTACATGCTGGAGTGAAGACGGTAAGTTGTCAGAAATATAGTATTTAGTATTTAGTATTTAGTATATAATACATATAATATAATATATATATAATATAATATATAATATACAATACTAATATACTAATATAATAGGCAAATTGCTGGGCTTAACTGGGTCTGATGGCATTATATCAATTCATAATCCAGATGGTTCACGTGTAGATAGTATTACAGCAGATGGATTACGTGGAGTAAGTGTTTATTGTATTATATAATGGCAGTGGTGTAATAGATATTATATAAAGGGATTTGGTGAAATATCCACCATGTGTATGGCACAACGAGGACGACAAGTTATGGTGGCCGGTTCTCATGGCATTATACGTAGATGGGATAGACAGGATGGTCGATGGCTTGAATCGTTAACTGGCCATAAAGGCGCTATCACAAGTATGGCCCTTGATATAGATCAGACACATTTAGGAAGTGTATCCGTTATGGGTAAACTAATAGTGCACAATCTACAAAAGGGTCTACAACAACCATATAGTATTCCAACGGAACAGGTAAATATATAGTGTATGATGTAATTCATTAACTCATCTATAATGGTCATAGTCACTTAATGCTATTGATTATTCAAAATTCCGTAAATCACTATTATTATGTGGTGGCGATGATGGTGCAGTTCATATGTTGGACACTAATCAGGGACAGACGCCGATACAGACATTTCAAAGTGTTCATAGTGCACCGGTTAAAGGGGTGGCATTTAGTCCATTTAATCGATATTTGATGTGTTCAGCTGGTTTAGATAAACGTGTCGTTTTATATGATGCTGAGAAACAAGGGTAATTATTAATAGGCTAATTAATAATATAATTAATGAATATCTATATTATAGAGCAATTAAGACATTATCAACAGATCAGCCATTAACTACATTATCATTTAAGAATGATGGTGTTACAATTGCGGCGGGTACGATTCAAGGTAGATTAACACGATTAAATATGAAACATAAGTAATTTAATTTATATGAAATAATAGGCAAATTATTATTATTTGATTTAAGATCATCATCAAAACCGTTGGCTAGTGTATGGGCACATGAACCACATGCAGTCAAATCGACATTATTTCAGGTAATTAATATTAATATTTAATAGCTGTTATATTTGATATTTAACATTTATATTTAATTAATAGCTTCAACCTTTGGGTAAAAAGTCGTCTAATACTGGATCATCAAAACGTACATCGACCGTATTAAATGCTACTGAATCAGTTACACCAACATTGACAGATACAAAGACAGAAATGATCAGTCATCGTGGTACACGTAGATTACCTTCACCGCCACCACCTACAACAACAACAACAACAACACTTGATGATCCAATGGATTTAGTGTCACCACCTATGCGTCGTTCACAGACAGCATCCTCGGTTAATACTCATATTACGAGTAATAACAACAACAACAACAACAACAATATTACCTATATGGATATGTTTTCTCCCGTAAAAGATCAAGAAAAAGATCAAGAAAATAATGGGCCAGTTGAATTTGAATCAGCATTTACGGGTAGGTTATTAATAATTAGATTTAATCAATACTTAAATGTGTAATAGGTGATTCAGCACGTATGATGAGGCGTGTTACCTCGCCATCAGGTACACGGCCAGTGCGTGAAGGAAGTGGACGATTAGAGAGGGAAATATTAAGATCCAAATCACGTTCAGATCGTGAAAGTTGTAAGTGATTAAATTGCTATTTTATTGGTATATTAATAATAATAATAATAATAGTGCCAGATGCTTATTCAGCTACTGGAACTACAACTTCAAGTCAATCTGGATTATCAAGAGAGAATTCGGGTGGATATAATGGTGCTACGGCAATACCAGAACGAGAAGGTACAGGTGATGGAAGTGGTGGTGGTTATAGTGGTAGTGGTAGTGGTAGTGGCGGTATACGTCGACCTTCTGTATCACCACGTAATTCTTATTATACATCACGGCCATCCTCGGTATTGGGCGAGGAACGGGCTGGTTCACCATTAGCACGACATTCACGTACTCGATCTCAAGTAACATTTGGAAAGAGTGACAGTGGCGGAAGAAGTGGCGGTTCTATTGATATAGATGCAAATAGTGAAGGTGATGGAATAGCGCCACCATCTAATGGTAGTACACGCGAAGTAGGTATTTATTACGATTACTATGAATAACAATTAATTGGCTTGTTTATTAGATTCGGAATCTTAAAACACGATCTAATGTATATGAATTGGGTGGGCGTGATATTACACCGCCCACTACTTATCATCGACGACATCGCTCTTCTATTTCCTATACCACCAATGATGGAAGTGTGGGAGCAGCGGTGAATGCAGCTATTCGACCTCGTTTACCACAACTTAATATAGTGGCCAAAGGGACGGCTATGGAGAATGGAAGTGATAGTATGCTAAAATCGGCACCTGCTATAAGTCGAGTTCAGCATGGATTTACCGGCTTGTATGACGATACACCATTATCAGCGATGCCTGCACTGGCGAGTAGTACGATGAATGGTCATGATACACCACAAACCAACGAGTTATCCAATACCAATTCATTTCAACTACGCATTGTTGAAAGAGTCGTCGAGGATTGTATGCAAGATTTTCGTGAAGAGATTCGAGCAGATCTACAGAATTTACATTTGGAACTATTACGTCAATTTCATATTCAACGGGTAAGTAGTTTATATTGTAATTAATAACCGGCTACTATATTAATCAAGTTTGTATTTAATATAGAACGAAATAGAATCACTAGTTAGACATTATGGAGATGCGGATGCATTACGCGATGAAGTAGAACGACTACGGGATGAGAATAGACGTTTAAGGACACGTCTAAATGATTTGGTAAGTTATTCTGTATATTAAATAGAAATACTAATAAATTGTTTTTATTTAGTAATACCGATTAGTGTTATGAACACACACACACACACAGTTGTATTATGTTAATTCGATATTATTAATAATAGAATAAAATACGCTATATAATAATATTATAATAATGTTAATAATAATAACAGCAACAATGGTAATAGCCATAATAATAATAATTAATATTTAATAATATATTCTAAATATAAAATACTACACATTCCCTTTTCTTGCCATTTACAAACAATACTCTGTTTGTGCGTTTTCTTGTCTAATTCTTCTACATAACAGTGCACTCACTTCCCTTTTTATGCTTCTTCATTTTAACAGTGCCGTATTCGGACTTTCTTAACTTGGTCGCTGACTCCGGCTTATTAAGACGGAATTGAGCATCACGACTACCGTGTGAAGCGGCCTTTTCGTACCAGCGCATGGCCTCGGCCATATCAATGTCGACACCGATACCAACCTCGTAGTAATATCCGACAGCATATTCAGCCTTGGGCAGATGATGGTCATTGGCCGCGCGATAACACAATTCAAAGGCGGCCGAATCATCTGGAGCAAGTATACCTTCGAGACCGGTTAGGTACCAGCCACTTAGACCGACCATCGCATCAGGATGACCAAGATCGGCGGCCCGTCGATACCACATAATCGATAGATCGGGTTCGGCCATCTCTAAGCCAAGACAGGCGTACTCGTAGCTATAAGCAAGTTCAAACATCGCTACTGGGTGGCCAAGTTCAGCTGCACGAGTAAACTGATCAAGTGCACCACTCGGATCGTGTGCTAATATATCAGCCGGTAATCGAATTGTTGGATGTAAATCACCAATAAGCTGAGCCAATAAATACGGTGCTTCATGGGATTCTTTATCAGCCAATGTAGCTGCATCCGATGCACGACGAATATATCTCAATGCCGCATTATAATCACGGGCTAATTTTAATTCACCCATTAAATGTGCTTTACCCAATCGCTATTAATTAATTAATTGATTGATTGATTAATTATAATGTAAATAAATAGTCATGATTACTTACCAAATTAGCAAGTGCATCGTTTTGTGATGAAGAGCGTGTATAATATTGCACAGCCTTTGAAATGCCTTTTTTCTTTTCATAAATCTCGCCAAGTCGATGGCCTGCACGTGCATGATTTTGTTTACTTGCCGTTGTATAAAGTGTAATAGCTTTATCTTCGCTTTGTACCATACCAAAAGTGCCTTGTTGATGCCATTGTGCCTTAACAGCACAGGCTTCTGGTTGACCGGCCTTTGATAGTTTATGTACCCAATAAATGGCTTCATCTTTAAGTGAACGTTGTTTTGACGACGATGTTGGATCCTGGCCATTACTACTTGATGTTATTGATGGTGAAGCAGTATCGCTATTCGTTGTTGTTGTTGGACTAGGTGGACTACTCCAGCGATTATTGTTTTGCCGTTGATTACGATTGTTGCCATTAGCATAGTGTTGGTAATTATCTTCATGGTCACTCATAGCATTCGATGGATATCCATCAGAAGCAAAACTATTTCTAGCACTAGTACCAAATGAATTAGGCAACGAAGTGACTGATCCATTGGCTGGTGAAGTGGGCTGTGGCGTATTACGGCCAGATAATGATGACAAATAGTCGATTGAGCCATTTGGACGCAGTGAACCATTGCCGCTGTTTTCCTCTTCTTTTGCCGTACATTCAAGTAAGTACTTGGCAAATTCCCATTGAATATTCGGATCATTGGTACGTTTTGCCGTTTCGCGATAAAGATTTAAAGCACTATCGCCACCATGTGATAGTGTAATTGAGGCACGTGCTGCATGATTACGCATTGATTGAACAGAGCCATTTGAACTTCGACGACGATGATGAATAATAGCACCAGCCGCGTAAGGTACACCTGGCATTGGCAGACCAGCTGCAGCTGCCACCGATGCAGCCGATGATGTACCAACACTTGTTGAAGAACCGGCTCGTTCGCCTAAATTATAGAATGGCGATAGTGTAGTTGCTGAAATTGGTGCTGACAATGGCGTATCCTCAGGTGATGGCATCATACCAGGCATGGCAACTGATACAGGACGTGGTGGAGCTAATTGCGAATGTAGCTTACGCCGTTGCGTATTGGTACGCCGAACAAATCTTGCTGAGCCTGACAATGAATTTGATGACGAAGACGAGGAAAGATGACTTATACGTAAATCACCGCCTTTGTTCAATGGCTTATCATCCTCACTGTCATCGGCGTTGCTGTCGCTATCATCGTCAGTATTACTT
The DNA here is from genome assembly GCA_025786725.1 of Syncephalis fuscata. Classification (NCBI taxonomy): domain Eukaryota; kingdom Fungi; phylum Zoopagomycota; class Zoopagomycetes; order Zoopagales; family Piptocephalidaceae; genus Syncephalis; species Syncephalis fuscata. The sequence continues at coordinate 328,880 of JAHLTZ010000003.1, read as the reverse complement.
TCATTGGATGAAAATGAGCATTGTGGTTTATTAATGATGACAGGCGAGTTGTAAATTGATACAGGCCCATCATCAAATGCAAAACGGTCATCCGACGAGGTAAAACTATGTGTTAATCGCCCAATACCTGCTGGCTGTCCGCCTAAACCAACTGCATTATTATCAGTGGTCATTAGCATAGCTGTTGATGCTGTATTAGATGCCGTGCCGGGTGTCATTGTAGCTAGATTTGATACGTCTGTGTCATGTGCTGTAGATAGTGGTTCTTTATGTGTTATATCCTTTGTGGGCAGACAAAGTGTAACATCAACAGAAGACCCAAATTGAATATCGGTTGCTGAGAAGAATGATGCCGAAGTAGTAGTAGTAGTAGCAGTATTGCTGTTACTGTTACTGTTATTGCTATGCTGGTTGGTAGGTGTAATTATCACCGCAGGCTGCCGGTTGGGAGAAGCATTGGGTAAAGAAGATAGTACTTTTTCCTGCATTTGACACGACATAATAGCATGCGATACCAGCAGAGTAAGGAAAATAGTGAATAAACTATTCTAAGTGTTTGCTCACTGGAATTGAGTTGAGAATAGAGCAAGTCCGCTCAATAAGTATGAAATAGAAGTAAAAACGAAACGAAACGGCACGAAAGAGAAAGAGAAGGATATGACTGGGACTGCACTCGCAGCGAATGATGCAGTAGCGGTGAAAACCGGAGTACGGATAAAGCAAGGACCGTCGTGTGCACTCGCACAAAGTGTCAGATAAAGCAATCAAGTGTAAACTAAGTTTGGTACTAGAAAGAAAGAGGACGGCGGTTTATAATTGAATAAAGACTTAAACTGCCAAGAAATGAATAAAATAACCGATATAAGATGGTATCACTAAAAATAGAATGTTTATAAGATAAGATTAATGGTAGAACCACCTTTGAGGCCTACGTTATAATACAACTGACACGTATGTTTAGAAAAGAAAATGATGCTAGTGTCATCATGGTTAGTAACATGTCGTTATGCTTTCCTGTCTAACGGTATATTAATATGGTTGCTGGGAAACCATTGTGACGATACTGGCTACGATCTCTATTACTAGCAGTAATACCAGTAATAGCAATAGCTATGTATAAAATGGCTCAAATCTAGCGTTTCATATCAGTTGTCACATTTATATTTAAAGGCCTATTTACTAGGTGAACAGTAAACTCAAATCACAGTTGTTGATTTACTAAACACATTAATAGTGTCGTCTATGATGATTTTAATCAAATGACTGCCGTGCCAATATTCAACACTGGTGATATTGGCTATGAATAACTGGGTATTGATTTTAAGCTATGACCAAGATAAGACTTGAGTATAAACGTGTAAGTGTCTCCCAATCTAGTAGCTATGCAATAAAGGAGAATAGCAAGGGTGCATGAATGTTGGAAGGAGCAAAAAAGTCCGACTATACATAAAACAATTGTATATTGGTGTATTATCAACTCCAATCATGCAAGTACGGACCGGTTATTTTTAAACGGCACCTTCATTAATACCATCTATTTTGTTAAACGTTAATGGCGATGCTAATTATATAGTTATTAACACTATTGCAGTCATATTTATATATTGAAATAAATTTGTTTTATTATACAGGTCTGAATCGCATAATATTGCATTTTTTCAATGTGTTGATCTTAGAACTACTTATACTGTAGCCTTGTATAGTTTCACGCTGTTTACTGGTTCAATTACAAACTAAATAAACACTTAAGGCAAGCTATAGAAATAATGAATGAATTTATTGGATATATTAATACGTTTTTGTACAGTTGTACAATGCTTGTTATTTACATTCATTCTTACAAATATATCAACTAAGCTTATTATATATAATTACTAGTTATCTCCAAATGCTTTCTGTTTGATGCTAGTTCTACTACTGATAAAATTTGATTTATCTAGTTTATTTTAGCATCAAACCATACGTATTTGATGTTCAATAGAAAAAACATATAGTTTAGTTACGCGAATAGTATTAAATGCGCATTTGGCCCAAATAATACCAAGTTGTTAAACAATAATTTTATTGCTTTGCAAGCATTGTAAAGATATTTAAACTATACGACTACTTGTTTTGGTTTCGAAAACTTGTTATGCATCCATTTGCCCATGTTTGCAATGGGTCTCATAGGCGGTAGCAACTTGTGCAAAACATTAGAAGGAATTGTGCAGTCAGTGTTTTTTACGGCAAATAGTGGCTCGATAGTTTGTATAAGAGGGAATATTTGTTTGACGGCGCGAACATTGGCAACCGTTGGATATTGCGGTGTTTGGTTCCATACATTTTTGAATTTCTCACTAGGATTTTGTTTTGGATTGTTCAAAATAGCTGAGGATCGTGTTGACGATGGATCTAGTATGCTTTGAACATGTGTCTGTAGATAACGGTAAGCTTCCAGTTTTGATTCTGGCCTGACCGGTGGATAAGCTCCAGTGATTGCATAGTATACCATTATACTAAGCATTACATTTTGATTGTAGCACTTTTCAGTAGCCGTTTTGCTACTCAATTCTTTTAACGTAGAAAGCTTTCCGCTTTCAAATACATTATTATTTTGCCCAACTAATATGCTTGCCCTTGTATAATCATAAACCTTGACGCGTACGTGGTCTGCGGTTATTTGCTCAACCATAATAGCTACAGATCAATGTTAGAATGCAATTTTTGAATATGAATATACATACTGTTTTCAGTAATGCCGGCGTGCATAATGTTAAGGCTGCGCCAGTACATAATTGCTACATATAAAGATTAGCTAACATGTAGGTGCTAGTGCAATAGATTTTGCTCACCTTGGGTCACTTTATAAAATATATCTGGTAGAAATACTGCCTTTTCCTCCCAGGTCTTTTTAGCTATAAATTGGCCAAGCGGAACTCCTTGGACCTTTTCGTGGATGTAACAGTCGGTGGCACTGGTGTGAGTTCCAGGTGGTCTTGGAATAATAAATCTTGACAATGGGCGCTGGATGTACTTTCTGCCAGGTGCTTGCTTGTCAGAAAACATTTTCTCGCCCTTTTCCAATGCCTACATCATAATAAATAAGTAAATGCAACTACAATACCGTCTTGTTCATACAGTAAAAACCTGATATCCTTTTGTGATTGTATTAGTGTCCCGTTTACAATTAAGGACACCATCTTGATTGTTCCATTTAACATTGGCAAAAGCTCCCAATTCTCCTATACCAAACCATTTTAAATCTGTGATATTATACTGAGCCTGGTTACTGTGATCGTCCAAATGTCGCGCACCAGCATTGAAGAGTTCGACATTATCTATCAAATAAGTATATAAATTAGTATTACATAAATGTTATATATGTTATTATACCTATGCGTATTTCGTAAGGAACATATGCCATTGCCGTTTGAATTAGTGCCACCAGGGTACCAATCATCACAATTGTAAAAAAGTTATAAAATCTCGTCATAATAAAAATGAATTTCTATAATGAGGATTCTATTCTAGATAGCAAATGAGGTAGTCGTTAAGTTTGCGTCAAGCAAGTGAAGTAACGGAGGATTGAAGGATACGGTATAGTACAAATCGAGCTAATCATGACAATATTTATACATTACGACGGAGAGATGAAATACCATGTTTATTACACGTTTCTACGAAAGGAAGCGCTAGTGGGCACAAAAGCATATGAAAATAATCGTCAAGAGACTGTTAAGCCAATCAACATGCTTTGTCAATGCTAAAAATACAACAATCAACATGCTTGCATCAATGGCAGCATTGGAATTACCGGATTGCTGTTTCAGTTGCAAAAATATGTATGAGAAATACACTTTGCTTGTCAAAAGGAACTTCTAATGGATTGACCATAGCTGATACATAGTAAAACGCACAGTGATCTGGCACGTTGATCACGTTTTAAACCAAGTCAGTAACGAGACAGTTACATGGTGTTTTAAAACAAAAACATGGCGTTTTATTTTTTACAAGACTTATATGGAAGTGTGTGGAGTGGCTGTTTACCATTAAAGATGCCAAATAGGTATACTAGCAAGTATTTTAGTATTTATTCAATGATAGACAGCATATCAAAGTTATAAGCAGCTATGAGTATAATGACTGGCAATGCGATACATACACTTAGCGCTGGTCGCCCATGTACTCTGTCAATGCCGCCATTTGGGGAGTAAATGCGGGTGTTTTGCCAGATGCATTTCCACCATGAGAGTCTGTCGCACCTGCCTGGACATCGGGACCTGGAACTGGCATAAAGATAACCTTAGTCTGGCCGCTCTTTGACATCTGTGCCATGGTATCGAGATAGCGGATCTGCATGGCTGCCGGGGTATTAAGAATCTCCGATGCTTCACGCATTAGTTTAGCCGAGTCGACTAGATATGATGGAACACGAGTCAAGTGTATTAGCCATTGTTTTATCGCAATATCGAGCCAATAGGCCACTGTGTGCTACTAGTTTGCCAAACTTACCTTCAGCCTTGGCAGCAATGACTTTTGATTCACCAATACGTTTCTGCGTGGCAGCACTAGATAGGGACTGCTGGAGTTCTTGGCTGAATTGCAAGTCTTTGATTAGTGTATTCTCCACGCGAATACCCCACGAGGCAGCCGGTTCTTCAAGCATAGCGCCTAATGACTGTCCAATACTTTCACGATTCTCAATGCAATCTTGCAATGAGCGACCACCAAGAATTGCACGAAGACTTGTTTGAGCACGTTCCAAAAGAGCCTTCTCAAGTCGTGTGACGCCGTACGTGGCAAGGTACACATCTACAACGTGCCAATAAACAACACAGTCAATTGTGATATTAACATTGTCCTAATAACAATAAATTGATTTGATAACATGGTTAGCAAGTTGTGCAGCATTGTTATGTTAGCAATTAAACACCCACTTTAGTCATAATTGATATATCTTGAATTGAAGTGATTTGCATCTTAATATCGACCCGTCGTATCTTTTCACTGACAGGATTTACATTGACAAGACCGGGGTTGACTGTCTTGTAATATTTACCAAACCGTTCGATCAAACCAACCGATCCTAAAACATTTATATTAGCACTAAAATAAATGTGGACTACAAACAACTCACCTTGATGTACCTCCTTATATGGATTTGGACAACATAAGCAGCATGGAATCTAGATGAAGAATAAATATATCAATAAACATTAGGCATCGTTTTATTATTACTTACTGCTCCAAATGCACCAATAATCGAGCCAATAGCGTTCATAATGTGCGCTATAATCAATAACAGTCATTATTTAGTAATTATTGGACTTGGCTTTTCACGGTTCACTTACCATAGCCTCCCTGTTCTCCAAGAGGAATTTCATGCGCAAATGACACTTGCATGTTTCCTTGAGCTCCTGGCTGTGCGGCTATAACACGCTGTGGCTTAGGAGAGCTAGAGCTAGCAATGTCTTGCGAGTATTGATCCATATTGTAGGTTATTGCTGTTAAGTAGATAGCTAACAAAGCGTTTTGTTTAACGAAAACAAGAGTAATTGCTGTTAATAAGAATGTGGGATAAAACGCTGTTAACAAAGATATGAAGTGTTGCAGTCAAATGCTTTTATATTAAAAGTTTCAAGCGATAACAGTGTTTATGATGTCAAGAAATAAATGTATTACAGACTAGTGACTTATACTAGCAAGAAAGTAGAAAACTCAATGGCCAACGGCTATTAGGAAAACAAAAACAAATAATAAAATACTCAAAATGACTTATTTAGCATTAAATAATGATACTAATTTCAGATAAGGAAGTTGGCTATTTTTAGCGCTATAACTTGGTGCAGTTGTGTACTAGCTAGAATACATGACATGTGCAGACTATACATTAATCTAAATACAACGTGATTAATACTCTGATTTTGGTGTATTCTATATTAATAGCATTTACGATGTTCAATTATAGCCATCAAGTGCATTCCTTTTTCCATTCATTTGCTGCTAAAAATAAACACTTATGCACATTAAACAAATGACTATTTTTAATGAATGCATAAAAAGTCGCCAAAAGCACTGGTTAGTTTCAACATGAAACAGTCATATTGAGCTTATTGTTTGTAGATGTCAATCTGATTTACACTTGAAATCTTACCCATAATGCAATAAACCATTAGTATATTTGTTTATTTAAACAAAGTTCTGAAAGTGCTGCTATTTGGTTATAAAATGAATTGCTTGAATTGATTTATGTGCTCGATATTTACTTACAATTCATTCATATATACTCTTACATTTACACGCTAGCTACAACATTGTCGATTACTGCTACACTTTATGTTTGATTTAATAGCCATCCGTACACTGTATAACATCATTATTTATTAGCACCACTTTTCAACATGCTGATTTCAAAGAAATTTGCGCTAGCTATCTTGCTGTCCGTTGCCGGTTTATGCACGACCGATGCATGGAGACACGATGCCCATATCGCTATTGGCCGTCTTATGCGACAACTATTGCCAGTAGACACTGGTCTATATCTTGACAAGCTATTTGCTACGAGTAGCGTCGTGGAATATTATGGCGTCGCCGCTTTGTATCTGATACAGTAAAGTATGTTATTTATCAGCGGACATCTAGCAACAACATTAACAAATTTATCGACTATCTTGTTGAAAAGTCAAAAATTCTGATTATGGCAGCATGTTAATGAGTGGAATGGGTGCTCAAGAACCATGATGATGCAGCCATCTGCGCTATTCTTTGGATTAGTGGGCCAACAGAGCCAATTACAAAAAGGTTTATAAGAAACTTTTCCTAACAAGCTGCAGAAACAAGGGTTTTAAATTAAAATATTATAATGAGCATAAAACTCAATTGAATTTCTTATTGTCAAGGCAGTCATATTTTTTTATTGCTATACCGCACACTATAATCTAGAATGTATAGTGCAAATCTATTATTTTTGCTTTAATTTTAGCAATGTAGAAACTGTATTTTTGTTGGCTGTATAGCACTATAGCAACAATATATAGTATGCAGCCATACTAATATTAATATGTATGTTATGTTTAATTTGCTGTATTTATTTTTAGTATGAAAGCTATTCAGGCATATTTGGATTTTTGTAAATATGAAAGTTATTATGGGCTGTACTACAAGTAGCACTTATTGCGCGGTTGATTCACTAAAATCTTACTTGATATATCGATAACTGTATGATGCGTGGAGTGATATGAGCAAATGTAACATCTATGTAAACTCAATGTGCTGTCCATTCCAATACTGATATACATGACGTCAAACCGAGTATTTGTATGAACCAATCAGTATATCCTCATAGTTCTAGACAGTACGACTAGTCTATGCATAATGATAGATCCTGCAATAAGCAATATTGCAGTGTATTAATGTTACTGTTGCATTGATGTTATGGACTGTTTGGAATGCATGTAGATATGAAATTGATTTTGCCGGTAAAAGTGACAATAGAAGCATAATGGCGCATTGTCGCTGTTTTTTTAAAGCCAATAGATCTAGTTTGCGACGTGTAGTTGAGCTGTGTAATGGTGCTGTATAGACTTGTATGTAGATTTCTACCGCCTATGTATCGGATTATTTATACTAAACACATACCATCTTCATTCTACTTGTTTCTTTTAACAATCCAGTATTACTATAAAGCTTTCTATTACCGTCGTCGGTGCCATTGTCGTGGCTCTTGTGGCCACTATGATTGTGGTGGATGCTAAGCCAGTTCTAGCTTGTCGCGGTATGTTGCAATTACAATAAATATGTAAATTAGTATACTTATTAACACTATGTTTACCTAATGCATCATTAGAACATAAGTCGTGATTATTGATCATTATTCCAACACTTATCGACACTATTATACACATGATGGCCATTATAACACATAACAGCTGCCAGTAAGTGGAATTGTATATTGTTTGGTTACATACTAATTATATTTCATATATTATGCATATCTAATAATAATACTAATAGTTGGCAAGTGATGTTTTGTATCAAATAAATATAAACTAGTTACATGCTATGCGCTGTGTGTGTTTAACAATCTAATATCAATAGCTGGTAAGTGGCATTTTATATTAAATAGCTATATGCTAATTAAACAATATACGTTGTGTATATTTAATAACTATATTGATAGTTGGTAAGTAGTATGCTATATTAACCAATTTTATATTTGTTACATGTCATTCAATGTGTGCACTTGATAACTTGTATTAATAGAATGTAAGTGACATCGTATAGCATTAATTTATATGCTGCTTATATGGCACATTCTACATATATACTATCGATACAGTTTAGCCTGTATATTCAATAGATTAGCATTGGTGGTGTAAATGGAGCTGCTAGAGCAATATATTAGGTATATCTTTGGCAAAATCAAGACCATTCAATGACGATCATTCATTTCACTTACATACCAAGTTACAGCCAATGCTCTCGTTTTATTCAACTATTAATCAATAGCATCATCGTATTGTCAACAAGTCTGAGTTATGCCTATTCAACTGTGCAAACTGGTAATAAATACATGATTTCATTTTAATTATATTACTTTATTATTATCTTATATCAGTTGCATATTAAATAAAATGTTATATTAGTTTAATAACTATTTAAGCAGCAGATAGGATACAAGTAATTATTCCAGGTTTTATTTTTTAATTTAACTAATAAAATCAAACTGGTTTAGTAAATGCAATCTAATGGCTGTCTCTATTCCAGTAATCAATTTCATTAACACTTTTGAAATCCATCAATGTTTAATTCTATATGGAATATGTAAACCAAAATACAGACAATTATTTTAGTATGTATTTACACTTGTATACAAATTACAATAAAATTGATTTTTGTATATGACGATTAAAATGCAAATACACCTGCTTTGTTTCAATTTGCATCAATTAATTTCAATGTTTATTCAATCAAGCATATATCGTTTACTTGCCAATTGCCGAAAATAACATTTAAAACTAAACATAGTTGTGCCCTTTGATAAACGGTAATAAATATCTGTTTGTTTTTACACAAAAAATAACCTAGCATTTTTGCAAGTAAAAGACAGACCATCATCTACTTCTACTATATTGCTATATACACTACTTTTAATCTATAATTGTGCTGGTTCAAATAGCTATAAAGTACAATATTATTGCCATCTACACACTTGTTGTTACAGTTATAATTAATAGTTTTGTTTTCTGTAAATCAAATACCAAGATCTGGAAAATATTATAATTATCATTAAAAACCAATAAATAAATATTGGTTTTTTATCTTTACTAATTTAATAACAGCAATGTTTAATAATAATAAAGTATAGCAATATATGTAAATTAAAAACTAGATTAAAATGTGCTATGTCAAATGAATAAAATGCTTTATAGGTAAATGCCTTTAATGAAACTAATAATAATAAAGACTAAAGACTAAACGCAACTTATAAATCGCTAGTGTATAGCATCAGTAGTAGGTACTACTTTACAAATCTACCGATGATCGCGGACTGTTTGAATTTAAATCGGCAATAGCTTCTCGTTCACGCTCTTCTTCCATGATACCATACCACATGTTATTGGTTACGTTACGTAGTACAGAGTCGGCATTCTCAGAGGTAATTTCCGTCGGGTCAAGATCCCGCCAAGCATCCGTGGATGGTGCAATAACATTTCTACTATCATAATGACAAAACGTTAGCATAGTCGTAAAATGAATACTCAAATAGGACTTACTTTGTAGGCATGGCCGTAGTAGTTGATGGAGAGTCTTGTTGAGCTTGTACAGCACCCGCTAAAGAGGAAGATGGGCCTGATGATGGCGATAGCAGTAAAAGACTACCAGTATCAGAATCAGATGCTGGATCGGCTGTACCATCGTCAGCACTTAAAAATGAAGCTGCTGATAAATGACGTGCCCGATCCGTCGTTGATGTCGCTACCTTGGTATCAATATCATGCGGACGTGCTGGCATATGTCCCTGATTAGAATTATTTTTACGTGATACGACAATGGAGGGTACATCTATAGAATACACGATAATCATGATTCATTAGTTCAATATTACGACATATATATACATCGTTTAAACTTACCAAGTTGGCCTGCAGTGGATGCACTTTGCGGCGTTGTTGCTGATACTAGTGTTCCATCGGCACGGGCCTGACCAAGTGCTTGGCCTACAAGTTGTCGGAAACGTCTACGTTGAATAAGTGTACGTAGAATACCCGCCACCTTTTCTCGAGCTGCTCGTTCAAGTAGTTCTTCTTCTTTACGCTGTCGAATAATAAGATCTTCAACCTGTAAACATTTCTCCGTTTCCACCAGACTATACGCTAGCACTTGCAGCATAGCGTGGAATGAAATGCCCCGGCTATCTTGTGAAAGCATCGCTTCTTGGTAGACAAGATTGTAGCGACGACGACGTGCTCGCACTTGTACCACATCCATAGCGGCCAATGAACGATTCAAACGCTGTACATCAACGCGTACCGCCTCTGCAATAAATGTATTACCGCCACCGGGTCCACGCTGACCTTTAATAGCTCGTCGGCGTAGATTCGTCACATCATGAGCATCATCGTAGATACGAACGGAGAAACGGCCCGTTAATGAACGTAAAAAGGATGGCAATACACGGGCTGGTATATAACCGGTAGCTTTTGGATCGTATTCGACCCATACCTTTTTAAAACCACGCAGATCAGCCCGAGTAATGTAGGCGGCACGAATGTCCCGCTGATAAGTGTAGGAGAAGTTATCAATGACCACAACAATAAACATGTTAACTAGAATATAGGTGCCAATAACATAGAATGAAATAAATAGGAAAAGTGCCCAGTACCGACTACCACAATCTGTTTCAAGATAATTCTCATTACTAACGCAATAAGGCCCCTCCGTCATCATATCGTGCATTACGTAGTTCCAATTCTCGCCCGTCGTCATACGTAGTAGCAATAGTAGTGTATTACCGAATTCCTGGAAATTGGCATGGGAATTCGTGTAGCGGCCATATCGTGTTAATGCAAATATCTCCATAAATAGAATAGCATAAACGATAAATACGAGAAGCAGTACAGTCATAATGTTGATAATCGACGGTACGGAAGCCATAAGCGTTTTAAACAGCATTTGTAACGATTCAATACGTTGTACGAGTTTAAACGCAATAGCCACTAGAAATAGCTTTTGTACTTGCATAATAATATCCGTCTATAATAGTTACATGACAATTAGTAAGACAATAAAACTAATCATCATAAATACTTACCTGGAATTTAACCGCCAAACAAATGTCGGTAACAAGTGCACCCATAGTCACAATAAGATCAAATATATTCCATCGATTTTTACACCACTATATAAATATAAATAGTATTAATACCATTATCATTAATCCTACTACTACTACTACTATTATTATTATTATTATTCGTTTTACCTTTTTAAATCCAAGTCCATATAATTTAATAATGACTTCAAGGGTGTAAAGAGCAATTAAGCAACTAAACACAATATCTATTAAATAGTTTAATTAGTATTTACTATTCAACTATTCTACCAGTTAGCTTACCTTTTGTTTTATCCCACCAATGAGGTTGGTTCTTATGTTCGGTCATCATCATTAGTATATTGAATACGGTAATGGCATTAATAGCTTGTGAAAGCCGACCTCGTTTATCAATAGCCAAATCAAAACACCAGGCACGTAATCGATTTAGTGGACGTAGCGGCATTGTTGTGGGCCGTATCATCTTTAATTGTCGTTGTAAATCAATCCATCGTTGTTGATCCACCGTTAGCAAGGCAATACCTGAACGTGTTTTCAAATTCTCTACAATGACACCAATAAACAGCTGCACGACGACAACGGAACCGAATAGCATATAGACGCAAAAGAAGATCGAGTTATACCATGATGGATCCGAGCTTGTATATTGCATTTGTTCACCAATCTTATGGGGGGTCGCCATACCTGTAAATAGTACATCGACCCAACCTTCACCGGAGGCCATTTCAAATAGTAGTAAAATGGCCGATCCAAACGAATCAAAACTGTATTTATACGGATTGGTCCAGACCCGTGGGGTTAGAATACTAATGGCTGCATCAGCCGGGGTGTATAGATATTCGCCCACACATTCTGAAATATCGTTGACATCGCCATCATTACATTGGGCAAAGTAACCGGCAAATACATTAACACCATAAACGGCAAATGGAATAACAAAGAGGATAGATAGTGCAGCCGTATAAAGAATACTCGGCACTGTACTAATTGTAGAGAAGAAGATTTCACGTGTGCCACGGAATTGATTAATAAGTCGCAAGGGACGAATGGCCCGTGTAGCTCTAAAAGTACGCTCTACACCATGCGAACCACTGGCATTAAAACACATACCAGCGGCAAGTGTAATCAATACAAGAAAATCCATTCGATTCCATGCATCTCTTATATAGGCATTTGGAGTGAATAGAAAACCATCAGCACAGGCTCGTACCAATAATTCAACTGTAAAAATGACCAAAAAAATAGCATCTAATTTAGGGAAGATATTGTCATTATCTCGTCCTTTTTGATGTAATTTACGACGAAGTACAGGTGTATCCATAACTACCACCACCACACTGCCAATAATACTGAGAATAATAAGCCAGTCAAACCAAGTACGTATACCGGCAGCTCTTGTTTCACGTGTACCCAATAATCCTTGACACCAACGACGTATACGTGAACCAGGATAGAAGAGGAATAAAGACCGCTCATAAGTTGGATAAGCTTCACGGAATTCAGCCTCTCTAGCTGCTCTACCATCTAGTTGAGGAATGGATCCAGATCGAGCACGGTGTGGCGCCTTCTTGGTAAGACCAGGTGCTTCTTCTGTTAAGCTTAGTGATGGATCAATTCGTGTATCATTAGAGGCACGTCCGTATAAATCAAGTGAATTAGAAGCCGTAGTCATGCCTGGTGTGGCTGGTGATATCGGTGAAAAGGGCGTTGACGATGGTGATGCTGATGTCAATGATATCATGGCCATATCAGGTGATCTAGTGTTTTCTGTAGCTATATCATCTTCATCGATGGCAGTAATACCGGAGAACTGTGAAGCCACACCAGATTCATATAATCGTCGTCTACTTTGTTGTCTACTGTGTCCACTGGTATAACTGTTTTTACGACGTCCCATATTTGGTGTAGATGCACCGGCTGATGATGCTGTTTGCTGATGGTGATCCATTTCAGTATTTAGTTCTTCCATGGCAATATCAGAGTTGTCACCACGTATACGACGACGTATACTTGACCATAGACTGCCATTATATTTATGGTCTTTTGCAGCTGCTATTTTACTAGGTGTGTCATCGGTGATGGCTCCACCTTCTGCTAACATACGTCGAACCATGGATTTACGTACTTGAGCCTGCATACCTTTTGGTAGATTGGATACTTGTAACAATCGTGGTTTTGGTTTCATATATAAATATGGATTGAGTTTACTATAATAACAATAGTAGATTATTATTAAGCATAGTATTAAACATAGTATTAAGCATAGTATTAGTATATTTACCTAAATAATCCACCAGTAATGTATTGTTCACGCTTTTCTCGTTTTGATAAAAAATTGACAATTTGTCGTGCTCGTTTCTCTTCTTCGTCCAATTCAAAGTTTTCCAATAATACAGCAACGAAAAGATTGGAAATAACATCTATATAAAGTTGGTTATTTAGATAGAAATATAGATTTAATTACTTACAATGAGAGAAGCAATAGAATATAACGACAAATAAGGCAGCTATAACAATCATAGCACCCTTTTGAGATCGCATGCAATCATATAATATTACATTCCAATTCTCTCCTGTCAATATCTATATAATATCAATTCAGTAATATAGTAGTATAACATTGACGATGAATTACTTACCACAAAGAGTGAAAGATAAGCATCACCAAATGTATCAAAGTTAAGCGCAGGCTTATTATTATCGTTATTGAATTCAAAACTGCCACTAAATACTTGCATGGTCACTGTGGATGCCACAAGTAAAGTCATCATTAAAAAGAAAATGACATTAATAAATGACCGGACACTTTTAAACATATTAGCCTATCGTCAATATAGTATTAGTAATTGCTCATAACTATGAAATGTTACTTACCGCCATCACATTGATACGTGGAATAAGCGGCACCACACGATAGAATCGCATTACATGGAGTACAGTTAAATAGCGATACCATTCCAATTCATGAATAGGTGTAAATTGAATAATGGCTGTAACGATGGCCAAGAATAAATCCACTCGATTGGTTGTACGTCTCCAGAATATCGACCAATTAGGTGCAGCATAGATACGTACAATAATTTCTGCTACAAATACGGCTGTAAATGCAGTTTCACATCGAACTATTTAAATAGTTATTAATTAACTAGTTTTTATATATAGTTATATATATTTCTACTTACCAATTAAATTCTCTTGTCGTGGTGTAGAATGTTCGGTACGGGTGGCCATTATACCTAGATTAGCTGCTGCTAATGCACCACCCAAATAGACAAATACTGGATGATTAACACATTTAGCCGCAACAGTATGTATACGATGGCGTAGTGATCGTCGTCGACCCTCTTCGGCCATCATCCATGCTTCTTCAAGTTCCATACGAGAAGCAGCAGCCCGAGCAGCCAATGTTTCATGGGCATCGTGGTGTAACAACAATGGATCAGATCCGGCTGATAAAAACGCCGATGATTGTTTATCTGCTCTCACTTGTCCAAACGATTCAGTAATAACCGCTATTAAATACAATTATATTAATATATTAATATATTATAATCTACTAATTTATTAATATTTACTTACCAATAAACAACTGCATAATAATAAACGTCATGGTAATAATTAAAATACAGTAATATAAAGCGGCTAATCCATATTCTGCATCCATTGTCCAGTACATTGTATCAGTCCAGCCTTCAGTGGATACAGATGTAACAATGGCTAGAATAGCCATAAATATATGGTCATAGCCAAGAAAGCCAAACATTGGATTCTCATTCATATCACGACATAATTGATTGGCCGGACATGTATAGCCTTTAGTGGCTATATTCGACAGTGTTTTGTTATTGTTGACTAGACTCATAATCTTGCTGCTATTTAAATCGATATAACTGCCACAATACTTAATGGGTGCAGTAACTAAAGCTATTTATCAATCAATCAATCAATCAATTAATTAGTAACTATTATATAGTAGTAGTAGTAGTAGTAGTAGTATTACCTTCATCGCTATCCATGACACAGTGTCGCGATAATGATCCTTTAAAGGTTTCAAGTGCAATAATACCAAATATAATAAGGAAAAAGGTAATAAATCCAGTAACATCCACCAACAATGGCATAGCCACTTTAAGCGATTGTGTAATCGTCTATTCAATAACATTGATATTAATAAGTGTATTATTTAATTCATGACCATCAACTTACTGCTAAACCACTTGTAATGACCAATAAACGTACAGGTCGTAATGCAGCAAGACCTTTAAATAAAGGAAAGCCTTTAATTTCTGCGGCCATAATGGCTAAATCAATCCAAAATGCTACTACGGCAATGAAATCAATTCGATTAAATGTATGTCGAAGATAGGCCGTATGAGGTAGAATTGGCTTTATAGGTGGCTGTGACGGATCGTTAGTTAGATTCGTTGATGATGGATCTGGTTGTTGACGATTTAATGGCCACCAGTTTAAATACCACGGTTTAGATGATGGCATCTTTGGTGATAATGGCTCTGTATTTATAGCCGTGGTGTTACACGTGGTATTAAGGTTTGATTCAGTTACCGTATTAAATATAAGTGATGGTGATTTAGTAATAGGTCGTTTATGATTTTCAACACCCGATTCATCAGATACATCAGAATGAATGGGCGAGGGAAATGCTGATCCACACGGGGAAGGAAAGGGCGACACACCCGCCGTTAATTCATCAAAATCAGCATTCGTATTTGATTTGTTACTTTTATGCTGATTACTATGACTGCGTTTGTGACGACGACGACTACTATCTCGACGTCTTAAATGTGTAGCACCACCGGGTGATAATGCTACGGATGCACTAAGACCACCCGTAGGACTAAGATGATCTTGAGACATGGCTAGTGTCTTTTCATTAGATTGATCTGCACCACTTGATCGTCTAGCCTTACGACGTCCAGTTGTATTTAATTGACTTCGTTGAATAGGCGGTGGATTAATAAACACACCAAATACAATCATTTTTACAGCCACTTCAATACTAATTATGTATTAATATTAATTATAGGCATTAGTTATAACTATTAGCTGCCGTCAATGACTACTTACGTATAAATAACAAATACACCAAGTAATGCATAATCTAGCCAACTATCACCAAATAGTTCTTTTTGATTAAATTGTCGAGTATCAAAGGCTAGTAATAAACAATTTAACATTACTAATACTAAAATGATGGGTTCAGTCCAACTAATAATCATAATTAATTAATATATATATATATATCAATATATTAATAATAACTAGTTAATTAACTTACCGATTTTGTAATAGTCGTGCTAACCAAATACGAATTCGATTATGTGGTCCAAATACACCAAATGAATGGCCACCCAATGGTGGTCGGTGTGGATCATTATAAATACCACTATTAAATAGAATAGGTGCAGTTGGTTGACGTGATCGATCTGAACGTGAAAAAGAGACCCGTGTGCCACCACCAGGTGTATTTACCATAGGCATTCTACTAGCCATAAAGTCACGAGAGAATCTACCATATGTAACATCGACATCTTGTTGTTCATCATCTCCAATATACTTGTTGCTGTTATTATGGCTATTATTATTATTATTATTATTACTGTTATTATTATGGTTAGTATTAACATTGTTACTGTTGTTGTTGGGATCGGATACAACAATAAGCTGAACATCAATGTCTTCTCGTCCAGTAGCTGGCGATACGGGGGAGTCATATCAGATATTTTGACATCTTGTAAGCTTATAGCGTCACTATCCACGGCAGCCATCTCGGCACGGGTACGCGATCTTGATCGGTTATGTTTTGGGCGGTGTGGTTTCTCGGCATCCTCTGTATTAAATTCATACGATAAATCAGTATAGGCAGATGAAAAGAATCGACGCGAAATAGAAGGAGACGCTGGTAAAAGTGAGGCATCCGTAGGCATTATAGCGATCGCAGGAGAAGAAGGAAGTGGTATGTTATCATAGGCAAGCAACGCTTCAGAGGACAATCGATTATCACGCTGGCGCCATCGTCGTGATCTTCTACTGCGCCTACCTCCATCAGATGTTAAATAGGACCGGGGACTGTGGGCACTTGCACTGGATACGGAGAATGCTGTTCGGTCATCGCCTTGACTGCCAGCCACACGGGCCGATATATCACGTAACGAGTCCATAATTGATTCACGCAGTGTTCCACGGCGACTAGGTCGATTCGAATCGCGATATCGACTAGCCATTGATGTGCCACTACTACGTACGCGTCTAGCTGCAGCGGCTGCTGACGAACGTTGTACAGACGTTGGCGTAGTTACTGCTTCGCTATCGTCATCGGCGTCATCAGCCGTATCTGTGGGGTGTTCTGGCGTATTTCTTTCCTGACTTAATGCACTTATCCTTGAAGGTCGTCGTTCATGGATAGTACGCCAACGACGTACAAATTGTTGGTAATCTCGTTCATCAACAGAATTTGGGTTTATTGAAGCAACAAGCGCGTCCCTAGCACGCGCCCGTTCCACTTCCATACCCGCGGTTACAACAATTTCTGCATCTTCTGCATCAGCAATACTGGCATGATGTAAATGACGCCGAGATGGACGTTCAGCAATAGTGCTTACTCTCGCTTGTGGCTGTTGTTGCGACGTCGCACCATGTTCATTCGACACGGGCGAGGACGCCATTAAGAATCAATACCAAGCTAATAGTAGGCTTGATACAAAGTAGAACGGCAGTGGTAATGTACTACAGCAGTACAGTCGCCTTACTAGATGAGCATGGTTTACAAAGAATTAGGTGTGAAGCCGTTGAGAAAAGCTGGCCGTCAAACGCCGATACTGTTTTTGGCGAATATTACTGCTACAGTTATTAGCTACTTACCTTTTATATAAAGAACGCACGCTTTCAACCTAATGCAAACTAATTAAATAACTACGATAAATCTAAATAGCAAACCAAACGGGGTTAGTTTTATGCAATGCGGTCTGTGGCCAAGAACAATAGCGTTGGCACTGGCGAATAAGGATGAACAAAAGCAATGAACTAATAGGACTGCAGGGTGAAGTAAACAGACACTTGAGCAGTGTACGCAAAGTCCTTCGATATGCAATATGGCTAAGAAGGGGTGGTAGAGGGGTACTTAAGCAGAGATGCAAGTGTTGTTAGTATGCAAACGAATAGAGTAAGAGTAAAGCAAGACTAGGATAGAAGGGCGATAAACAAAATATGGGCACTAGTCTGACGAAAGAAGAAAGAGAGTAAACATATATATTGTGCTATGCTTGGTATTTTGTAACGGGAACTGGTATTGTCACGAATATGTCGCCCATTGCTTACACAGACAAAACAAACGCGCATATACAAGTTATTAAATAGACGTAATGCTGTTTAATACGTAACTAGCATAAACGTTTCAAAGGCTTGAATAGTATAACTGTGTTTGATATTGCAATACTATGTAATAGAATTGTAATAGAAACCAAAATTTTAATCCTAGTATATTATTAGGTATTATTAGTATCAAACATTAGTATCGTATATAGTTATTAAGCATTAATAGCAGAATGTCTCTTAAATATAAATACTGATGGCTAAGAATGGCTATTATAGCGTTTATTCAATATGGATATCAGTAAAATGAACGTCATTATTAGTATCGCAATAATTAATGGTGAAGTAATGGTAAAAACCTTTGCAGATTATTGTTATAAACGCGGAGATCGAAATTGACACCAATGAATGACGGAAAGTAAAAACCGGAATTATTTGACAGTTTTCAATAAAAATAGCAAGAAAAAATACACACTTTTTTCTGTCCTATAGACAATTCACGAATCGTGTTTAGTTTTCCACTCGCTCACTCACTCACTCACTTGCTCACTCAGTCAGAATAATAACCACGACTATAGTGTTGTTATTACTACCGACTAACTACGGTTACGGTTACTGCAACTACAGCAACTGCGGTAACTGCTACGGCGACAACGACTGCCCAGACTGTTATTATTATTGCTACTGCTATCACTATTTCTACTGTTATCTTGCTGTCACAATTGCGGTAGTCGGCCACTGTCTACTATTACCTTTTGCCATCCATACATTGGCTCGTCTATCTGCGCTACTGCACCTATTGACACCTATTTTGTTTCTAGTGACTACGTTTGTAAGCTATTACAAAGCTTACATACTTTAACTGTGGTCACGTCAAGTAACTACCATAGCAACACGGATACGTACCATTGCAGGAGAATTGACCGTTGCTTGTTCTAAGCCACTTGTTCAAACATTGTTACAGTGGCCGCTATCTATTACTGCTGCAGATATTTCCTAGATACGCGTATGGGCCATTGTAGCACTTTTTACAAGCATTGGTAAATAAGCTACACGGTGTTTATTGAGCATTGACGCAAGACAACACGCATAGTTGGCTATTATTGGGTAAATTATAGAACACTTTAGCAGCATACAACCTTGGTAGGCTGGATGTCCTACATTGGCGCTACACCAATCTTTCTTACGCTTCTTCTTCTATAGATTCTTTTATTCTATTTGTTATCGATATGCCTACGCATCATTCAAATAGCATTGATACAGCGACGACAACCACACCAACAACCACCATGTTACATGATTCTACAGAAGATATAAAAGAGGGAAAACTATCTCCACGTTCTACTCACTCTGTTGTAGTCAAAATGACACTTCAGCAATGAAACGACAATCCTTTGAGGCGACAAGTACAAAAACGGCATCTGGATCACCGAATAGCGAAGGAGTTGACGTTGAGGCAACGAAGCCGACGCAAATAGCAACAACAACCACTAATTCAGTACCTGCTATAGTAATGCCAGTTGTGCCTGATGCACCCATCACGCCAGCAGCTGCAACGACTACCACTTCAGAGACAAGTTCTGCAGGTGAACAAGTTACTGAAGTTCAATTAGCTGGCATTACTTTATTATTAGTTCGTAAAGGGAGCCAGATTACTTATCGATTGCCACAGCATCAGCCTATTGCTTCACTTTCATCAGCACAACGTACAACACTACTAAATGCTATTCGACGCATACATCCCAATCGAATTCCATCGACCACAGCCACTACACAACAACAACAACAAACAACAAAAGGAACAAAAACTACAGCTACATCAGCTGTAAAATCAGCTATTAAGCCGCTGAATCGTAGTAAAGCAAGACAAGAACGACCGTTGAATCCTAAATTAACATCCAGTCATGACACAGCTATACGATCACCGACATTAGCATCTCATTCTCGTTCGCTATCAACACCATTATTACCATCGCCTACACGTTTGGTAGCCATTGCTCCTCGTCCTACTCTGGCCATGCACATTCATTGTCAACATCAGCATCGGCATCACAGCCTATAGCTATAAAACAGCAACAGCATACCACAAGTGGTGGCCAACAGCATGGCCGGACATCTTTATCGGCACCTTCTTCTCCTCCGCCACTACCTATACGTCGCTTACAGAATGGATCCAGTACTAGTGCTGCTACTGCTGCATCAACCGTAACAACAGCAATAACAAAGGTGACGACACCAAAGGCAACAACGCCCACAACCACGATGGCCAGTGTAGCATCTCCTGCTCCTATCAATCCACTGCGACGGCGTCCAGATGCGGATGAAGTCACGCGACAACGACGTGTAAAACGCGCTTTGCCCGTACACTACTGGCTGATCATCGCTTATGCATCCCCGTACTTCCTGTTGCTACAGCTCCACCGACTGAATCGACTGAAGATGCAGAACATCACACATCAATGACTCCTCAGCCAATACAAGATCCTACAGAGTCTGAAGAGGCACTACATTGGAGGCGACCATTTACTGACTGGAAAGATGCCGTCGATCGACTACTTCCTTGGCACACTTTCCAATATGTTGAGGAAGACTTGGCAACAGAGTTAACATCAGCGATTAATACAAAAAGTTATTATGGTAAGGAAGTTATTTATTAATAGCAAATGTCATTGACAATTATTATTATTATTATTATAATCATTATAATGATTAGATGATAATGCTATTATAGATATTTATCAACAATATGATCAATTGCAGTGCCGATTTATGGAATATATGTCGCCACAGACCCACGAGGTAAGCAGTATTAACGTAATTCATATTAATATGACTTATTGTATAATAGAACACACAACTAGAACCGTATCAAATACTGGCTGAACGACTTGTTATAGAAGAGGAGAAATCCACACTTATAACGTTGAATAATAATTATAAACATGGTGTAATGTGTCTTCATCGATCGAGAATGGACATGAATTGCATAACAACGACCAGCATATCAAAGAAGCGTCGTATTGAAAAGGAAGATACAACGACGATGGCTGATACCCACAAATCAAGTCATAGTGAAGATGAATATGACGATGACCATGATGACGATAATGATAATGATAATGACGGCGATGAAGATGACGACGACGACGACAATGACGATGACGATGAGATGAAGATGAAGAAGAGGAAAGCAGCAATAGACGTCAAAAAGGGTTAATTCATCGGCTATGCATGTCGATAAGGAACATGTAAAGGTATTTGCGTCTACAATAGAAAAAACCTCACTATTTGCACCTACTCCACCTTAAACAGCTCAGCATAGACGCACTGGGTATGCAAAAACATACTTGTTTAAAGGTGTAGTCTATTTTCCTAATTTAACATATCCATCCATGATGTCAAATAGCTGCTTGCATATCAATTGTACAAATATTAAATATATAAAATAGGTAAAAATAACAAGTTATTAATAATAAATTGCCTGATTACTATAACAATAGTAGAATATTTGGTTTTTGTATTGAAAAGAGAACAAAAGCAATAAAGTTTATTATGTTGACAATATGAACGAAGAATAAGAAAGAAAGGCTATTACTGATATGTTAATATCCATATCGTGCTATGCTTACATAAGCGACCGTCGAGGAACAAAAAAGATAGGTTCATCGATCGGTGCCATAGTCATGCCATCTCTAGGGGCATTTAGTGGTCGTTTACCGGAAAGTGTATAAAAGTTGTAGTTACGCAATGCGTAAATGGCTAGCAATTTCATCTCAAGAGTAGCTAAAAAGCGACCAGGACACGTGTGTCTAGAATAATGGTAATAGATGCTTATTAGTTATTTGCTGTTTAGAATGATACAGCTTAATTAAATACTTACGATCCAGTACCGAAAACGACAAATGATTTACTAGTAAACTATAGAATAAAAAAGTATTAATTAATATATTAAAGTGTAAGAAATAGATAAATGTTTATTAATATACTTACAGTGGATTTCAAGGATGATGTGCCAGTGTCTGATTTAAAATGATGTGCAGGATTGTATTTGCGCGATTCTGAGCCATAAGTCTCGTCATTTGAATGAACAGAGTAGCCATGGATCGAGCAAAGACGATCTGTAATAAAATATAGGCCATGTTAATAAATATAATTACACTATTTGTGACTTTAAATTACCTTTAGGAATGAAAAGACCGTTTTTCAACGTGACATCTGACATGGCAAGACGGAACGAATTGGCTAATAACGAACATGTAAGTAAATAACAATAACAATAACAATAGTGAAATATACTTACTAGGATCACCGTTGAGACGTAATGTCTCTCTGACACAAGCGTCAAGATAGTGCATCTCTTTGATGGCATCCATGGTAATCTCACTACCAAATCGTTTAATGATATCATCTTGCTCATTTTGTAGCATCGCCCTATTCATTAAAAACAATAAGTATTAATAAATCAATTATGACAATGGCAATAACAGTCCAAAAAGTACTTACTGGATGTGTGGATAGCCAGCAATATCAAATAGGAAATGTGTTGAAAAATTGGCAGTGGCCAACATAGAAGCAAATCCTACTTGTAACATACGACGACCCACATCATGTGAAGGATATGGCTCACCATTTTCGTCCAATCCTTCAATGACCCATTGCATGATGTCATACTAATATAAATATAAATAATTAATATAAATAATTAATATCAAACGAAATTAAATAACTAACCGGTGCTACAAAATCGTCTCCTAATTGTTCAGCCTCGGCACGTCGTCTTTTGACCTCGGGCGTAAATACCTCATCGGCCAACTTTAAATTCTCGTAGATACGCGTTTTTGACCGTGCACCCCATCTAAATATTACAAATAATGTTAGTTACGTGCCTACTAGTAGTACACCACGTATTTATCTTACCGAGCTATAAAATGAGGAAAAGTGCGCTTCAATGCCGAGAAGAAGGTAGCATCAATACTGACGGTGAAAAGCATCTTGCGCACTTCATCGTGATCTTGTAGATCCTATACACACGTAAATAATGTTATATTAGTATTGATTAGTATCACGACTATTATTGCTACTAGTTTATATGGATGTAAAACTTACTTTGTTTTCAAACATACAAGCCGATGCTATAATTAATTAATTAAATAGTATATCAGCAAATTGTCGGAGTAAATATGTCCGCGTATAAAGAAAAGGGCAACTTACTGGTTCTGGCAATCATGCGGTAGGAGAAAGCCGTCACATCTTTTAAACAATAACCGGTTGTAGTAGATTCTATTTGTTGTACAGGTCACATAACAAAAAAGTTAGCGATTAATTTATGCAAATTTGTTCATCATATGTTTCACACGTCACTTACGAGGCATATTTGCTTTAAACGCGCTTTCCACAGCGTGGAGAATACGCGGTATAAATCGTTCAAGGTTTTTTCCCAAATGCTTGCGCATGGGAGGAATATGAAAACGATTCATAGGCGTGCTATCGCCGAAACAAAATCCAATATCAACAATCTATTGATGCGTCGTTAGAAGCAATTTATAAGTAGCTGCCGTGCATTGCCACGATGGATCGACACGGCATGCTATACAATAAATTCGACTTACATGATTGACGGCATCGGTGAAGCTCAGTTGACTGTCAGGAGCACGCATCACTTCACGAACATTACTAGGACCAATGATAGTTATCCATTGGCCAAATACAAAAATGCTAAAAGTATCGCCATACTAGAAAGGAAGATGGGTAAGGAGTTGCGAGAAGCATGACGGCAGAGGCCGTAAAGACAGACGTGACCAAGGTTAGAAATGATTGGTGTAATTAATATGTACATCACAGCCACTGACAGCATAGCAGCAGCTATTTTCCGTCCACATCACTCATGGCTATAGACCTACCTTTTCACAGCATTCTGTAAGTAAAGCGACAGGGTCGCGCACTAATTGAAGACCATGTCCAATAAATGGGATGGTATAATGGGCACGGGGCGGTTCATTTGCTTTCTACACGAATTAATTAAATAAAACATTAATGCAAGCAATTATACACAAAAAAGCTTGTTTTAACCGGTAACTTACGGGTCGATTGTTATAAAAAGACCAAGCGGCCCATAAAGCACTGCTGGTCAACAGCGTCTTCAACAACAACGAGCTAACACCACCAGATGCCTCAACTAACGTTTGAGAGTGGCTTATAACTTGATCCATAATGGAAAATGCAAAATAGTTGGATAATTGGATTCAAAAAAACTCAAGCGCAAGATAATGTTAACGATAGAATTGGATAATTATAGCGAAAATGCCAAAATGGATATAAAATGTAAATCACGGAAAGAGCAGCATATTTTTTACTCGTTCTTAAATGGTTTATTTCTTGCGCTTTATTGCACATATATCGATGTGAACAAAGGCAACACATGATGAGCAAACTTGCGCATCCATAGGGGTTGAAGGTGGTTTATCCACCGTGCGACTGGACACATGTTTTCAACAAGCCAACACCAGACCTATTATGCACGCTATAATCCGGTTAGTGAAACAATAACAGAAGTAATCAAGGCAGTAAACGCTGGCAATTCTGTAGACATTGTCTTAATAGTCACAATAGCTGTGATGTGTTATTGTCATCTACCAAAGATGAGAGTAGATTAACGATTTGTGTACAAGTCAGTGCCTTTATTATACATTGTTTATGGCAAAGCCTTTGTAAAGAGAGTCATGATGATAACGGTAACAATAATGAATTGGTACTACTATTTTCAACTCAGACAAGTCGCGGCAATAACAGCAAATTTAATGGGTATGTACGTATGTACGTGTGTGTGCCATCCTTTGTCTATCTCTGTATGTCGGTCGGTCATGCAGTGCTCCATAAACGCGGCAGCAGAGATGCACAAATGCAACAAGCCATTTATGGAGTCGCCAGTCCTAGCACCAATTTGTGCCACATTACTTTCCATCCAGCTTGTCAGCCATTACAATCCACTGGCGATACAACCAGTTGGATGCAATGCTGATTTATAACAATGACATTGCAAATACAGCAAACAACGCTCATCGACAATACTATTGCTTAATAACCAAACGATACTATCTCCGTACATAGTCATGACCTTGATGTCATCTGTTGCAACTGCAGGCAACAACGTCGCTATCATCCAATAGATGGGTTGGCTTATCCAACTGACTATCTGTTAAATGACTATTTTACAAGGAATTGGTTATTGCCGACTTCGTTTACATGCATGTTAAATTAAGGCATACATTAGAACTTTATTGAATAAAGATCATCCTGTTGAAGGTGAGAAGCATGATAAGATACAAGGATGATAGTGTTGCCGATCATACTAATACATTGATAACATGCGGTAGACATGCTTTTTACTCACTTTCTTTCTTATGATCATTAAAGAACTCATGATTTAAACATAACATAGCTGCATTCCCCACACACACCACACACACCACACATACTGTTGAATTGGTTACACGTGGTGTTATACTGTAAGGCAGGAAAGCTGCATTGACTTAATTGACAGCTATTTGTCCACCTGTCTATCTCTGCCTGCCATTTCTTTGTTTATGTCTGTCTGCCCATCTGTTTGTGCGCCATTCGGGCCGTTTGTCTCATCATCAAACCAATTGCAATGACGATATCGATGCGTTATCATTAACAAAGTGAAAAAGAGAAAGAGAGAGGTGGTTGAGCAACACAATTACTTAAACCACAATGCCCGCTTTGCAATAATGTACAACCAACGTGATTTGCACGGCAAAATACTGCTTTAGTACGAAAATACTGCAGGTTTAACCGTTTAATATTTTGAAAATAAACTGATTGCTATTTCATTGGTTCCAGCTTCACTTTCTACATCATCGGCTTTTAGAACATGATAAAAAAGAAAGGATGGGACTGCATCTGATCACTTAAACACAACTACTTAACAATAAACAATAATGCCAGTAATAACACTATTAAAAACTTTTATAACACATATGTTTATGCTATTCTTTATTCCATCTAGCCATAACCATCAATAGCCTTGGCTATTTGGTTTACAAAGAATCAAACCAAATTAGAAAATATAAATTTATTAATAACAAAATAGAAATGGACCAGTATGGATCATGCGCCTAACTGTTCCATATGTGCTTCTACCATAGAAATGGTCTAGAATAACACAAAACAGGGTCAAATGATAAGTATAGTAAATAGATTACCCGAATCAATGGATCGGTAACCGGCTTACCTTGTTGATATCTGGTCGTTGCTTTGGATCTGTCACAAGCAATCCTTTAACTAAACCTTTGAATTCTTCGGAATAACTAGCATATGACACGGTGATCATCGTCATTGGTATTATTATTATTAGCAGCGTCATTGGTGGAAATAGTACTAATGATAACAAAACCTACTTTGTATTCGACGGAAATTGGAATTTACCGCTTTGTACGGCCAAGGCAACACTGCCACCAGCTTCATTGACTGCCGCTTCAAATGGTGACTCGCCATAGGCAATGGCATACAAAAGACAGCCCAGTGACTAATCATGGATGATGGATGAGCGTTAATACATAGAACATTTGCCTGTTTAAACTTACCCAAATGTCAACAGCTTCATTAAGCGTTGTACCTGTTTTGACGTCAAATAATTCTGGTGCACGATAGGCCATACTACATTGCTCTGCCGCCCGATCCTATATACATTGTTCACCAGTATTACTAATAAGCAATCGATGCTACTATTATTCCTACCTGTTCTTGCAATGCTTGTTGGCGGGTGCGGATCGTCACTTTGGCACGGGACATGGATCCAAAATCCATAAGAATTGGCGTTACATTGTCATCAGCCATTAGAACATTTCTATACTCAATATAGGTTAGCAGTACTTTTTTCGTAAATACATTAATAATTACCCCAGTTTAATGTCACGATGTGCATAGACAACACGTCTCTCTAGTGCTTGTAGTTCAGCATCATCAGCATCAGCATCTCCACTGTAGTTGTTACTACGTCCGTAAGCATCAGTGCTACTGTTATTATTGTCTTGGTGCCGAGCTGGTACTTCCGGCAACTCATAACAGTGCAACTGACGGACGGCTAAGCAAACATTACGGAAGATACGAAGGATTTGTCGTTCTGGGAAATGGGTGCCTTCACTCTTCTTCTCATTAAGTATATCCTGCAGCGTACCTCGTTTGTAGTAGGGCAGAAATAGATAGACAGTTTTGCCACTGCCATTTCGATCTTGAGTAACGCACACATCCTACACGTAAACAGGTCATTATACAACTATTCACTCATATTGCATAATACAAATCGCTTACCAGTACTTTAATAATATTAGGATGATCAAATAGGCGGGTCATTTCTGCCTCTTGTACAGCTTGACGGACTGCATCTTGGGCGCCATCACCGCCACCGATAGCATTATCGGCGCAATGGACCTTTTTGACTGCAAATAATCGCTGTGTTACTGGATCTTCAACAAGATACACCAAGCTAAATCCACTATATAATAACAAATAGTAAAATAGATAGATTGTATATACACACGTATGCATACAAGTATATACAAGAAGGTTCGTCATTATTATCAATATAGAGTTTAAAGGCAAGTAAATAAAGACTACTTGTTCATAACACTTACCCTTCACCCAACAGCTTTACTACCTTTAGTGTTCTACCATTGATGCGCATCAACGGTGTGGGCAGGCAACAACTAAAAGTTGCATAGAAAGTTTCACGTAGTGTACCGAATAACATTGCCACGTTCGTAGTCGATAAAACTTGCGTAGAACAAGACTAATTAGTAATATTACTAAAGGTGCTATGATGTTCTTTTCTTGTTATTGTTACTATGGTGTTTTTTGCTATTGCCGTTGTTATGTAGAAGTTAATACTTCTACTAGAAGAGCGAGATAATGACTTGTCAACACGTTGAATAGAAATGTTAAAGTTTAAATACAAAGAGATGGCGAACTTTTGTATAGCAAGGGCGGGCGATTAACGGCATCTAAATTTTAGTAAATATTAATTGAATCTCTTTTGAATCCAATCAAATTATTCTAAATAGCGTTTACAAATGAACCAACCAAATATTACAACGTTTATTGTTGCCGTCATCGTCATCTTTACGGATAAAGTGGCTCTTTTTTGTTGTCATCTTTATAATTTAATTTTGTTAAACGTTTATTGAGAAAGCATCCATCCGTATTTTTACAATATAACAACGATGGCATCTAACGTTGTCCGACCGTCACTGCTTGACCGGCAGACAAGTAAGCATTCGCGTCTATTTGATTTAAACAAACGACACTTGCTGGTGCTAATTTATTAACGGGTCGTTTCTATACTCTTTAATGTTATAGCGGCACTTATATCAATGCTTAATTTAAACAAAGAGGAATCAACCAATCCCAGTGCTTTAGCGTCGCATAGTCATACAACGAACACGCAGTCATCATCGTCTAATACACCTATATGGAAAGTACTGATATTTGATCGATACTGTGGCGATCTTATTTCTACTCTACTACGAGTCAATGATCTACGCGAACAAGGTGTTACTGTTCATATGGGGTTGCAAAGTGGCCGTGCACCTATTCCTGATGTGCCGGCCATTTATTTTGTTGAACCCAACGAGGAGAATATTGAACGTATAGGAAAGGTAGATTATATTAGATAGTAATAAATAAATGAAAGACTTATAAGGATTATAAGGATTTGGCACGCGGGCTATATGATCAGTACTACTTCAATTTTGCTACTGGCATGTCACGCGATTTACTTGAACGATTAGCATCGGAAACAGTACGTGCAGGACCAGAAGCAGCAAGCCATGTATCACAAGTAATGGATCAGTATCAAGGATTCATTAGCCATGGTGCTGATCTATTTGAGCTTGGTATTCGCGAAAGTTACATTAAATTGCACGACCCACAAGCTCGTGATGCTGATATGGAAGCATTGGTAGAGAGAATTATTGCTGGACTATTTTCAGTGGCAGTCATTATGGGTAGGTGGCGTATAAAGTAAAAAGTATATTTACACAACTAATACTTGTTGTATTATTAAAAGAAACGGTTCCAATTATCCGTTGTACACGTGGCTCAGCCGCTGAAATGATTGCACGTAAATTAGATACTCGCCTACGTGATCATGTTAGATCAGGGGGATTTTCAACATCTAGTCAATCATCAGCTTCATTTCAACGACCTGTATTGGTGATTCTTGATCGTGATTTGGATTTACGCCCTTTGCTGTTTCATTCTTGGACATATCAAGCATTAGTGTCTGATGTGCTTGATCTAAAGTTAAATCAAGTGACAGCAACAGTCACCGATGATACAACGAAGCGTAAACAGCGCCGTACCTATGATGTTGGAGCTCGTGACTTTTTCTGGACTCGTAATGGCAATTTACCTTTCCCTCAAGTGGCCGAGGCTATTGATACAGAACTTGCACGTTATCGGCAAGATGCGGCCGAATTGACTCGATCTACCGGTTTAACATCTTTGGACGATATTAGTGCACAAGGTGTTGTAACACAGCCTAGTCTTGATCTAACTAGTAGCGCACGACATCTTAAATCAGCCATGAACGCTTTGCCTGAATTAACTGCGCGCAAACAAACAATTGACGCACACATGAATATTGCTACTGCTTTATTAGAGGAAATTAAACGACGAAAACTGGATGAGTTTTTTGAACTTGAAGAAACCATTGCTAAACAGGTAAAAGGCTATATATATACATATATTTAAATAGTACTATTTTACTCAATATACATCACATACTATTTAGCCACGACAAGCAATTTTAGCAGCGATTCGTTCAGCCAATTATCCTGACCCGGAGGATAAATTACGGCTTTTCATACTCTATTTCCTTACACCATCGATTGATATTAACGATACAATGGTTGAGGAATTTGAAACAGCTCTTCGAGAAGCTGGATGCGATACAAAACATTGGCCACTATTAAGCAAATTAAAAGTAAATTGCGTATGACATCGATGATGAATGCAGTTAGCCCACCCACCTCAGAAATGCCCGTGATGATGGCGATCTACTTGGTCGATTCAGTTCATTTGGCAATAAAGTAAGTAATTGGCTATTTATTTATATTAAAACTATAGAATATTAACAAGTCAATAGATTACGGGCCATATTAAAGAAGGTGGTTTACTAAGTGGACTGCGTAATCTATTGCCTACACATAACGATCTACCAATGACACGTATGGTATCATCCGTTCTTGATCCACCCTATAATACTTCGCCGTCACAATCAGCCATGAGCGGTAATGGTGGTGACGAAGAGCTCCTATTCTTTGATCCAAAGTCTTTACGAGGACCTAATTCATCTGGGGCAACAACGGCCCGTAACTCGTTCCAAGAAGCGATCGTATTTGTGGTAGGCGGTGGTAGTATTGTAGAGTATCAGAATCTACAAGAATATGCACAGGTAATTGTCTAATATCAATTGTAATATTTGTATGTATATTAACTAATTGACCAATAATAGCGACAATCTCCAGCTAAAAATATCATTTATGGAGCCATGGAACTATTAGCACCTAAAGATTTCTTAGCTCAATTGACCCGTCTTTCCTAGTATATTTGTGTGTGTGTGTGTGTGTTTAATAAATATTGGTCAAATTATATTTAATTGTTATCTTTTAATAATACAATAAGGCGTATATATACCCCACCAATACTAAACTCATCTTTCGTTTTCCCAGTCCTAATCTCCTTGTTTTTCTTCTACACGGCAATCCCTGTATATTTTAGCGACAGGGACTAAGCAACGCTTAAAGTTAGCTTAGATTAAGCTGTCATTCCTTTAGCTGTTATTTTCATTATCATTATATCGAGATGCGGTTAGGTGCTTACGGCGTGGCGTCTACGGTGCTGGCTGGCGTGACGTTGCAGCAGGTGTATATGCAACGAGGCAACTTTTATGCTGCTGGTGTCTATCTGGCCAAATCCAATGCCTGTTTACTAATACTACTGAATTTCGGTGTTTTTCTAACTATTGTACTGGGTAAAGCATTGCAATGGCTATTCTTTGGTCAATTGCGCGCAATAGAAGTTGAAGTAAGTATTGAAGAAGACTGTAGCAAAATAAGCAATAATACTAATGACAATAATAAAACAACAATAATATATTAAATCTAGCATTTATATGAACGATCTTGGTTTGCGGTCACTGAAACGTGCCTTGCTATGACAGTATTTCGCGATGATTTTGACGTACCGTTTCTAGCTGCATTTGCTGCATTGCTATTTGTAAAAATATTCCATTGGCTACTTCAAGACCGAGTCGAGTTTATGGACCAGACAGCACAGCTACCTAGTTCGTTCCATACACGGACACTTACGCTACTTGCACTACTATCGGCAATCGATATGGAACTAATTGCATATGCTGTGCGTGTTACTTTAAGTGATGGCGTTGGTACCTGGCTTTTATTTGGTTTTGAAGTAAGTAATAGTGGTATATAGCACGTAAAGTATAATATTAACATCAATACAAAACAGTATACAATTCTACTTTGCACTGTTGTAACAGTAACAGGCCGTTACGCACTCAATGTCATTGAAATGCGCATGGGCGAGGAAGCATGGGAGGAAAAATCGGTGTTTCTATTTTATTTAGAACTAATTATTGGTGCGTATTACAAATGGAATAGAACCAACTATTTAATTATAGTTTACTAAAATACGTTGGTTATTAGATTTTATAAAGCTTGTGGCATATGTTTCATTCTTTACCTTATTGGTTGCATTACACGGCCTGCCACTTCACATTATTCGTGATCTCTATGTGACAGCTCGGTCATTCTTTAGACGGTGTGGGGATTTGCGCCGGTATCGTCGCGCTACACAGGACATGGAGCGTCGCTATCCGACACTGACGTCAGATGATTTAACAGATATGGCCGATCGAGTATGTGTCGTGTGTCGAGAAGAAATGACGCTGCCACCGCCTATTGGTGGAAATATCAATAATGGTTTGCCCGACGGCCCTGCAGACACTCGCTATCGTCTACCAGGCGATTTACCTAAGCGCCTTCCTTGTGGCCATACGTTTCATTTCCGCTGTCTACGCAGCTGGCTCGAACGACAGCAAAGTTGTCCCACATGGTGTGTATGAAACAGAACTATACGATAAATGCATTTGACTAACTGAACGTCGCCTGTTGCTCAGTCGTCGATCTGTTCTAGAAGGTAATAGATACCAAATGATGTGTACTCGTATCAAAAAACATTATATGGTGCTATTGATAACTGATATGTTTGATTATAGAAAATAATCCTCGCATGCCGGATATACCACAGAGGCCCATAGGTAGACCGGTACCCGCCCAACCTGAAGAAGCAAATAACGTACAAGCTCAGTTGAATCCTTTGCAGCCACAGCAGCATCGTCTAACGCCGATATCTCCTTTTCCTGCGGCTCACACTGACCAGTACACCACACAGGCTACTAATGCGGCCACAGGTACGACATTAAAGAGATAACACCTGTTTATTTCAAATGCATTTACCACTAACCATTCAATCCAATTAATTTTAGATGGGGCGACAATGGTAGGACATCAATCATTAAACAGTCTAGACTCAGAGGTACGTAGAATATTGAGTTTTATTACAGTAAAACTTAGACTTATCGAATATGCTTAGATGTCGGCACAAGCAAGAGAGTCTGCACAAAAAGAAGCAGCAGAAATAGCTGCTCAGCTAAATCTTTCAGAGCAAGCAACTTGCACGTTTATGAGTGAATTTACATTTTTAGCCGAAACTGGCTTTAGTCCAAATGACGCCACGATAGCACGACTTTATCGGCTAAGTCAAGATATAGCCGATGACGATGGCAATACAAATGTGCAAGGATCTGCAAACATGACTAATGCACAGAATGATAGCACTGGTCCAAGGCACGGCCCGAACAGAATTATCGAGCCTTATACGAGGCTTGATGAGCGTATGGAACGTCTAGAAGGTCTACTTGAACAGCTGCTGTTGCAACAGCAGCAGCAACAACAACAACAGTCGTCGTCATAATATGATTTTAATAAAATTCAATTTAGCTTAGGATATATTAAAGGCCGAAAGGCCGGAGTTCGATAAAACGACTGTGAAACATGTAATTTGATATTCATGCCTTTACCATTAGATAACTTGTTATGCAGTAAAAAGCCGAGAAACTACATCGTGTTAAGTGTAACAAGTAAAAAAGGAAATACTTTGGCAAATTCGTTCAAATGTGTGATTGGTTGCTGTTGACCGCACATTCTTTAATTAATACAGTCATATGATGGTGCGTGTTGATACATACATGTGTTGTTTATGGGTGCATGCGAGTGAGTGAGTCAGTGAATACAAGCATGGGAGGATTTACTTACGTATAACATAGTGGAATCGCTAATATATAAAGTAAATAAATTAATGAGACCAAACTTATGTTAAAAATATCATTACCACACTGTATTCTCTCGTGTATCTCAATTGATTTTACTGAACTTTTTAACAATAACAACATTATTCACATTGCAGTTTGATCGATTATCAATATGGGCAAAATACTAAATGACTTTGCTGAGCTATTGGGCATCGGCTACGATGGCAAGTTAGGCGTATTGCCGACCGTTTTACTTGGTGTATTATTTGCTGTGGTACTTCATTATTATATGACACGTCCAGTAAGTGTTGTACTATTGAATACAATTAAATGTATCACTCATCGCATTTATGATTTAGCACCCAAATGAACCACCACGAGCAAGCCATACAATCCCATTTGTCGGTAATGGCATTGAATTTATAAGGGACACCAGCGGATTTTTCTATAATTGTCGAGACAAAGTAAATAGACTATTAATTAAAACAATATTATCGACTAATATTATTTGACTATTAGTATGGCGAAACGTTTAGTTTCTTAATGTTTGGCCGTTGGATTACAATAATTGGACGAAGTGAAATACGCAATGTAATGCGTGCGCCTGATGAGCAATTTAGCTTCAACGATGCCGTTGAGGAGGTGAATTGTCATAAGATATTACTTTATTATCTGCAAACACTTATTAACTTAATTAAATAATTATTGCCAGTTACTTGATACCGTCTATATGTTTGGTGATACTGATCAAAGAATCGCTTCCATATTCCGATTCTACGTCGACAACTATCGAAGCAACTTGACCAGCTATGTCCACGTATGGCCGAAAAAATTGCCATTTCTTTTAATGAAGGCGTTGGCGGTAAGTAGTATAGTCGTTGTGTTTTTTTCATGTTTAATATTATTTATTTGGATGCTTGCATAGATCCTGTAAAACCTTATCGCATGGAAGATGTTAGTGCGTTTATAGACGGTTTAATTGCAAAAACAAGTAAGCTATTAAGCTATTAACTAGACCACATATATATTAACCGATATATAACAATAATAATAATAATGACTATTATTACAATATTGACTATTAGTGGCTACATGTTTAATTGAAAATAAGGTAATACATGACTTGTCATAGTGTACTGTTCAAATACAAAACACAGTATTTATAAATGACTAACCAATACTGATGACATTAGGAATTACAAGAAAATCCTGAAGTGCTACGCATGATGTCCACTGTTACACGCGATGCAGCCCGCACTTCATTAATGAAGCGTGTACTCCCAACAACTATTAGTCGGTAATAATCATATAGTCTAATAGAAATACTCAGTACATTAATAATATCTGTATTTAGCTTGTTAACACGCCTTATTACTGATATGGATAAGAATATTAAGGTTGCCGATGAAATTATTGCACCTGAGATTATAAAACGACGTCAAGAAATGGATAAATTAGGCGATGACTATGTAGCACCAGTAAGTGATTTTTACAGTTTTTTCATTTAATACTTATACAAACTATGTATTTTATGTTTAGAATGATATGCTTAGTTGGATTGCTGATGTTTTAGATGATAATGGCAACATGTACAATCCAATAATTGTGGCACGTCGTTCGATGCAGATTGCCTTTGCTTCAGTAACAACAACTTCGACTTTCACTTTGCATTTTCTTAACGATGTTGCCGGCTATTCAGAATATCGGTAAGAGGTGCAATGTGATTAGTAGAAATTGTCATAGTAACACTTTATACAATAATAACAGCAAAAAGCTTCAAGAGGAACAAGATGAAATCATTCGTTTGTATGGCGACAACATTACACCGGATGCTTTGAAACAGATGCCTTTCCTTGATGCTTGTGTTCGTGAGTCGCTTCGCTTGAATTCAGGTGCTGGTATGTTATTATTGCTATTATCGTTATTATCGTTAAATTTACTAATTCACCCAATTTATAGGTGGAAGTCTTCGTTTAGCCATGGACAATGTGCAGCTGAAGAATGGCTATTATATTCCAAATGGCAAGTAAAAGCAAAACATACTATTATTAGTATTAACATTAATTAATTATAGGTCGTCTTTGTTTTTCCATGGACAAGAAGTTCATGCGGCTAAAGATCTTTATGGAACTGATCCAACTGCTTTTAATCCATATCACCATTATAAGGCGGGTGATGTGGCTGCAACTTCAACAAAGCCAACCGTAAGCTTATTATTACTATTATAATGTACATATATATTAACATATAATCATTTGGTTTTTCTATCATTTAGACTGGCAATGATTCGTTTATTGTATTTGGTTTGGGACAGTAAGTATAACATATGATAGGACAAGCCATATCAGTTAACTAAATATCATCGCTATTAGCCACACATGTCCAGGTCGATTCCTTGCTGTTATGGCGATTAAAATGGTTGCTGCCCATGCATTGAGACGGTACGATTTCAGTACATTATCTGGCACTCGGCCGGGTAATTCTCTTCGTGACGGTGTTTCTTACTTACCAATTCCAGAACCATTATATTTAACGCTCGTCAAGTCACATGTTAATAGTGAACCGATCTATATACACATTATACAGATTATCACACAATTATAGGTTATACATGTTTTATTTATACTAGTAATAAATCAAACTGTTCGCAACACTGCTAGATGTTTTAATTATGTTGATAATAGCCACTTGCTAATAGTTATCAACTCGTCAATAATGGCTTGCCACATATTTCTTTCTACAATACTCTGTCTTTATTTTTTGTCATTAATTTGGTGATATTACAGTTCTGTTTTCATGATATATTGATCATCCATTTATAGTAAAAGATCAACTACTTTGATTACCGGTGAATATTAATTGAATCTCTTTTGAATCCAATCAAACTATCTAAATAGCGCTCACAAATGAACCAATCAAATATTACAACGTTTATTGTTGCCGTCGTTATCTTCAGAACTACTATTATTATCACAGCTTAAATTTAATAAAATAGTATTTAATTTAGAGATATTAAAAAATTGGAAAATCAGAAGTTTTAATAAGATGCAGTGAAACGTGTAATTTTCTGTTTATGTCTTTGTCATTAAATGATTTGCTATTCAGCAAAATATCGAGAAATTACATTGTGTTAAATATAACAAAGAAATGAGAAAGCATTTTGGTGTATTCGTTTAAGTGCGTGACTGGCTGTCGGTAGGCTGCATATCCTTTTGATTTAGGTGGTCATATGATAATGCGCGTCTACAAGTCCACTTGTATAAACGTGCGTGTAAGTGAGTAAATGAACGCATGTAATATTTATTTACATATGGCACAACTGAATAATTGATATATTGTCGTAAAGGCCAGATTTAATAATAATAAAATAAGACTAGTGTGAAAACCAAACCTTATTAAGAAATCGAAAATCATGTGTATGTTTACATTGAACGCATGCTAGTTGCGTGCTACAAATATAGAAATAATGTATGTCACTAAGGCCTATTTCAGCTGGATTCACGATAATATAAAGCAATGCTATTGAAGGAATAAAACTTGAATTGAAAGTACCACTACTTCATTTTATTTTCGCGTGCATTTCTTTCAATTGATTGTAGTTGACTATTTACAGCACCAGTTTAGTATATCTCAATCACATTGCAGTTTGATCAATTATCAAATATGGGCAAAATACTGAATGACTTTACCGAGCTATTGGGCATCGGCTACGATGGCAAGTTAGGCGTATTGCCGACCGTTTTACTAGGTGTATTATTTGCTGTGGTACTTCATTATTATATGACAGTCCAGTAAGTGTTGTACTATTGAATACAATTAAATGTATCACTCATCGCATTTATGATTTAGCACCCAAATGAACCACCACGAGCAAGTTATTCAATTCCATTTGTC
Source organism: Syncephalis fuscata (assembly GCA_025786725.1). NCBI lineage: Eukaryota > Fungi > Zoopagomycota > Zoopagomycetes > Zoopagales > Piptocephalidaceae > Syncephalis > Syncephalis fuscata. The sequence goes on along the minus strand of JAHLTZ010000003.1, from coordinate 290,931 downwards.
GGTAATAGTATTGAGTTTATAAAAGAACCTGGAGATTTTTTCTTAAAATGCCGACAATCAGTAGGTAAACTATTAGCAGTGCTATTTTAATTAATATTATTTGATTGCTTGATTATTAGTGCGGTGAAACATTTAGTTTCTTAATGTTTGGCCGCTGGGTTACAATAATTGGACGAAGTGAAACGCGCAACGTAATGCGTGCATCCGATGAGCAATTTAGCTTTAACGATGCCATTGAGGAGGTAAATCTTTATAGATTATTATTTATTCTATCTAGAAATACTTATTAATTTGATCTAATTACTATTGGAAGTTAATTGATATATCATATATATCTGGTGATATGGATCCGAAAAACCAATTTCATGTTCCAATTTTACGCCGACAACTATCAAAGCAACTTGACCAATTAGTCCCGCGTATGGCCGAAAAAATTGCCATTTCTTTTAATGAAGTTGTTGGCAGTAAGTAGTATACCCGCGTATGTTTTCCTTTTATGTTTAATAATAATTTATTTGGATGCTTACATAGATGCCGTAAAATCTTATCGCATGAAAGATGTTAATGCGTTTTTAAACAATTTACTTGCAAAAACAAGTAAGCTATTTAATCATTAACTAAAATTATATATTATGATAATAATACTATAATAATGGTAATGGCTGCCATTATTATAATAACCGTTAGTGGCTGCATGCTTAGTTGAGAATAAGGTAAATACACGATTTGTCACGGTGTCATCGTACTTGCATAGTTATTTAATGTTTATGTATGACTAACCAATATTAATGACATTTAGGAACTTCAAGAAAACCCGAACTACTGCGCATGATGGCGACACTTACAAACGACTCAGTTCGCACTTCAGTATTGAAACGTATATTTCCAACAATTATTAGTCGGTAATAATCATCTAGTCTAATAGAATACTCAGTACATAATAATATCTATGTTTAGCTTTTTAATACGCCGTATTACTGCTATGGATAAGAATATTAAAGTTACTGATGAAATTATTGCACCTGAGATTATAAAAGACGTCAAGAAATGGATAAATTGGGCGATGACTATGTAGCACCAGTAAGTGATTTTTACAGTTTTTCATTTAATACTTATACAAACTATGTATTTTTATGTTTAGGATGACATGCTTAGTTGGATTTCAGAAGCCACAGATACAAATGGCAACATGTACGATCCAATAATTGTGGCACGTCGTTCGATGCAGATTGCCTTTGCTTCAGTAACAACAACCTCAAACACAGCTTTGCATTTTCTTAACGATGTTGCCGGCTATCCAGAATACCGGTAAGAGGTGCAATGTGATTAGTAGAAATTGTCATAGTAACACTTTATACAATAATAACAGCAAAAAGCTTCAAGAGGAACAAGATGAAATCATTCGTTTGTATGGCGACAACATTACACCGGATGCTTTGAAACAGATGCCTTTCCTTGATGCTTGTGTTCGTGAGTCGCTTCGCTTGAATTCAGGTGCTGGTATGTTATTATTGCTATTATCGTTATTATCGTTAAATTTATTAATTCACCCAATTTATAGCCGTAAGTTTCCGTTTAGCCATGGACAATGTGCAGCTGAAGAATGGCTATTATATTCCAAATGGCAAGTAAAAGCAAAACATATCATTAATACTATTAACATTAATTAATTATAGGGCGTATTTGTTTTTTCCATGGATACGAAATCCATTGGGCTAAAGATCTTTATGGAACTGATCCAACTGCTTTTAATCCATATCACCATTATAAGGCGGGTGATGTGGCTGCAACTTCAACAAAGCCAACCGTAAGCTTATTAGTTACTATTATAATGTACATATATATATATTAACATATAATCATTTGGTTTTTTCTGTCATTTAGACTAGCAATGAATCGTTTGTCGTATTTGGTGTGGGACAGTAAGTATAGCATGTAATAGAACTGACCATATCAGTTAATTAAATATCATTGCTATTAGCCACACATGTCCAGGTCGATTCCTTGCTGTTATGGCGATTAAAATGATTGCTATCCATGCATTGAGGCGGTACAATTTCAGTACATTATCCGGTACCCGACCGGCCAACTTTTTCCACGATGGCTTTTCTCCTCTACCAACTCCAGAACCATTTATATTTAACGCTCGTCAAGCCACATGTTAATAGTGAACCGATCTATATACACATTATACAGATTATCACACAATTATAGGTTATACATACTTTTATTTTATACTAGTAATAAATCAAACTGCTCCGCAACACTGCTAGATGTTTTAATTATGTTGATAATAGCCACTTGCTAATAGTTATCAACTCGTCAATAATGGCTTGCCACAATATTTCTTTCTATAATACTCTGTCTTTATTTTTATTTTAGTTTAAATAATATTTTTATTTTTTTAGAATGCTATTATCATTTATTTATGATAAAGAAAAAAATATAATTTATTATTGGTTGTTAATGAAGATCGTAGCCATTTATAAAATGTTAAAGCTTGATTTTTTGGCATACTTAAGCAGTTCCATTTTTATAGAAAAGTTTAATAGAGTTTTGTCAACTACTATATTATAATTCATAAATAAAATTATTTAATTGATTGCTGCCACATGTTATACATTGAATAGCAGTAATGTGACATTTATATGAACGATCTTGGTTTGCGGTCACTGAAACGTGCCTTGCTATGACAGTATTTCGCGATGATTTCGACGTACCGTTTCTAGCTGCATTTGCTGCATTGCTATTTGTAAAAATATTCCATTGGCTACTTCAAGACCGAGTCGAGTTTATGGACCAGACAGCACAGCTACCTAGTTCGTTCCATACACGGACACTTACGCTACTTGCACTACTATCGGCAATCGATATGGAACTAATTGCATATGCTGTGCGTGTTACTTTAAGTGATGGCGTTGGTACCTGGCTTTTATTTGGTTTTGAAGTAAGTAATAGTGGTATATAGCATGTAAAGTATAATATTAACACCGATACAAAACAGTATACAATTCTACTTTGCACTGTTGTAACAGTAACAGGCCGTTACGCACTCAATGTCATTGAAATGCGCATGGGCGAGGAAGCATGGGAGGAAAAATCGGTATTTCTATTTTATTTAGAACTAATTATTGGTGCGTATTACAAATGGAATAAAACCAACTATTTAATTATAGTTTACTAAAATACGTTGGTTAGCATTGCCCAGCACTAACATCTATTGCTGTTGCTATTGCCCCTGCGGCCCACACTGACCAGTACACCACACAGGCTACTAATGCGGCCACAGGTACGACATTAAAGAGATAACACCTGTTTATTTCAAATGCATTTACCACTAACCATTCAATCCAATTAATTTTAGATGGGGCGACAATGGTAGGACATCGATCATTAAACAGTCTAGACTCAGAGGTACGTAGAATATTGAGTTTTATTACAGTAAAACTTAGACTTGTCGAATATGCTTAGATGTCGGCACAAGCAAGAGAGTCTGCACAAAAAGAAGCGGCAGAAATAGCTGCTCAGCTAAATCTTTCAGAACAAGCAACTTGCACGTTTATGAGTGAATTTACATTTTTAGCCGAAACTAGCTTTAGCCCGAATGATGCCACGATAGCACGACTTTATCGGCCAAGCCAAAATATAACCGATGATGGTATCGATGCGAGTGTATAAGGATATGCAAACACGGCTAATACACAGAATAGCATCATTGATTTGAAACACAATCCAAGAACAATTACCGAGCCTTATACAAGGTTGGTGAGCGTATGAAGCATTTAGGAGGCATAATTGGACAGCTGCGCCAGCAGCAGTCGTTGCTACTATTATGACCAAACATCATAACTTGATTTCAATAAAAAATTGGCTTGAGGTTATATTAAAAGACCGAAAAGGGGAGCTTTTGATAAAATGGCCGTGAAACATGTAATTTGATATTCATGCCTTTGCCATTAGATAACTTGTTATGCAGTAAAAAGCCGAGAAACTACATCGTGTCAAGTGTAACAAGTAAACGAGGAAATATTTCGGCAAATTCGTTCAAGTGTGTGATTGGTTGTTGTTAGGCCACACATTCCTCTGATTAATACAGTCATATGATGGTGCGTGTTGATACGTACATGTGTCTATGGGTGCATGTGAATGAGTGAATAAATACAAATATGGTGAGGATCTACTTACGTGTGGCACAGTGAGTCCATTAATATATAAAACAGATAAATTAATGGAACCAAACTTTTGTTAAAGTACCACTACTTCATTTTATTTTCGCGTGCATTTCTTTCAATTGATTGTAGTTGACTATTTGACAGCACCAGTTTAGTATATCTCAATCACATTGCAGTTTGATCATTATCAATATGGGCAAAATACTGAATGACTTTGCTGAGCTATTGGGCATCGGCTACGATGGCAAGTTAGGCGTATTGCCGACCGTTTTACTAGGTGTATTATTTGCTGTGGTACTTCATTATTATATGACACGTCCAGTAAGTGTTATACTATTGAATACAATTAAATGTATCACTCATCGCATTTATGATTTAGCACCCAAATGAACCACCACGAGCAAGTTATCAATTCCATTTGTTGGTAATGGCATTGACTTTGCAAAGGACACCAGCGAGTTTTTATATAAATGTCGAGATACAGTAAGTAGACTATTAATTAAAACAATACTATCGACTAATATTATTTGACTATTAGTATGGCGAAACGTTTAGTTTCTTAATGTTTGGCCGTTGGATTACAGTAGTTGGACGAAGTGAAATACGCAATGTAATGCGTGCGCCTGATGAGCAATTTAGCTTCAACGATGCTGCTGACGAGGTAAATTATTATAAAACATCATTGTTATTTATGTCGTTTGCAAACACTTATTAACTTAATTAAATAATTATTGCCAGTTAATTGATACCGTCTATATGTTTGGTAATATTGCTCCAAAGAATCGCTTCCATATTCCAATTCTACGTCGACAACTATCGAAGCAACTTGACCAACTGGCCCCACGCATGTCCAAAAAAATTGCCATTTCTTTTGACGAGGTTGTTGGCGGTAAGTAGTATAGTCGTTTGTGTTTTTATTTCATGTTTAATATTATTTATTTGAATGCTTGCATAGATCCTGTAAAACCTTATCGCATGGAAGATGTTAGTGCGTTTATAGACGGTTTAATTGCAAAAACAAGTAAGCTATTAAGCTATTAACTAGACCACATATATATTAACCGATATATAACAATAATAATAATAATGACTATTATTACAATATTGACTATTAGTGGCTACATGTTTAATTGAAAATAAGGTAATACATGACTTGTATAGTGCTACTGTTCAAATAAAAACACGGTATTTATAAATGACTAACCAATATTGATGACATTAGGAATTACAAGAAAATCCTGAAGTGCTACGCATGATGTCCACTGTTACACGCGATGCAGCCCGCACTTCATTAATGAAGCGTATATTTCCAACAACTATTAGTCGGTAATAAGCATATAGTCTAATAGAAATACTCAGTACATTAATAATATCTGTATTTAGCTTGTTAACACGTCTTATTACTGCTATGGATAAGAATATTAAGGTTGCCGATGAAATTATTGCACCTGAGATTATAAAAGACGTCAAGAAATGGATAAATTGGGCGATGACTATGTAGCACCAGTAAGTGATTTTTACAGTTTTTCATTTAATACTTATACAAACTATGTTTTTTATGTTTAGAATGACATGCTTAGTTGGATTGTAGAAGCCACAGATACAAATGGCAACATGTACGATCCAATAATTGTGGCACGTCGTTCGATGCAGATTGCCTTTGCTTCAGTAACAACAACTTCGACTTTCACTTTGCATTTCCTTAACGATGTTGCCGGCTATCCAGAATACCGGTAAGAGGTGCAATGTAATTAGTAGAAATTGTCATAGTAACACTTTATACAATAATAACAGCAAAAAGCTTCAAGAGGAACAAGATGAAATCATTCGTTTATATGGCGACAACATTACACCGGATGCTTTAAACAGATGCCTTTCCTTGACGCTTGTGTTCGTGAATCACTCCGTTTAAATTCAGGTGCCAGTATGTTACTATTATATTGTTGTTAATGCTATTATTAACTTTATTATCTATTCAATTTCATAGCTACAAGTTTCCGCTTGGCTATGGACAATGTGCAGTTAAAAAATAATTATTATATTCCAATTGGTAAATAGAAATGATATTAATATTACTAATACTAATTATTTAATTATAGGTCGTGTTTGTTTCTTCCATGGACAAGAAGTTCATGCGGCTAAAGATCTTTATGGAACTGATCCAACTGCTTTTAATCCATATCACCATTATAAGGCGGGTGATGTGGCTGCAACTTCAACAAAGCCAACCGTAAGCTTATTAGTTACTATTATAATGTACATATATACATATTAACATATAATCATTTGGTTTTTCTATCATTTAGACTGGCAATGATTCGTTTATTGTATTTGGCATGGGACAGTAAGTATAACATATGATAGGACAAGCCATATCAGTTAACTAAATATCATCGCTATTAGCCACACATGTCCAGGTCGATTCCTTGCTGTTATGGCGATTAAAATGGTTGCTGCCCATGCATTGAGACGGTACGATTTCAGTACATTATCTGGCACTCGACCAACCAACTCGCTTCGCGACAGTATTTCTTTCTTACCAACTCCAGAACCATTTATTTTTAACGCTCGTCAAGCCACATGTTAATAGTAAACCGATCTATATACACATTATACAGATTATCACACAATTATAGGTTATACATGCTTCTATTTCATACTAGTAATAAATCAAACTATTTCGTAACATTGCTAGATGTTTCATATCTTATGGTATTTATTCTTCCTTTGGTTTTAAAAAACAAGTATTAAAACATTTTAAGGGGAAACCTAGGCTATAATAATAGATATTGTATATCTTGAACGTAAAACAATATTTGTATTAGTGGCTATGTTATTATTGTTTTTATTTTTCAAACGGAGTCCAACCACCTTACATTGGCACCCATTGTAATGAGGCTTCGTCGGACATAATCCATTAGCAACACTACTCTACTCTTACTTAAATCTAATCGACCACACAATTTGATTACAAGTCGTTGTAGATTGTGTCTATTTTACTTACCCATAAACTGTTTATTGATCATCGAGTCAAGTCCTTGTCGCTACATATGGCAATAATTAATTTGTTTCAAAGCCCGTTTTATACCCGAAAGTAAGGCAAATTAGCCAATCGACAACCGCCGTCTGGCATTATTTTGGCCATTTTCCCAAGTAATCAATAATTAAGACTGTCATACAACATTGTGTATCTACCTATACTATAAACTTTCATTTCAAAAGTAACATTTAATCACTTGGTATTATTACTGCATAAACACATTTATGGCTGTATAATCTAGAATGTAAAGCTATTTACAGTGGAACTATGTATCAACTACTTCTAACAATGAAAATAGTATGCTTGAACGTTTCAAATAAATCAGATTGTATTGCCAAATTAGTAACATTTGGCTTTACTTTTGAGACAGTGTGTGTATTTCATCGGGCTATAACATTAAGCGGCGACAATATTCATAGTAACAACGCTAATAAGAATAGCTTGGTAGAGAACACAATAAAAATACACCTATTACTTCATTCTCTTACTTTTATTCATCTTCATCTACAGCACTATTTGCTTTTGTTCGTTGAACCTAATAGCTTTGCTTTTTCTTTCTTTTTTCTTCTTTTCTTCTTTTCTTACCTCGGCAATCTTATACTAAGGACCTATTTGGTTTATTACAAGATTGCAGTTACATACACATACTCACCCACTTACACAAACATATATATACCGTGCCGGTACACCTCTCGTAAACACTTATCAAGCATAAACGCTTAACTTCTATTCTCTTTCTCTTACCACTATCTCTTAGTAGCTTAAAGCTAAAAAAGACGGCAACACTCGCAGGACGCGTGCTAATCCTCTCCTTTTTTGCTACCTTATCGATCTAGCAAAACTAGCACTAGTTTGTTATCAAGCCATCGGCCAAACTAATCAGATTGATTAACGTAAGTGAACAATTCTGCATATCAACCACTCGTGTGCTTCCTTCATTGTATTGCAAATAATCCGAAGACGAAGTAGAACATGTTTGCACGTGTATCACATATGCAATCGCACCTTTTGATACATACATCTACATGAACATACGATATGCGCAAGCGACCGATGAATACTAGAAAACAAGCTTGTCGACGCGTATTTTGTATTTTATTTGTTCTTATTGGTGCTATGTACTTTGGCAAATGGCACTAGATAGATCAGTTGCACTATAACATTTATTAGTACTACCCACCCATCATCTGTATAATATGATACTTGTCACATTTAGCACATTATCCCTTTCTACTCCGTTGAACAAAAAGATGGCACATTGGTGTTCACTCTGCCTCATATATATCTTTCTACTGTAGTAAAGTGGGAAAGTAACTCCATTCCACGCATAGCAAGTGAATCCTGAGATCGAAATGTTTGCCATGTCGTATGGCCATTGGATCATATTGGATTATAGCCATTCCTGACGTTTTTTTTACCCTTCCGTGATAGCATCATCGCCACCCCTCCGCTTTGTATCCCCGGTGTCTATGTTCGCATATCTTTCCCTTTGGACTCGTGTTCCATTTCACAACGCTATACTTCTACACTTTCTGTCATCTTGTTCCTTGTTCCTATTGGTAACCGTTGCGGTCACTCGTGTGCCTCGGTCCCTTTTTAAAGGTTATAGTTTTACCTACTGTTCTCAGCTCGTTCATCATACCTCATCCTTTTCAGCTTAGTTATTGTTGCATCTTCTTCACTGACGTCCATAAAGCCGACCGCGCCTACTCGCCTTATTCATAGTTTTCTTCCGCCTATTGCTGTTTGTATTGTCTCTGAGTTGGTATTGACCGATCTAGCTTTACCGTCTATTGTGCACATTGCTGGTGCGTATTGTATATTCGTGGAAGGGGCGCTACTGTGCAGCAGGTCTACTATATTTATTCTGCTATTTAAAAAGATAAATGAATATAGTAGAGTGGTAACAAGTATAAAAACTGTTGCTTTATACGTATATGCATATATGTATATGTATATTTAAACTCTATTATTGAATAGCGATCTAATCTGATTTACATATATAGCAGTATTGATAGCCAACGTCACTAACCAATTACTATCTTTCTATATATTTAGGCAATTTCGGCGTGATATTATCTTTCGTTCTCATTCTTCTTTCTATTCTCTCTCAATTCCTTTGCTTATTAACAACACTAGCGGCGTATTATTTGTCAATTGAAAGCATTTGAACATTGTGTTTTCATTTTATTGACTGTAACACAATATACATATACAACGCACCTTTAAACTATGACTACAACAGCAGAAGTTACCGGTAATGTTGCTAATGGCGATATTGGCGTCAGTGCTGCTCCAGTGGCCAATGGTCATGCGGAACAGCCAGCCGCCGGCGAATCTGTCGTTAATCAAGGCGGTCTAAACCGTGGATGGAGCTTCCCTGGTAAGCAAGCGGCTGCTCCCTCGTCGCATGCACCTATTCGCTCATCGCCACTGGCCTCCAAGGACGAATTAGCCGCTATCAGTGAAACTGACGTCACAACTACGACTACACTCTCTGTTCTTCTGCCACAGCTATTGCTGATTTAAGCAATATTCAACGTGTCTCTTCGCCACTTGATCAGCTATTGGCCAAACGAGCAGCAGCTGCTGCTAGCCGGCCTGGTCTTGGAGCGCATCGTCGTGCTGAATCGCTTTCGTCGACAAGCGGACCACCTCCAGGTCTGGGCGCCATGCCATCGGCGTCGGCTCGTCCCCGCTTTCGGCCAGCTCATGGCCGAAGCACGTCGTTGTCGCTTCCAGGTGCCGGTGCACCCGGTCTAGGTAGTCTATCTGGTATTATACCAACTGGACTAACTCGTCAACCATTGGGACCCGGTGCTGCTGGCGGTGGCATTCATGCGCCAGGCCTATCTAAGCCACGATCTGGCACGTTCCAGCGCGATCCATCTGGTAATACTGGATTCCAGCCTGGCCACTTTACTTCTGCGTCACTATCACATGCATTTGGCTCCAGTATTCTTACAAGTAGCTGGGGCAAAGAAGCCGGTGGTACGCATGCACACCATCATCATTCACAGTCGCATCATTTTGGCCATAGTCGAGTGGCCAGTATGGGTACAACAGTTACTTCAGCTCGTAACGTTGATGAACTTGTTGAACGTGATATTGGTGATGATATGCTTGGTAATGTTGTTCGCACACTTGATTCGCTTGGTTTAAAAGAGGAAGGTGTTGCTACTTCAGGCATGGTCTCTTCTAACTCGCTTGGTCTTGGTGCACGTCCAGTGTCGCATCGTACACGCTCTCGTTCATTACTTGGTGGATCGGCCGCTACAAATGCTGCTGTTCTAGGCGATGTATCGCCATCTACTGGTGCACCACTTCATCGTCCATCCGGTGTTAGTCATTTCCTTAAGGCCCACAGCCGTCCACGGGCCATCAGCCTTGACTATCTTAATCCAGCCGACTACGAAGAGCAGGCTGATCTATTGGCTGAAAGCCATCGTTCATCGCAGCAAGGTTCACCAACTGATCCAACTTTTGGATTCGATTTTGACGAAGTAAGTTTGTTACAACTATATATGCGCTTTCAATTTAACTAATTGTTATTAAATATGCTCTAAACGCTGTCTAGACGACTGCTGGCGAACGTCAAACACCTACTCGTTCGTTGTGGATTGGTAACTTGCCTGCACATGTTACTTCGACCGATTTGATGCAAATATTCAGTACTTACGGTCCTATCGAATCACTTCGTGTACTACCCGATCGTGATTGTGCCTTTGTCAACTACCAGCAAGTTGAAGACTCCGCCCGTGCACACGAAGATATGCGCGGTGCACGACTTGGCGGTAGTCTTATTCGTGTAGGCTTTGGCAAGGCCGATGTGTATGGCACAGATATGCAGGGCATGCAGCCTACACGTGCATTGTGGATTGGCAATATTTCGCCGCATACAACGTCGCAAATATTGCAGCAAGTATTCACACCATTCGGCACAATTGAATCAGTCCGTGTATTGACACATAAGAACTGTGGCTTTGTTAACTTTGAACGTACCGAAGACTCTATGCGTGCCAAGAGTGTAATGAACGGCCAAGAGATTGCTGGTGCTATTGTTCGTATTGGTTTTGCTAAAGTACCTGCACTTGAATTGACGTCCGGTACCGCCACCGCTACTGCTGTCACACCTGCAGCAGCGGCTACCACTTCACGTGGCAAGACAGATGGCTCACAAACGCATATTGTCAATACAAACTTTTCATTCCCACCAAGCAAAAGGCAGTAACTGCTGGCGCAAATGCTACAGGCAGCAAGTCAGATGTATCGGCCATTGATTTACCGTCAGAAGGTTTTGATGGTAAGCCATTAGTACTACAAGCCGATCTTATGTCGTACACCTATGCGCCAGCACTACCATCGTTGCCACCCATCAATCCACACCGTCGTGTTGATGCTGCACGCCTTCGTGACATCCGCAAACGACTCGATGCACATCCAACGGCCAAGGATATTGAATCGGCATTTAACGACTTGTACTCCGAATGTGTTGAGCTTAGCTTTGACTATATCGGCAATACGGTAGTTCAAAAGCTAGCTGAACATGGCACCGATTCGCAAAAGCTCCAATTGCTAGAAAAGGTCGCCCCACACTTTGCATCAATCGGTGTGCATAAGAATGGCACATGGGCTGTACAAAAGATGATTGATACAGCCAACACACCTGAACAAATGGAGGCAATATGCCGATGCATTAAAGCATATGCTCCACCATTGTTACTCGATCAATTTGGTAACTACGTCGTTCAATGCTGTCTACGCTTTGGCGATAAATGGAATCAGTTTATTTTTGATGCTATGCATGTACGCTGCTGGGAAATTGCTCAAGGTAGATTCGGTGCTCGTTCAATGCGTACGTGTTTGGAAAATGAGTATGCAACCACTGAACAAAAGGTAAATACAATACTAATAATACACCGATATATATATATAATAATAAACAACTAACTTTATATATTAGAAACATGTTGCTACATCAGTTGCCTTCTATGCTGTGCAGTTGACAACGAGTGCAATGGTGCTCTGCTCATTAACTGGCTATTGGAGTCGTCCGAATTATCGGGCCGTTTCCGTATTCTAGCACCACGCTACATTCCACAAATAGCACAGCTTGGTGTTCACAAGCTGGCCAGTGTTACTATTCTTAAACTGGTCAATCAGCAATCAGAGCCAGACGCACGTGATGCCATTGTACATTCAGTCTTTGGTGAGAATGGCAGTGATGTTGCCGCCGAAGGACCACGTACACTTGAGACCATTTTGGAGGACCAGGCTCATGGCGTTAATTTTGTACACAAGATCTTTACCAGCACATTTATTGACGATGCTACCAAAAAGCATATTGGTGCACGTATTCGTGTGGCACTTGGTCGACTAACTGTGCACGTATCATCGGTTCATCGTCGTTTAGCTGATGATATTACTGCACTACTAGGTCAGCCAGCTGGTGCTAGCGAAGAAAATGATGCTGCCGATGCTGCTACTGATGCCAATGCTGCCGATGCCGAGACAAGTACACCCGATGTATCCGGATCTGATCCGAATACTGCCCAGTCAGTACCGAATACGTTTATGACTATATCCGCTAATATTGGAGGACATAATACAGGTGTTAATAATAGCGCGGTCGTTGTTGAGCAACAGCGGGCTCTTCTGAACATGATTCGTCTTAATCCCCAACTAATGCAAGCCAATGCCGACTACACACTGCAGCAGAATCCTGCTCTAGCCGCGGTTCTTCAACAGCAACAACAACAACCACAGTAACAATAATCATAACATTTACCAACATCCACTACGATAGCAAGTCTGGAAAGTGTCTAGAACAATGATAATTTAGAAAAGAAATAGAAGAGGAGAAGGAAGACGACAACAAAAAGAAGAAAAAGAGTCCATATGATAGAAAAGGTCTTATCATATTTGTTTTCTTTTGATATATATTATATGGTATACAGCTCGTTTTTTGTTCCATTTAAACCATGGATATTTATATCATATGGAGTATAATGCCGTGCTTTACGTCTTGTATGTTTTTGTTTGTTTGTTTGTTTTCTTTGTTCTTAATCTCACTGCCCATGTTAAATGTTTAAACTTGTAATTATTATACAATTGATAACTGCTTGTTTATACATTTACTCTCAATTCTTTTCATATGTGGCCTGTTGATCACCACCACAATCATTATACTATCATTATTGCTTTCCTCTCTTTCTCTCTCTCGCTCGCTCGCTTACTCTTCAATACAATACTTGGTCTTTACAAGCGAATCTCCTTTTCCTTATTTTTCCAATTAACATTTTCTGCTAAATAAATCACCTTGATTACAACTGGTCCTTTATAGATGATTAACAACATATATTTACTAATAACTAATACAATAAATTATATTACTAGCTTGTAAGTAATATTATTTATCGAGCAACAATAAATCAATCATATGCTATGCGCTGTGTTTTCAACAATTTATACAATTGCCAGCTATTGGTATTATATAATAATTAACATATACTAATTATATGATATTTGGCATACAATATATATATAAACAATTTATCCAAAAGATTAACATTGGCATGTAGTTGAACTGCTAGTTAAATAGATTTTAAATATATACTCTGCAAAAACATGACTATTTGTCAGTTGCCATTCAGTCCATTCATATCAAGTCATGATCAATGCTCTCGTTTATCCAGCCCTAACCAATGGCTCATCATATATTGACAAGTTTGCATTTCGCTATGTTTATTCAGCTATACAAGCTTGCAGTAATAAACGCATGGTTTCATTAATTATATTTGTTCAACTTGCTATATGTATGATTATATTTAATTTACATTCGGCAATTAGTAAATATGAACGGTAAACATATTATATCTGCTTTGTGTAGATATGTTGTATTAGTTGTCAAAATATATTAACATAAATTTAACCGTATTTTATTCAGATAAAAATTATACACTTAAACATTGTAACAGTACCGTTAGTAACATTTTTGATAATATGTGCAGATTCAATAATTATTTGGTAAAAATTGCCATGCTAGATACAAATGACTCTCATAAACTGGATATTGGTCAGAAATGTATTTTATTAAAACATATATATATATATATATACTGTTATTGTAGAAGAATTGTAAGTAGTATATAGTTATTTGGACATAATAATAAAATAAGACACATTAGCAATAAGACCACTGATAGTATTAGCTATAGTAAATATAACATCGATGCCATATAACATAACAGCGACCAATTAACTGTAATTTTTACGTATTTTTCCAATATAACCAAGTCTTTGTCCATTCTTCTATCATTTCCTATCTATTATTATTTAACTATACAACTACTTGTTTTGGTTTCGAAAACTTGTTATGCATCCATTTGCCCATGTTTGCAATTGGTCTCATAGGCGGTAGCAACTTGTGCAAAACATTAGAAGGAATTGTGCAGTCAGTGTTTTTTACGGTAAATAGTGGCTCGATAGTTTGTATAAGAGGGAATTTGTTTGATGGCGCGACATTGGCAACCGTTGGATATTGCGGTGTTTGGTTCCATACATTTTTGAATTTCTCACTAGGATTTTGTTTTGGATTGTTCAAAATAGCTGAGGATCGTGTTGACGATGGATCTAGTACGCTTTGAACATGTGTCTGTAATAACGGTAAGCTTCCAGTTTTGATTCTGGCCTGACCGGTGGATAAGCTCCAGTGATTGCATAGTATACCACATACTAAGCATTACATTTTGATTGTAGCACTTTTCAGTAGCCGTTTTGCTACTCAATTCTTTTAACGTAGAAAGCTTTCCGCTTTCAAATACATTATTATTTTGCCCAACTAATATGCTTGCCCTTGTATAATCATAAACCTTGACGCGTACGTGGTCTGCGGTTATTTGCTCAACCATAATAGCTACAGACCAATGTTAGAATGCAATGTTTTGAATATGAATATACATACTGTTTTCAGTAATGCCGGCATGCATAATGTTAAGGCTGCGCCAGTACATAATTGCTACATATAAAAATTAGCTAACATGTAGGTGCTAGTGCAATAGATTTGGCTCACCTTGGGTCACTTTATAAAATATATCTGGTAGAAATACTGCTTTTCCTCCCAGGTCTTCTTAGCTATAAATTGGCCAAGCGGAACTCCTTGAACATCTTCGTGGATGTAACAGTCGGTGGCACTGGTGTGAGTTCCAGGTGGTCTTGGAATAATAAATCTTGATAATGGGCGCTGGATGTACTTTCTGCCAGGTGCTTGCTTGTCAGAAAACATTTTCTCGCCCTTTTCCAATGCCTACATCATAATAAATAAGTAAATGCAACTACAATACCGTCTTGTTCATACAGTAAAAACCTGATATCCTTTTGTGATTGTATTAGTGTCCCGTTTACAATTAAGGATACCATCTTGATTGTTCCATTTAACATTGGCAAAAGCTCCCAATTCTCCTATACCAAACCATTTTAAATCTGTGATATTATACTGAGCCTGGTTACTGTGATCGTCCAAATGTCGCGCACCGGCATTGAAGAGTTCGACATTATCTATCAAACAAGTATATAAATTAGTATTACATAAATGTTATATACATTTTTATACCTATGCGTATTTCGTAAGGAACATATGCCATTGCCGTTTGAATTAGTGCCACCAGGGTACCAATCATCACAATTGTAAAAAAGTTATAAAATCTTGTCATAATAAAAATGAATTTCTATAATGGGGATTCTATTCTAGATAGCAAATGAGGTAGTCGTTAAGTTTGCGTCAAGCAAGTGAAGTAACGGAGGATTGAAGGATACGGTATAGTACAAATCGAGCTAATCATGACAGTATTTATACATTACGACGGAGAGATGAAATACCATGTTTATTACACGTTTCTACGAAAGGAAGCGCTAGTGGGCACAAAAGCATATGAAAATAATCGTCAAGAGATCGTTAAGCCAATCAACATGCTTTGTCAATGCTAAAAATACAACAATCAACATGTTTGCATCAATGGCAGCATTGGAATTACCGGATTGCTGTTTCAGTTGCAAAAATATGTATGAGAAATACACTTTGCTTGTCAAAAGGAACTTCTAATGGATTGACCATAGCTGATACATAGTAAAACGCACAGTGATCTGGCACGTTGATCACGTTTTAAACCAAGTCAGTAACGAGACAGTTACATGGTGTTTTAAAACAAAAACATGGCGTTTTATTTTTTACAAGACTTATATGGAAGTGTGTGGAGTGGCTGTTTACCATTAAAGATGCCAAATAGGTATACTAGCAAGTATTTCTAGTATTTATTCAATGATAGACAGCATATCAAAGTTATAAGCAGCTATGAGTATAATGATTGGCAATGCGATACATACACTTAGCGCTGGTCGCTCATGTACTCTGTCAATGCCGCCATTTGAGGAGTAAATGCGGGTGTTTTGCCAGATGCATTTCCACCATGAGAGTCTGTCGCACCTGCCTGGACATCGGGACCTGGAACTGGCATAAAGATAACCTTAGTCTGGCCGCTCTTTGACATCTGTGCCATGGTATCGAGATAGCGGATCTGCATGGCTGCCGGGGTATTAAGAATCTCCGATGCTTCACGCATTAGTTTAGCCGAGTCGACTAGATATGATGGAACACGAGTCAAGTGTATTAGCCATTGTTTTATCGCAATATCGAGCCAATAGGCCACTGTGTGCTACTAGTTTGCCAAACTTACCTTCAGCCTTGGCAGCAATGACTTTTGATTCACCAATACGTTTCTGCGTGGCAGCACTAGATAGGGACTGCTGGAGTTCTTGGCTGAATTGCAAGTCTTTGATTAGTGTATTCTCCACGCGAATACCCCACGAGGCAGCCGGTTCTTCAAGCATAGCGCCTAATGACTGTCCAATACTTTCACAATTCTCAATGCAATCTTGCAATGAGCGCCCACCAAGAATTGCACGGAGACTTGTTTGAGCACGTTCCAAAAGAGCCTTCTCGAGTTGTGTGACGCCGTACGTGGCAAGGTACACATCTACAACGTGCCAATAAACAACACAGTCAATTGTGATATTAACATTGTCCTAATAACAATAAATTGATTTGATAACATGGTTAGCAAGTTGTGCAGCATTGTTATGTTATCAATTAAACACCCACTTTAGTCATAATTGATATATCTTGAATTGAAGTGATTTGCATCTTAATATCGACCCGTCGTATCTTTTCACTGACAGGATTTACATTGACAAGACCGGGGTTGGCTGTCTTGTAATATTTACCAAACCGTTCGATCAAACCAACCGATCCTAAAACATTTATATTAGCACTAAAATAAATGTGGACTACAAACAACTTACCTTGATGTACCTCCTTATATGGATTTGGACAACATAAGCAGCATGGAATCTAGATGAAGAATAAATATATCAATAAACATTAGGTATCGTTTATTATTACTTACTGCTCTAAATGCACCAATAATCGAGCCAATAGCGTTCATAATGTGCGCTATAATCAATAACAGTCATTATTTAGTAATTATTGGACTTGGCTTTTTACGGTTCGCTTACCATAGCCTCCCTGTTTTCCAAGAGGAATTTCATGCGCAAATGACACTTGCATGTTTCCTTGAGCTCCTGGCTGTGCGGCTATAACACGCTGTGGCTTAGGAGAGCTGGAGCTAGCAATGTCTTGCGAGTATTGATCCATATTGTAGGTTATTGCTGTTAAGTAGATAGCTAACAAAGTGTTTTGTTTAACGAAAACAAGAGTAATTGCTGTTAATAAGAATGTGGGATAAAACTGATATTAGCAAAGATATGAAGTGATGCAGTCAAATACTTTTATATTAAACGTTTCAAGCGATAACAGTGTTTATGATGTCAAGAAATAAATGTATTACAGACTAGTGACTTATACTAGCAAGAAAGTAGAAAACTCAATGGCCAACGGCTATTAGGAAAACAAAAACAAGTAATAAAATACTCAAAATGACTTATTTAGCATTAAATAATGATACTAATTTCAGATAAGAAGTTGGCTATTTTTAGCGCTATAACTTGGTGCAGTTGTGTACTAGCTAGAATACATGACATGTGCAGACTATACATTAATTAAATACAACGCGATTAATACTCTGATTTTGGTGTATTCTATATTAATAGCATTTACGATGTTCAATTATAGCCATCAAGTGCATTCCTTTTTCCATTCATTTGCTGCTAAAAATAAACACTTATGCACATTAAACAAATGACTATTTTTAATGAATGCATAAAAAGTCGCCAAAAGCACTGGTTAGTTTCAACATGAAACAGTCATATTGAGCTTATTGTTTGTAGATGTCAATCTGATTTACACTTGAAATCTTACCCATAATGCAATAAACCATTAGTATATTTGTTTATTTAAACAAAGTTCTGAAAGTGCTGCTATTTGGTTATAAAATGAATTGTTTGAATTGATTTATGTGCTCGATATTTACTTACAATTCATTCATATATACTCTTACATTACACGCTAGCTACAACATTGTCGATTACTGCTACACTTTATGTTTGATTTAATAGCCATCCGTACACTGTATAACACATTATTTATTAGCACCACTTTTCAACATGCTGATTTCAAAGAAATTTGCGCTAGCTATCTTGCTGTCCGTTGCCGGTTTATGCACGACCGATGCATGGAGACACGATGCCCATATGCTATTGGCCGTCTTATGCGACAACTATTGCCAGTAGACACTGGTCTATATCTTGACAAGCTATTTGCTACGAGTAGCGTCGTGGAATATTATGGCGTCGCCGCTTTGTGGTCTGATACAGTAAAGTATGCTTATTTATCAGCGGACATCTAGCAACAACATTAACAAATTTATCGACTATCTTGCTGAAAAGTCAAAAATTCTGATTATGGGCAGCATGTTAATGAGTGGAATGGGCGCTCAAGAACCATGATGATGCAGCCATCTGCGCTATTCTTTGGATTAGTGGGCCAACAGAGCCAATTACAAAAAGGCTTATAAGAAACTTTTCCTAACAAGCTGCAGAAACAAGGGTTTTAAATTAAAATATTATAATGAGCATAAAATCGAATTGAATTTCTTATTGTCGGGGCAGTCATATTTCTTTTATTGCTATACCGCACATATAATCTAGAATGTATAGTGCAAATCTATTATTTTTACTTTAATTTTAGCAATGTAGAAACTGTATTTTTGTTGGCTGTATAGCGCTATAGCAACAATATATAGTATGCAGCCATACTAGCATTAATATGTATGTTATGTTTAATTTGCTGTATTTATTTTTAGTATGAAAGCTATTCAGGCATATTTGGATTTTTGTAAATATGAAAGTTATTATGGGCTGTACTACAAGTAGCACTTATTGCGCGGTTGATTCACTAAAATCTTACTTGATATATCGATAACTGTATGATGCGTGGAGTGATATGAGCAAATGTAACATCTATGTAAACTCAATGTGCTGTCCATTCCAATACTGATATACATGACGTCAAACTAAGTATTTGTATAACCAATCAGTATATCCTCATAGCTCTAGACAGTACGACTAGTCTATGCATAGTGGTAGATCCTGCAATAAGCAATATCACAGCGTATCAATGTTACTGTTGCATTGATGTTATGGACTGTTTGGAATGCATGCAAGTATGGAAATTGATTTTGCCGGTAAAAGTGACAATAGAAGCATGATGGCGCATTGTCGCTGTTTTTTAAAGCCAATAGATCTAGTTTGCGACGTGTAGTTGAGCTGTGTAATGATGCTGTACAAATTTATATGTAGATTTCTACCACATATGTATCGGATTATTTATAATAAACACATACCATCTTCCATTCTACTTGTTTCTTTTAACAATCCAGTATTACCATGAAGCTTTCTATTGCCGTCGTCGGTGCCATTGTCGTGGCTCTTGTGGCCACTATGATTGTGGTGGATACTAAGCCAGTTCTAGCTCGTCGTGGTATGTTGCAATTACAATAAATATGTAAATTAGTATACTTATTAACACTATGTTTACCTAATGCATCATTAGAACGTAAGTCGTAATTATGGATTATTATTCCAACACTTATTGACAATATTATACACATGATGGCCATTATAACACATAACAGCTGCTAGTAAGTGGAATTGTATATTATTTGATTACATACCAATTATATTTTATGTATTATGCATGTTTGATGACTTGTATTTAAGCAGGTAAATAACAATATGTATTGATTAAATATATGCTAATTATGCACTATGCGTATCCAATAATGATACTAATAGTTGGTAAGTGATATTTTGTATAAAGTAGATATAAACTAATTACATGCTATGCGCTGTGTGTGTTTAACAATCTAATATCAATGGTTGGCAAGTGACATTTTATATTAAATAGCTATACATTAATTAAATAATATGCGTTGTACGTGTTTAATTATTTCTATCGATAGTTTGTAAGTGACATTGCATATTATTAATTTCTAAGCTAATTATACGACATATATATTTATCAATAGTTTAACTGGCGCATCCAAGGCATTAGTTTTGGTGATGTAGTTGGAGCTGCTAGATCAATGCATTCTAGGTATATCTTTGGCAAAAATCAAGACCATTTGACAATTGCTATTTATTCCACTCACGTATCAAGTTCCAAACAATGCTTTTGGTTTGTTCAATTATTAATCAGCAATGCCATTGTTACAAAACCAGATTTATGATTTTGTAAACTTTGCTACGCAATCTAAATAGAAGAGAAAGCAATAAAGGTAGCTTAGTCAAATGTTAATTGTTTAAATCAATAAAAATTATTAATTTAATAGCTTAACCACTTTTGTTACCAATAAATAGCTTTATTTAGTAATTTAGACAAGAGTCTCAACTGTGTAAACCTGAAAATAAGCTAAAAGTAATTGGAAGTAGAAAAAATTGTTTATTTAATGTTTGGACGGCAGATTAAGTATTTATAATGCTGTCGCAATTAAAATGGAGGGTCAGGCAAAGGACCCTGACGAGAAAAGCTTAATTTAAGTACAACGAAGTTCAGTTTAAGCTTCGTTGTAATTAAATTAAGCAACAGTAACAATATAATAAAATGATAAAAATTATAATGAATACGCAATATTGAACAAGTTAGCAATGTTAATTTATTAATCATATATATGCATAATCAATGAGCGGAATTAGTCGACATTTGTTAATAATAAAGCTAGAACAAAAATAAAAGTAGTTTTGGATGCAGGAAGGCTATGGAGTATAAATGATATATAAAATAACAATGTACAGTAAAAAAGCATATAAAATGACGTTAAGTTATATGTATATAGTGAAATGAGCGGAGTATATTGCTGCATATAATAAATAGAACGTGCCTAGTATATCGTAGAAGTATAGAATAGTATGAATATATTGAAAGTGATATAAATGAATAGAGTATATATGTATACTAAGTATATGCATATTGGATAATAAATCTACGATAATAAGTATTTTGGACCCTGATGTGAATTACTCATAATTTTATTTTTAATAGAAGAGGTTTAATTTAAAAGTGTAAACATTATTAAATGTAGTCATTTGATCACCAAACAAAACAATAAATGACTAGTAAATTGTTTAATGTTTGCAAAAGAAATATTATTTTTGTTTAATTAATAAATAATGTAATATATACAAGTCATAAATCGAATGACATTGTACATAAAAAGACTATGAACAAATTGAGATACAAATGAGGGTATTGTTCAAGTAGTAGAATAAAGAAATAATAAAAACAATTGTATAAAAGAAATATAATTATAGAATATGTCATCATAAAACAATAACTGTAATAAGAAAAATAGATAACAAACAATATAAGCAAATATATTATAGAACAATGTTATCAGAATGACAAACAACAAACAATAAATCTAAATATATTTATAAATAATGTCACTGGTAAAATAAGAAGATGAATATCAATGCCTAAGCAAATGTCATTACATAAAACATGATATTATAATTGACAACTAAACTTGTAAGCATTAGATTCAGTATATAAACAACAGTGTTTATTGAATGTTAAATAAAATACTTGTAAACATACCATTTTTAAACTATCCTTTGTATATAGAACCAATCATAATACAAATCTACTGTATTACTCTAGTAGCCATAAGCTATGTTTCTTTAGTATTTTTAATAAAACTGATCACCTTATTAGAATACAAAAAAAACACAGCTTATATAGCTGCTAAAGTAATACAAAACGAATTAGCTAAATAGTGATCTATAGTTACTACAATAAAATAGATCACAACATAGCTTTATACAAAATTTAATACACAACGGAGATTAGCAACTTTTAAATAAGAATATACAACATTCTTATAATTTCACATTGCCGAATTAATCTGGATGGAAATGGCAAACCAGCTGAGTTTGCCAGACCATCTCAGACTAACACAATCATCGCAGAGAACGTGGGTTCGTCTCAATGAGACTTTTTAGATTTTGAAAGTAAGTTTTATTCAAATGTTTAAAATAGCAACTACTAATACAATGTCCTATTACATTTAATTCTATTCTATGGAAACGATAACGTTATTATATTACGTAAATATTTATTGTGAATGATCATTTCAACACAAATTACTCTAATCAATTCATTACAATTGATTGCGTAAAATGATTTATTGCCCTGGGGGATTAGAGTAGATATTAGCCAAATACCTTTCTGGGTCTCAGACATTGTCTTTAATACAACAACAACTGGAACTTGTGTTCATTCCTGTTGTTATCTCGCCCACAACAAAACAATAATATCCCCTTACGTCTTTTATTCTCTTTGTACTGAACTATTGTCATGACCATGAAAATGGAGTCGCAACTTGTAGTTGATGACGATGCTACTGCCATAACACTTTTAACCAATAAACTAGAACAAATACAGATTGATAGCGACCAGGTAAATAAACAAAAACATAAAAAACCTGCGTACTAATGCAGTAGAAAATACAATAAAGTTTCGTTTGCAAGCGCAAACTTTAAAGGAGCAAGCGGCTAAACTGGCCAAAGATAACGAACACGACCAGAAGGTACGTATAGAAACAATAGTTACTAAGGAAATATAACAATGTTTATTATGACTATTTTAGTATATTACAAACCTCCATCAAAGTCTACAGGATGTCCAAGCTGAGCGAGAGCGCTTAGAGATGCAGGTTTATTCGCACCAGCAAGAAAATGATTCTCTTCAACAGGAAGTGCAATTAAGCCTTCGACGCCAGCGTGAAGCTGAAAAGTTACAGGAAAAAGAGGCAAGTGGCTATGAATTGACCCTGATGATAGATCATTAACTAGGCGATGCAGGCTCAAATGATCGAAAAGGAGCGTGCTTTATGGGCAGAAAAGGAGTCTTCTCATCAGGATCAATTACAACACTGCAGCGCCAATTGCATCGTGCCTTGGAGACACAACAGGAACAACAAGCACGTAAGTAAATACAAGAATGGCATTAAATAATTAATTAATGTGTCAATTAACCATAAATCATAATTAATTTATAATTATTATAATTAAATTAGACGCTCGTCAAGTTGCTAACGGAGATCATGATAACACTGAGCAATCCAAGGCACAGCAGCGTGAATTAATGATTGCGCGAAAGAATATTCGTGAACAAGACAAATTGATTCTTGAACTACGTGATCGAATTGAGCAGGTAAATAAACAGCAACTTTACTGCTATTAGATTATTTATTTTATTAATATATATATATAGGAACATAGTAATATAACACATACTACTGATCAATATAATGCGCAAGCATTACGTGTTACTATTTTGGAGACAGAGATTAAACAGCTAAAAGATTTAAATCAATCACTTCAAGAAGATAATGAATCGTACCAAATATTGCTTCAAGAAAAGACAATGAACGGCGATTTTATGTTACGTTCAGTCTCTGAAGTAAGTAATTTACACATCAACGCTTTAATGGCTATTGATATATACATTGGCTATTTAGACATCTCTGCCGGCCACCTCTACCTCAACAGGACTTGGACTTGATCTAGCTACTGAACTTACACGGGCTATGTCTCCGCCTGGCTCGCCGCGTATTGGTCCAGCGCCTGGTCTTGTAGACTCATTGGAGTATCGTATGTAGTTTAATTACAATTATTTAAACATTTATAACAAACAATTTATTATAGGTTTGAAAAATGAAAATACCAAGCTTGCCGGTGAAGTCAAGACGCTTAAAGACGAAAATAAGGCACTTACATTGTATATTAACAAAATTCTTTCTCGAATTATGGAGAATAAGCAACTTGTTAATGTACTGGCACGCGATTACGAAAAGCCTGAAGAACCGTTAAAATCGCCTCCACCCCGTCGTCGCTCATCGCTTATGGTCACACCATCAATGCTATCACCGCGCAATTCTGCAAACAATAAGACGGATGATCCTCGACTTCGTGATCCACCAAAGACTGCAGGACTTGTTTCAAGCATATCATTATCAAACACTATTACACCTAAATCGCCAATCTTGACGAGTCCACCAAAATCACCTACACTGTCTTCAGAGACTGACGAACGTCCTGGTTACATGCGTAGATGGCGACGACATCAATCTATGAGTATGTCGCGCTCTGCCGCCAATGATGTTATGTCAGGTGTTGGATAAATTATAGGAGTGTAGCAACCGATTCAGCAGATAAAATTAATGTTTCTACACAGGCTGCCACAATAGCAACAAGTCCAAGCACCGATACTCCTCCTCAAGCACTAGTAATGATAGTGAAGGCAATGTATTCATCGCGTCTTGCGTCGAATGAGTGTACTAAGTGGTTGGAAATACGCTGGCAATACAGCAACAGCTCCAGAAACAACTGTATCTATGGCTAGCCCGACTAGTACCGATGCCAATCACTTTTTAGCAACGGCTGATAAACTGGTTCACTTTCTGTACCAAGATCAGCTAGTAATAATCCATCGCTATCCAGCAGTATTGCTGAAGAGGACGAAGGGACGAAGAAGAAGAGAAGTAGACTGTTTAATGAGCACTATTATTATACCAATTATTACTTCTTAATGGCCATTTATTTTATATTTACTTTTATTTTTTAGCAATTAGCATCAATATCCCCGTATCAATGATCGTTTAATGAAGATTTATTGTGATTTACAACATACTATACTATTAAAGATTTTAATTAATATACTTGGCATGATGGCCAAACTTTCGTCTTTTGACAATCGATCAATATGATCGGTATTCAGTGCAATTAACACCTCTATACCTTCAAATGAATTAGGTGCCGGTATTATAACAACTCGGTTTTTGTGTAGGTTTGAAAAGACACGGCAACAAACAGGAGTGCCATAGCCAAAGTTGACTGAATAGATAGGAAAAGAACTTAGATTAGTAATGCCAACATCAACTTCAGTATCGGTTATTAATGCATGTTGCACTTCTTTTGCCTGTGATATAAGTGTTGGTTTTGAAGTTAGAGTCGATTGTAGATAGTCACCGTTTAGTTTTGCTGACTCCTCGTGGATTTGACGTGCTATTTCGCCGATTGGCTTTTGAAGTAGATTGCCGGTTAATAGACTTAGTTCTAAACAATAAATAGCATTGCCGAAAAATTCCTTAGGCAATGGAGGATTCCATCGTGGTCGAGAATCTATAAACAAATAAAGATTCGATTGTTTATTAGCAGAATGTTGTTTTGCTCGAATAATTGCCCTCCAGATAAGTGCTATTAGCGCATCGTTCGGCGATACCCATGACTCGGCTGTTGTTTGAATAAAGTTTGAGGCTGCATGTGTATCAACTGCATCCCTTTTCAAGCAAAGAAGCTGTTCACTTGAAATACGAAACAGGCCAGTTTTTATTGAAGCTGACTTTGTACTAGACAATATTAAATCCTTATGTTCATCAGTATATTTCTTTTTTAGCAAGCGATACACGCCATCATTTAATATGTTAGGGCCTTGTAAACGTAACAAGTCGATATTACTATAATGTGACGATTGGATTGGTTCACCACGTGTGTAGGCAGCCCAAGTGTTAAGAAATAGCAAAAGACCATGGTCATCAGTGATGCAATGATGAATTGCCACACTAATGGCAACACCCTCGTTGTTAGGCAATCGTGTAATGCGCGCAGCAATTAATGGTGCATCACCGGCTTGTGGTAGTGAATCGGTTGCTAGAAATGTTTTTGGTATTTTAGAAATACTCCAATCTGGCTCCATATCATCAAATTCAACAGTGGCCTGCTCAACAGTTATTGTAATACCCCGATCCGTCGGTATTATTTGAGTTGGTCCATCATTGGTATGATCCAACTTTCCGTATAATACGGGAAACTGATTTAATGTTTGGTGAAAACTAGCTATTAATTTGTTTGTTGGCATAAATGTTGCAATCGTACTAGGATTACGAAAGAAATGAAGATGAAGTATATAAATGGGCGGCACTAACATATCGAATACAGTAAGTTGGATAGGCTCATGTAATAACAAGTCACTGGGCGGCCGCAAGATAGTTTTAGCAGTATTTTCATCTTTTATTTCACGAGATGTTCGTTTAAACGGAAACCAAGAGAAATATTGATTTTTTAAAGAACTCATATTCAACAAATATCAAAGTTTGTATAGAATAATGTGTCATTTATTCGATCAGTATTTAAAGCAAATACACTGTAAATGGCCAAGACTACTGTTGATGAATAAGTAATTTTAAAGTCTTATTGTCGTGGCATCTATTAATATCGATTATTTGTAATAACTTTTTGCAATCCACATATTGAAGACAACAACAACAACTTTATACAAAGATAAATGTATCCCATATGTATAATTAAATAAATCATTAAAATCTAGTTGATTTATTTTTATATTTTAAATGATAAGATAACGGACACAATATTGATAATTATTTAGTATTTTATGATTATTATTGTTATGATTATTATTCTTATTATCTAACTTATCTAATTTTGAATTAAGACACTTAAATTATCGTTGTTTATAAATTACAATTAAATAATAATGAAATATTTAGTGATATTAATAACTATGCAATGGAATGATTCACAGGTACTTGATGTTAATGCAGAATGGATAGAGGAAAGAAATAATATCCTATTGACAAATTACTAGGATTGTTCACGGACTACGGTGCTATTTTCCGCTTCGTTGCTATTTGTATCTTGCGGAGCTATATCGGCCGTGCTGTTTCTTGCGCTCGATTAGCAGATGCGCTAGGAATGTGATGATGATTGATGTATTAGGTACAGTAGACATAGATGGCGCATCGACATGACCAACAGAGCGTGAATGTTGTCTTGTACCAAGCGACCGTATCCAAGTGCCTGTAGTCGACGAGTGGCGTCTTTGCCGTACATACTCCTGCCTTAAGCGCTGCTGTTCTTCGCGATGCTGTTGTATACGGTGTCGACGAAACCTTGCCTCTACTTGTCGACGACGTGCACGCTCTTCTCGATCCTCGCCAAATACTGCAATGGATACGGCTTGTGCAACCATATCTTTCCACGTTCGTCTTGGATGATCACCATTGCTAGTCGATAGATTACATTCTCTGGCACTGATGCCAATGCATTATTAACTAGTTCTGAAAAATCAGCCTTGCACAGTGGACATTCAGCTGACTTCTCTGTTAACCAAGGATCAATACAGACTGAATGGAACTGGTGTTTACAAGGCAGTATTCGCAGTATATCGCCATCTTCAAAGTCATCAAGACAGACAGCACAGGCTGGTACTGACATTGACGATGCGGCCATTGAACGAAGTGAGGCAAGCGAACGTCGAGTAGAGGTTGGTCGGCTCATTGATGGACCAGCCGAGCTCTGTTCACCAATTATCGCCGACTTATTCGATGCAATAGATATTGCTTTAGATCGTCCATATCAATGCCATTTCCTCCATTGGATGTTCTTCAATTTCTGCTATCTCACAAACATCTGTTTTAGGCTGATCGATATCAATAGATATTTCCTCCATTGGATGTTCTTCAATTTCTGCTGCCTTATAAGCATCATCCATATTTACGTCCTTATCCGTAATGGCAATTGACTCTTTTGACTCGGTTTGAATCTCCGTATTCTTCTTTTCATCATCAACATCCAATCTCTCCTTTACCGGTAAGTTCTCGACTGATGTATGTTTGGAACGAGCCTGTGATTCGGCATGTGTATTCGAGTGATGACTACGATAAGTAATTGTTGGAAATGTCTGCAATGTATCTTGGTCTAGCATTGTTTTCTGGGCGCCGCCTGAAGTAATACCACCATTTTGTTGTTGTTGTTGCAGTCGACGATTTCTCCTTGAGCGATATAAATGGCAATGCATTGCCACTAAATATAATAATAATAGCAACAATAATAATATAGCTTAGCATACATTTATGATTACTAGTCTAATTACCTGAAGTAATAAAAGATAAGACTAATAAAACTACTACAGCAATAAGTGTAAATTCCCTATTAAATTAAGTAATTAATTTATATTTATATTTAGTTAGTAATATTTGTCTACTTGCCAGACGCCTGGAAAGCTACTATCACCTGGATAGAGTGTAGCGCGTGCATAGCGAACCCAATCTTTGCCATCGTCCATAACTTGATTAGGTGAACTTTTTGCTGTGTTGATAGCATTAAGTAGATTTTTACCATCACTTAAATCGATAGCAAAAACTGGCACACTTGAGCTATCAGGTGGTATACTAAGACTTTCCATAAACATCCTATTCGAAGAATATAATATAATAGCACCGACAGCACTCATTTTATGTGCTGTATTGATAGCCTGAAATGTTGTACAATTCTTAGTATCTTCTTGCTCATAACGAATAATCGGTATTCGCAATATTTCCTCTTGCAATTCCGTATCATTGCTGGGCATGGAACAGGCACTGCCATAGTCGACAAGTACGCCATGTCGTCCATCGTTACTTAATGGAGCAGCGCCTTTGACAATGTAATGTTGCTTTGAATAATCTCCGTGCCAACAGTCGAGTCGGTATTGACGGACTTAGTGCCACGCTTTATGTAGATATAATCTTGGCGAACTGATGGGCCACTAGAGCCAGCTACTAGCTCACATACATACGCCAGAAATAAAAGTATCCATAATACATATTGATGTGTCATGAGAATGTTGTCGCGAGCTGTTAGCGTCAGCTCAAATCTTTGTGCTAAATAGAGAAACCATAATATGTAATGGTTCGAAAAAAAGAGCAGTCCTAGGCGTAGTGAAAAGATATTATGCCAAAGAGCTCACGGGAAAGCGAGCATTTGCAATGCAATAAGCGTAGTAATAAAAACTGAATGTTAAGAAATCAAGTAATAAACGCTGCAAACTATAGACACGTGCACACACGGATTGATATACAAGAAGGTCAATGATGCGTTGCGCAGCTATGGATTGATAGACA
Source organism: Syncephalis fuscata (assembly GCA_025786725.1). Lineage (NCBI taxonomy): Eukaryota > Fungi > Zoopagomycota > Zoopagomycetes > Zoopagales > Piptocephalidaceae > Syncephalis > Syncephalis fuscata. The sequence goes on along the minus strand of JAHLTZ010000003.1, from coordinate 261,247 downwards.
AATAGAAGAAATAACTTGGGAAAAATGCCAGACGGCGGCACGCGGGCGTTTTAAGTTCAAAGTCAGCACGCAGGCGTGCAAACAGCCGCTGCAGCTCGGCTGATTCGACACTGTTCAGAAGCTGCTAGCAATAACAATTTCAAAGGAAGCAGAATTACAGCAACAAAGGGCGACAAACAAAGTGATTTTTTGCGCAGCAAAGTAAAGTGGCCAAGCAAGTCAAAAATCGTTATTATAAGCAACGTTTAATGTTTCGTATTGCGGTTGATAAAGTGTGTGTGTGTGATAATAAAAAGATGGTACCGAGGAGTTCACGTTACTGCAGACAATTGAGTAAGATAAAGAAGGACGGGTGCAAGAAAAGTCGAAATAGTAAAAGGAATGAGTCAGCTTGTTGGCAAATGGGATTGATGTTATGCTGTTGTTATAGAATAGGCACGTGTACTATTCTCTCAGTTATTAACCATACGCGTAACAAAGTTCCAAGTATCACCGCTTAGCTTAATGGGGGCCGAAATTGGCACAGTTAAGTGATTCAAGCACTGCATCAATAAAACACTATGCACGTGAAAAGACCGAGGAATTTCTTTATTTGTAGAGCACGGCTCTACGATTGTCGGGGTAGTGACCAAATGTGTAGCACAGGACTGTTTTATGCCGAAGTGCTGCCTTTTTACTGGCAACTATAGACTCCGCCTTTTTTAAACTGTTGTTATTTATACTGTTGAATATAGTATAGTAGACATCATTTAATTACCAAATTATTAACAAATAACTGTTTAATTGAATACACATTTATTATTTTCTACTAATAGCTTAATGTAACCTGAGAGTTAAACGACTACATTGAATATCATTTACGTAACTGAACTAAACATTCTTTTGATTGGACATGGAGTATGGGGTGAAAAATGGTAACAATTACACACATCATTGAATTATAGTGTGATTTGGTAGTCAAATGACAACATTAATCATATTCACACAATTAAACTACATATTTAATTATTAAATATAGAATCAGGCGGTGAGTCACATCGGAGTCCAAGATGCTCATCATCATAGATTGATTATCTAGTACGCATTTATCCATCATTCATCTATCGCTTTTACACAGATTTATTTCACTACATACATTATGTTTGTTTGCAAATACTAGCTTAATTAGGCAAATTGATTTAAATAATGTAATAATAATATAAGAATTATTGATTTTACACTGTTAGATACAATACTGCTGCTATGTATGTAGAATATATATTTTATTCTATAGATATTTTACTACTTATCGTGGAGCTATTGAACTTTGAACCCCTATTCTTAAACTGGGGACAAAAAGATCTATAACTCGAATATTAAGCCGCCAATTACTTTTTGATACTGAGAATTGCTATTTGTTGAAGCGGCGCTATATCCGATTAATTCAAGTGAAGCTGAATCAGTCCACACTATTTCAATATCCAATATTAGTGTTAATAAATGTTAAATAGTATCTCATGTTACTTACAATAAAATATGATAAATAGATAAATGATAGCAATGAATAAATAATAATCTATATTGTTGTTATTGTAAAATACTTAAATTATTATAATTTGATATTTAATGCCACTCACCATCGATTATATGTTCAATAGATCAAATAGTATTAAAATTAAAGGTTAAAATGAAATGGTACATAGTATGTATATATTAGCGCAACGGCACTAGCACAATCAAATATAACAATTAACTAGATAATTATTGATATCATTGCTAAAATAACTAGCATGATTGTAATTGTAGTGAATGTAACTCATTGTAATATGTTAATATTCAATCAATCTTTCTACACATAACTAACAATAACAATGCTCGACCTTGAATGTTCCAATAAATCAAATAGTGTGTTACATTCTTCATTTAAAACAATTTATTAATAGCATTTTAATAAGAAGCAATATAATTATATTGCTTATAACAATAGCATGGCTTCAATTGGACGAATTTTACTTTGGAAACTCAAAATAGAAGGTACAAAGTAAAAGTCAGCCCTTATCGTTTCATTTCAAGGCGTTGAGATGGATGCTTACGCATAACAAAGCGACGGATAGGACCTAAAATACCAAATGATTCGTAAATAACAATACAGATAAGATTGGCTTGAGCCATTCCCCAGATGGTCCAGCGGAATCGCGTTGGCATGACATTATGACCAAGCGGACTATTGTAAGTTTCTATACTCCAAGTGGGTCGCAAATAGCCAAGACCTTCTAGCACATCAGGATCACCGCAGTTCATACGGAATAGACAGCCGACACGATTTGGATCAGCAAGGATAATGGCCGATAGAAGCAGTAAACGGCCGTCCAAAATACGACAAATACCCAGTTGCGCCACCATGTACGACGGAAACGATGACCAAAGTTATAGGCAAAGGCCGCGGCAAGGAATTGGAACAATGTGATACAGGCAATGTTTTGCGCCTCGTAATTGTCACCTAATAGCCACCATTTTCTATTATCGACCGATCTACTGTCGAATTCGTGACAGCGGAACCAAGACTGGCGATAAAGTAGACCAAAGGCGCCAAATAGAAAGGCAATATTAATGGCTACTTGGCCTACCACCGATGAAAGCGTTTGTGCACCGAATAGACGAGCTGTTGGTCGAAGTGCAGCCAATCGACGGGCTGGCTGTGCCTGAGTAAGCGCGAAAGAAAGACCAACGGTAATGATACTATCAATCAATACGTAAATCCATTGCGACATAACTACTGAGAAATAGGATTGCATAATACCTCGGAAGGCCATCACTTCACCATAAGTAACCAGGAACTTGTAGCCGGTAAATGAAGTGGCAAGAGCGGCACGACCCTGTCGTAATAACTCAACACAACTATCAATTGACGGATTACCTGTGCTGAATGGCGAAACAATGGATGCTTCAGCATTGCTGAGCGCAATGCCACAATGGGCAACTCGCAATGCACCACAGTCATTGCCACCATCACCACACATGGCCGTAATAGCTCGTTCCATATGTAGCTGCACACATTGCACCTTATCCTCCGGAGTCATTCGGGCAAACACGCGGGTGTGTAATAATAAACGACGTATCTGGCCGGTTTGCTGCAGTATTGCAAAGGCTTTGCCCGTAACAGCCAGTTCGGTTGGCGGAGCAGCCTGGTCGGCAAGTGCAGCCTCGACATCATCTATGAATTCACCTGTGACAATATCTTTCCAATAAAGACGAGAAGACGGGTTTGAAGATAGCTCAAGATTGCTCTTTAAATCTTTCTTTGGCTCATCGGCCAGTAGAACACGTACACCATGTGGTAGCATGCCACATTGACGAGCAATATAGACACCCGTAAGTGCATTATCACCGGTAATCATAACGGTACGAGTATCGCCTTCTTTCAATTCGGTAATGGCTGTCGTTGTATCATGTTTGAGTTGATTCTTAAATAATAACAATCCAATAAAGTTACAATTACGCTCTAGATCGTCACGGGTCATTTCAGTGACAGCATCTGGTGCAATTGGACCAAGGTCGCAATGTCCAAGGGCGAGTACGTAGCAGCCTTCTGCAGCATATTTGGCAGCTTTCTCGTCATAGTCAAGAGGCAGTGAATTGGCATTGCATGCGTCCTTAACTCGTTCAAATGATCCTTTCATAAATATATGTAAGTGGCCATCAGATGGATCTTGCACGACGACAGACATTGAAGCGCGTGCATGAACAAATTCAAACCGTTTTACGACATGAACTGGTATACCAACGGAGGCTGCAGATGTGATGGACGGTATAAGCGTGTCTAAAAAGCCAGGCTGCGCTTCCTTTTGCAGCTGCCAACCAGTAGCGCGGAACTGTTCAATATCGACTGGATTGCCAATAAGACGTCCATCTACTGCGGATACTGCATGGCAAGAAGCCAAGGCAATTTGCACCAAACGCGGTAGATGTTCAACTGATGGTTGGCAATCATTGGTAAAAACTGAAGACTCATTACCAAAACTAGTCGATGTTGCAACTGATTGAACGCCATAATAATCAAGGCCTTCCTTGGTTAATGTACCAGTTTTGTCAAAGCAAAAGACGCGCACTTTGCCGGCAATCATTACACGAGGCAAGTCGATACAGAATATCTGCTTACGTCGCAATCTAGCTGCAGCCACTGACTGTCCCACCACGAGTGTGGCCGGTAAGAGTGGACTCATTACGTAAGAGATGGCAAATATGCCATAGAACCAGCTGCCAGCATCACCACGGCCCATAAGCCACATGGTTAAGCAGAAGCAGATAAATCCCCAAAGTAGCAGAATACAAATAACGACGCGCAGATGCTCATTAAAAACAAACGAGACTGGAGCAGGAAATAGAATTTTGCGTACAAGCTTTCCTTTATCGGTGGCAGTATTGGTTGCAACAACCAGTGCTGTAACACCGCTAAAATTATCTTTTTCGGCAGAACTAGATTTTGTCGTTTGTAATACAGTGGTGCCAGAGAATAACATAACCGATTTGGATGAGCCATGAGGCTGGAATGCGACATTGGATTCCTCTGGGCGCATGGCAAATTTACGTATGGGCATCGATTCGCCGGTAAGTGAACTTTCATCAACAATCACCTCTCCGCTAAGAATGACGGCGTCACAAGGCATCGACTTTTTGGTATTTGACACAATCTCAATAACATCCCCAGGAACCAACTCAGTTGTAGAAAGATTGGTACGCCATTCGCCTTCGCGGAATACACGGCAAACATCGCGATGTTCGGCCAATCGCTTTACTTTGCGTTCCGAATGAAGTCGAATTACTACTTTAACCAAGGCCGAAACAAAAATAACTACTGTTTGAACAGCGGCCATATTGGCATAAGCAAAGTAGTACCAGACCCATAAACACATAACTTGGTAGATGTAGAAGAAAGCACGAAACTCTTGAAACAGTGCAGCGATAAATGATGGCACATCAACGCGAATAAAGTTTGGGCCAAGCAAGTCACGAAGCTGTGTTGCCGCATTTGCTGCTAAACCACTGGCATGCGATCGCAATTCACCATAGGTTCTACCAAGGTTATGCGTATAGGGAGCAAATTTTCCTGTCACTGAGTCTTGTACATAACGAGTGCATTGGAACTCAAAGTATCGTCTACCATTGGTAGTTACTTGCACCGGAACGCTTTGAATGATCACATTTGCACTACAAAACAATTATTAGTACATTAATTATATTAATTAATAGTAACGTTGTACACTTACCCCACTAATTTGACAAACCACTGTTCTAATTTGGAAACAAACTTCATAACACGATCAATAAAGCTTAAATCACGTGTTTCGTGATCATCAGTAAGCATAATCATGGTTGGTTGTGTTTTGGCAACTTGAACAAATTGCGCACGTGATAGAATAGTACGTAGTCGGAAATAATTACGAAGTCGTGGATGTAGGAAATTGAGTGTGACTAGCCAAACAGCCAAAACATGCCAAATAGCAATAAACGTAACAGAACTTATATCTGACGTAAGAAGTACACCAAAGTCTACACCGGTAACTGCACCGTAGTAATCAGCCACAATGACAGCAAGTATAACAAAAAAGATAAGAGTTGTAAGATGGAGGACCGAGTAGGCCAGTAAACCAATGAAACTGGTATAATAGCCATGAAACTTGCAATCAGAGTCGTCGTTACTGACTACACTGCCTTCATTCGAAGTCAGCGCCGATGATTCAAAAGAAATATCGCTTGGACGGTGTGCTTTTTCCTGAACCGAAGAAGAAGTTCGAGATCTTGTTTTTGTATCATTGGATAAATTGGTATTATACTTGGACGGTAATACATTTGAGATTTCATGAGCCATAGTCTTTGATTCGTAGAATCGTTTGTATAGCTGCCAGCAGCTAAGCAATGCAACTAGAACACCAAGATAGACATAGATGGCTATGAATGTTGCTTCGGTAAAGGAGAATTTAGGCGGGTCACGCAACGGACATTGAAGCCAGGCATGCTGTGGAGCATTGTCGGCCAGTGGATCACCAGTAGCGTTACCAATATTGCCAAGATCAAGCTGTAAATCACTAGCACACGAAGATATGATTTGCTCTTTACGCTTTTCTCGGTCAAGGAGTGGTATATTTGTCAATTGATTTGCCATGCATGGCAAGTAGTACTCGTTAGATAATCCACCAGAGGATGTTGCTGATCCACCACAAGTACAAGCATTAACAATACCACGGCAAGATGACTGACATGTACCATCGCCGCAAAACCGTTTCCCTTTTGGGCAAGCAGGTCTTACGAGTTCGGGACAGTCACGTAGCGGATCTCGTACACAAAGTAATGGACAGGCTTGATTTCGAGCGGGCATACGAGGACAGACATTGCCAGAAGTATCAACCGAATTGACTAGTTAATTTTAATTGGTCAGTACTTTGCAATTGATACGCTACCATGCAAGACAAACTAGTCTGTTCGATAATTACTTACTGCTATTAAACACGGGTATGGCACTTGTTGGTGATAATAGTATGGCCAGGTTAAGGCAGAGTAACGTTGATAGCAAGTACGGCCATCGTTGGCTGACTACCATGACAAGCTTAGGGAGAGCAAACATCTTAAATTCTAAAGAAATAACGAGAGAGAAAAGTGAAAGCAGTTGTAAGTAAAACGCTATATAATCATGTACAAGCGTAACTAATGTAGTTATACATGCGAAAATAGTCTATTGTGTAACACTTCAGAGCGATCGATCGATAATATACATATTCTAAATCGGCTAGTAACGCATAGTTGTGCAACTTCTCTATTGATAAAATACATAAAAGCAACTAATATTATAGAAATATGATTTAAAGAAATAACACATTACTCGACAATTACGGTAATTAATCCATCATTAAGCAGCAATCATCACCGTCATGGCATAGCTCGTAACTATATTGGTCCAAAACATATTACTACAAGTTTTATCGCGTACTTACTAATTGATCTCAGCAATCATTACGGTAGCAACACACAAATTGGTAATCAAGTATGCGCGAATCAACACACACTGCAATGAATAAAGTGATCAAAGTATCAAGAATAATCGTAATAATCTCAAGTGTTAATTCATAAGATAGACACTTTGGAATGGCACGTTGAATCGGTTAAGCAGGAAAGAGGAAGCAATTGAATATTGCTTTCAAGAAACAGTTAAAAGTTGGTTAATCAGTAGTACTAACTATGATGTTTATTGTGCGATTTATAGCTTTTTCTAATGTTGTTCGCGTTGTTTAAAGCGGTATTCTGATATACTACTCCTTCCTTTCTTCCTTCCTTTCTTTCATTATTTCATCATTGTCTTCCTTCCTCGGCTTACTTTCGTTCACGAGACAAACGATGTTGTTAGTAGTTTGATTTTATCCCACATCCTTGTCGCACGACTATTCAACTCCGCGCTGTACTACGATAACACTTGACTTTTTGGCCGGGTACTTGATCCTGCCGCCGCCACCGCCATCCATTGAATCCTTTTTTGTTAAAACAAAATAGAACTAGATTGATGCACACATGGTTACACGGCCCGTTGGAGAAAAGGGAAGTCTGCGTTGATACAATTCTATATAGATTTAGCCAATAAATGTCGTCATTATGCGGTCATTTGTCCACGACTACTGATAGGAAATATCGATTTTCCCTAAATAATACCATGCTTATCGCGTCGGAGTAGCACGGCACAAATGGCCGATAGTGGCAACAGCAACGCACTTTTAAAATGGAGTTAAGTTCATCCAATGTTATCATGGATGGTGTGAAAATACGGTTTCACAGTAACTTTAATCATCATTTATCTAATAATGAAAAGTTATTTTACTTTGAGCCCACTACTTTTTTGGAAATAAAATAATAAATTGTAAATCGCTTCTTCAGTCAAATAATTTGTGCACACAATTGTAATAAATTTAGAATTATTAAAATAGATACATTCTATTTATTTATATAACTAGTAAAACATCACTTTGCCTTTCTAAATGTATTGATGCGCCATATTTTACATATACTAACTTAGAGATGTCATGCAACAATAATCTTAGATAGTAATCTATTTAAAATACTCTTTTGGTACTGCTGTCATTGTTTTATTGATGACATATTTTATAATTATATTTGCTTTTATACTATTAATTTTTATTATTTCTTTTATTCTACTACTTAACAATTCCCTCATTTGTATTTAATTTGTTCATAGTCTTTTTATGTACAATGTCATTCAATTTATGGTTTGTATATATTACATTATTTATTAATTAAACAAAAATAATATTTCTTTTGCAAACATTAAACAATTTACTAGTCATTTATTGTTTTGTTTGGTGATCAAATGACTACATTTAATAATATTTACACTTTTAAATTAAACCTCTTCTATTAAAAATAAAATTATGAGTAATTCACATCAGGGTCCAAAATACTTATCATCGTAGATTTATTATCCAATATGCATATACTTAGTATACATATATACTCTATTCATTTATATTACTTTCAATATATTACATACTATTCTATACCGTTCTATGATACACTAGACACGTTCTATTTATTATATGCAGCAATATACTCCGCTCATTTCACTATATACACTATAAATCTAACGTCATTTTATATGCTTTCTTACTGTACATTTATCATTTTATATATCATTATATACTCGCATAGCCTTCCTGCATCCAAAACTACTTTTATTTTTGTTCTAGCTTTATTATTAATAAACGTTGATTAATGTCAGTTATCTACTCATGCATATATGCTCAATAACTTCAAAACAATTAACTAGATAATTATCGATATCATTGCTACAGAATGTAAGTTGTATTGAACTGTTTAGAATAGCAGCTACTAATCCAATTTTCTGTTACCTTTAATTATATTTTATAAAAAATGATAATGTCATTACATGTATTAATATTTATTGTAAATGAGAATTTAAACACAAATCAATTAATCGAATCATTACGATCAATTGCGTAAAAAGATTTATTGCGTTGAAGTAAGGAATGGTGGAAACAAGTAGGAAACGCAAAGTAAATTTTAGTTAATAATGAAATTGACAAGATGTCCACCACGTACAACAATAACTCGGCGCACCTGAGCAGTCGCGGCCTTACCATCGGCCGTGATAGCTGACAAGTAACGGGCACTCTCTGCACAAGCACGGGCCCTTTCTTCAACGGCCTTGACATCGCCTAGCAGATGAGCTGGAAGCGAGAAACGCCAACGAAGTTTACCATTAACCTAGCAATAATTAAATAAAATGTTATTAAATGGTACTATTTTCTAATTATACTGTTTTTACTTGAACTACACAGACAATTTCATCAGCTTGTAGAGCTGGTGGATCCGGTTGAGGCCAACGTGCTGCGAATATACTATTATTACATTAACACCATTAATACTATCGGGGGTCATGTGCTCTGAATGATTGCCAATAATAGACCATAATTCCTCGCTAATAGCTGGTGCGAATGGTGCTAACATGCGCAGTAAACATCCCATGCTATAACGGCCAAGGTCAACGGACAACGGGCGGTCTTTATCTATTGAGCTCATAAATGACGATAATCCATTGGTCAATTTAAGTAGATCAGAAATAGCCGTGTTAAACGTAAATGATTTCTCAAACGCCATTGTCACCTAATTATCGAATGAGTACAAATTTGTTGCCATCAATCAATAGATTTACCTCAGATATTGTTTGATGTACTTGGCGGTAAAGATTACGTTCGGCTGGTGTTAGTGATGCTAGATCAAAATGCTTTGTTGGAACCGCTGTTTTTGCTGATAGTTGAGTGGCTAGTCGTGAAAGCTTTAATAGCCAGCGCTGCATGCCAACCATGCTTTGTTCTTCCCATTCAAGTACTTCAGTAGGTGGCGCTTTATACATCATGTGAAGCCGTGTACAGTCAGCGCCATGTTTTTTGATAGTGGCCTGTGGATCAACACCATTATATTTGGATTTAGACATTTTTTCAAATGTAATACTTGGTGATTGTCCAGTAGCGCGAATAATAGGATTATTAGGATCTTTGTATCATGTAAGATGGAAATGGTAAGTTACTAGTCATTAATATTACAATAGCTACTTGCCAACTAAATCAAGCTCATTCGGTTTAAGGAAACGTTGTGTATCAGGACATCTAAATGTTTTACCGTGAACCATGCCCTATATAATAAAATGGTACTATTATTAATAACAATTGGATGTTATTTAGTAAATTACCTGGGTCAAAAGTCGTTTAAATGGTTCTCCTCGAATAGCATCTATTTTTGATCCTTTAAGTGTACCCTGATGCCAAAGGAATTTTGTAAAAAAGCGCGAGTAAAGCAAATGTAAAATAGCATGCTCTACACCGCCTACATAAATATCTACTGGTAAATGTTGGCCCACTATATTGCCGTTAAATGGTCTAATCAATCATTTACAGCAATAAACATTATATTTGTTATTACTCAATAGCCAGTTAAAAATACACGATACTTACCTAGTCTTATTATGTGCATCGGGGAATCGTAGAAAATACCAAGATGAGTCGACAAACGTGTCCATGGTGTCGGTATCGCGTGTGGCCGGACCATTACATCTATGATGCCAATAGTATGATTAATTGATTAATTAAACAAAAAACGCACGTATAGTAGGCCACCTACTTGGGACATGTTGTTTTACGCCATTCTTCATCTGCTGCCAAAGATGAGATGCCTTGGTGTAGATGTTTGGGTGAGGGAAGTAGTACAGGAAGATCTTCCTCTGGTATAGGTACCACCTATATATATAATTATTAACCAAATTCATTTATCGTTGTGTATTTACCTTGCAAGTTGGACAATGAACAACAGGAATTGGAGCACCCCAATAGCGTTGCCGTGATATCAGCCAGTCTCTTAAACGGTACTATATATATGTATATATTATATTAGATTGATAATAAATGTAATTAATCCATTAATATGTATGTGTATATATATAACCAAATGTAGCTGTACTATTTGCGTATAACTTGCCTGTGTTTTCCATTGACCGAGTTGCTTTTTCTCTGCATCTCGAACAATCGCCGCTGCTGCATCTTTACTCGCCATGCCTGCATAAGGACCACAATTGGGCAGTAGTATACCTTCTCCTGTATAGATCTCTGGCTCTGTTTAAATAAATCAACACAATTACCATTGATCGTATAATATGTTCCTACCAGATCCAATTTTGAGTTTCATATCATCTATTGTACAGTTGGTTGTACTACCGTTTTTGCCTCTTCAAGACTACGAATAATTTTATTGGTTAATGCAAATTGAGCATCTCGTACGTCATGAGCTGGTACGCCCATAATTGCTCCGGTACCATAGTCTGAAAGTACGTAACGAGCCACATAAATGGGCAAAGACTCGTTTGTCAATGGATGGCGGACATGCAATCCAGTGGCCACACCTAATAGTTATTAATAATAATAATAATAATAATAATAATAATAATAATAAGTAATATAAACAAATACCTTCTTTACTTGCCACTGCATCTCGTTGTAGCGATTCTTTGGCCGAAGCAAATGCTAATACCGTATCAGCTGTTTCTTTTGGCAAATAACTAGAAAAGTGTATTATAACTATCGATCGATAAGCACAATATATCCAACTCACTCGCGATGAACCAGTGGATGTTCAGGTGCAATAGCAATATATTGCACACCAAATAGTGTATCCGGTCTACTAGTAAAAATACAGATAGGATCGGTAAACTATCACTAATCATTAGACTACGAGTTGTTAATAATTACTTTTTAATATCCATACCTTGGGCGTTTCCAGTAACTTAAATTCAAATTCGGCTCCAATCGATTTGCCTATCCAGTTGTTTTGCATCTGTTTGACGCGTTCTGGCCAGCCTTCTAATAGTTGAAGGTCATTTAGCAAGTCCTAATCAAAATACCAAACTTTAATTAGCTTAGTCGAGTCATACCGAAATTCATAAAACTAGAATTACTTACAGCAGCGTAGTCAGTAATACGAATAAACCATTGCCGCAATTGTCGTCGTTCAACTTTGGCACCCGATCGCCATGATTTGCCTTCATTATCGACCTATCATTACGGTAAAATTATTATACACGTAGACGTTAGCTACAACATACCTGCTCATTAGCCAGTACCGTTTTGTCTACAGGATCCCAGTTAACCATTGCTTCCTTTTGATATACCAGACCGGCACGATAAAGTTGCAAGAATAGATGTTGTGTCCAGCGATAATAATCGGGCTGACAAGTTGTTACCTCCTACGTATTTTGCTTGAACCACTATCATCAATGAACAATAATCAAAATCTAACTTACACGTTCCCAATCAAAGTCAGTTAATAGATTCTTCAACTGGTCACGCATCTCATTAATATTTAATCCAGTCCAACTGGCCGGATCTACATCTCGTTCTATTGCTGCATTCTCAGCCGGTAATCCAAAAGCATCCCATCCCATTGGATGCAATACCTAGTTTGCAGCATTAATACTACCTGCCATTTAATCAACACCACCTCATTTACTTGCATTATAGCCACACATGCGTCGGTATCTGGCCAAAGCATCACTAATTGTATAAACGCGTACGTGTCCCATGTGCAGTTTACCCGATGGATAGGGGAACATCACAAGTGCGTAATAAACATCTTTCTCGTTAATGTCATCAGTGGATGCTTGGAATGCTGGCCAATATCAGTCTGTGGCTTTTTTGATTTTAATTCTGCCCAGCGTTCTTTCCATTTCTTTTCAATCGATTGAAACTGAATGGCCGATGGCGTTGTTGTTGTTGCTGTTTGCTGCGTAGTGGCCCAGGCAGTCTGAATCTTTATAAAAGTAGTACGGCCGCGCGCTGAACATAGCCGCCATGCAGCCACCGAGCCGTGTCCCGGTCTATGATACGTTCTGGCCAGCGAGCGCAATGAACCGGCCAGGCTGGATTGCAACATAGTAAGTGTTATTGGACGTTAGAGATTTAAGAAAAAATAAAGAATGTATTTTTTGGTTTTCATTGACCAATGAAATCACACAGTAAATAACGCGTACGATGCTTTCTTTAAACGTCACAGCTATTGCAGCATACGCTGGCCTGTAAAAGCCATGCCATATGGTGAGCGACATTTAAAAGAATAGCTATGGCGAAATAATACAAAAGTGCCACATTTGTTATTTTATTAATAGACATGCTATATACTGATGACTTTTATGTAAAGTAGTGTTTATCCTCCTTATTAGAACAATCAATTTAATTCTACTATGTCTATAATTACCAACACGTTAAATAGATTAGCTTTTAATATTACACTCTACTTGTTAAATACTTCAACTTATATATTTATAAATATTGACTGGCAGGCTCCACATTTTACAATCTACGTCATCACACCTCCCTTTCTCTTTCTTTACACTCGATATCATATATCCATTGCATACACTATTAAACTCCATATATACTACTAAAAGTCTAGTAATTGCCTTTTTATTTGCTCCACTTACTACCCGAGCAATTACATTTAGCAGTACTTTTTAAGCTTCAAAGATTTTCAACATAACAACCAGTGTTATTTCTAACATGTTTGGTTCTGTAGATTGTAACATACTGAAGTAGATGTAGCTACCTTATCCTTTTCACTAACAACTACAGAATATTTGGTCTGTGAACAGATGTCAGTTAAAATATTAAGATTTGGCTATACCCGTCTCTTACTTTAGATTCATTTTACTTGAAACGCGTTATTTTTTATTTATCAAGCAAGCATTGTTATATTTTATTGGATTAGATAGATATTTTGTAAACAGCGAAGATGATATGCAGACAATTATAAGCATTTCTATTATCAATTACTTGGTAATAACACTGATAACTAACGCTAGATTGTTGCTGTGTGTACTGGAACTGTCAAGTAGTAAGCTTTCATTATTTATTTTAAATTATCTGTTTTAGCTACTGTTTTTACAGCAATTTGAGTATAAATTAAAAGCAAAATACTAGTATTGTTGTTTGTGTGTATATTTTGCTATATTTAAAATATGCACCAAGAAATCAACGCCATGTTTTTTTTCTATACAAACAATCGTTGCAACGTATGTTACCTTGTGACCAAAAGCAGCAATCTGAACATTCTATCATTTATGAAACTTATAACACATGGTCAGAGCATTTCATTTTATATTAACAAAAATATGATGCACAAATTAAAAAAACTACTTTGAGTTTTAACTTACAGCCACATTTTTAGTATAGATAGGAATAACGCTAAATAATACTAGTTCACACATAAGATTATGTCCTTGATAACGACTATATTAGGATATAGCAACGTGTAATGGCCAACAGTATTGTTAAATTCACCGTATGTATAATGCATTATACTTTTTTTCTAACAATAACAATAACTAAACAATAAAGCAACTGACCTCATTTACAGCCTTATAATTTAATATATTCAATATATATCACAATTCTATAGCAATAACTTTTAAGCATACAAGTAGAATAGATGCAATCGCCAATTAATTAGCTGTATTTAAATTTATCGTATAAAGATGATCATTGTAATAATTAAACAGCAACAACTACTGAGGCATTGTTCCGTCACGCGGAATAAACGTAATATTACGTCGCTCCAACTCATCAAGTACATCCTCAGGCGGCAAACCTGTAACGCGGATGGCATAGACTCCCGGTCTAAATCGCTCTACATTATAGCGTTGTCGTCAGTCAGCATCGTTTAATAAAATACAGCTATACACACCTAAGCGTAGCCATTGCGTGGCCCAACTATCACTTGGCTTCATGACTGCAATCGCTCTATAACATCGTGGGATTAGATCAGATTGCCTATGTTGTCGCGTGCTTACCCTTCAAAATTGGTTGTTGTGCATTCATTGACGCGATCTAATGAAACTCTCATCCGCATCAGTTCCTCGCAGTTTTCACAGCCATGATTACGAAACTGATGCAATTGCTACGCCTTGTATTAGCAATAGAACACAATCTAGTGGTTCTGACGAGAATCTAGGTAAATTACCTTTATTAGACCGCACAATAAGCAGGCTCGCAATTGCCTTCGTCCAGCTGGGATAATGTCGGTCATCGCGTACAAGTGTGAAGTAAGAGAATGAAAAGTACTGGGGGATCACACTTTCAACAGCTTGATAGAATAATAGTCATGGCGACAATGACACATAAACACAACGAAATATTAACTTGCCAGGTTGCTCAGTGTTCTAGTTTTGCACCTTTATTGCAAATTTGGTTTGTTAAAGCTCATCGGCATAATTAAATTCAATAAGCCATTAGTACTCTGTAATAAAATGTATTTATGGCATAATTGTTGGTTTTGTTTGATGTATGAGATAGTGCTGATTTATCCAGTAGTCTTTTTGGCTAATTAGCTATATATACAGATGACGACCATTTAATACATATAAAAGCGCACTTGATGTCTCTAGACCACCAACTGTTAATTTTTTGGGCTTTGGGCGGTTTTAAGATAAAGCACATTTAAACAACTCCACATGAAAGTCCAGGATAATTTTTGCATCATGCAGATTGAAGAGCTGTGTTTATTGGTAGAAATGCCATATTAATATGTTTGTTTAATTGGTATTTGCTAAGCTTTTATTACAATTAAACATGACAATATCTACAATAGCTTGATTACATACAATTAAAGTAAAATCATATGTTTATTAGCATAATTTTGCATAGTTGGATAAGCACAACTAAATAAAAACTTGCTGTTAATGTGATGGCATTACTGATTAATAATTGAATAAACCAAAAGCATTGTTTGGAACTTGATACGTGAGTGGAATAAACAGCAATTGTCAAATGGTCTTGATTTTTGCCAAAGATATACCTAGAATGCATTGATCTAGCAGCTCCAACTACATCACCAAAACTAATGCCTTGGATGCGCCAGTTAAACTATTGATAAATATATATGTCGTATAATTAGCTTAGAAATTAATAATATGCAATGTCACTTACAAACTATCGATAGAAATAATAAACACGTACAACGCATATTATTTAATTAATGTATAGCTATTTAATATAAAATGTCACTTGCCAACCATTGATATTAGATTGTTAAACACACACAGCGCATAGCATGTAATTAGTTTATATCTACTTTATACAAAATATCACTTACCAACTATTAGTATCATTATTGGATACGCATAGTGCATAATTAGCATATATTTAATCAATACATATTGTTATTTACCTGCTTAAATACAAGTCATTAAACATGCATAATACATAAAATATAATTGGTATGTAATCAAATAATATACAATTCCACTTACTAGCAGCTGTTATGTGTTATAATGGCCATCATGTGTATAATAGTGTCAATAAGTGTTGGAATAATAATCCATAATTACGACTTACGTTCTAATGATGCATTAGGTAAACATAGTGTTAATAAGTATACTAATTTACATATTTATTGTAATTGCAACATACCACGACAAGCTAAACTGGCTTAGCATCCACCACGGTCATAGTGGCCACAAGAGCCACGACAATGGCACCGACGATGGCAATAGAAAGCTTTATAGTAATACTGATGTTAAAGAAACAAGTAGAATGGAAGATGGTTGTGTTTATTATAAATAATCCGATACATAGTGGTAGAAATCTACATCCAAGTCTATACAGCACCATTACACAGCTCAACTACACGTCGCAAACTAGATCTATTGGCTTTAAAAAACAGCGACAATGCGTCATTATGCTTCTATTGTCACTTTTACTGGCAAAATCAATTTCATATCTACATGCATTCCAAACAGTCCATAACATCAATGCAACAGTAACATTGATACGCTGTGATATTGCTTATTGCGGATCTATCATTATGCATAGACTAGTCGTACTGTCTAGAACTATGAGGATATACTGATTGGTTATACAAATACTAGTTTGACGTCATGTATATCAGTATTGGAATGGACAGCACATTTTAGTACTGTGCTATCAACTATCAATACAAAATCTATTTTTAACGGCCAACTGCCAGTACTAACTATTAAATGGCGAATAACAATGTTTTGATAATAAAGTATTAAACTTGAGCATGAAATTAGCAATTGTCTGATTATAAAGCAATGCAAAATGCTAAACTGTACTATCAGGCCATCTCAGTCAGATGTAATCAACTCTGAGTTTACATCAATAATAGACGACATGTAAGCCAGTAGCAGTCTTAATATACAAGTAAGCTACTTGACAATGACAGACGATAATGAAACATAAAACGTTATAAATGATCAAATGGAAATATGTGGATATCAACAATGAAGCTGCAATATATATAAAAGCGAAATGGTCGGTAGATACAATAGATATAATAGGCAATAAACAAACAGCTTTTATTAATGCCATGTAATCAGTAGATGGTATACGGATATGCAGTATAACAAATGGATAAATTGCAATTAAAGCAGTAACATATATGATAAAATTGCATTATCGTGGTAATAGAATGCAGTGTATGAGCATGACAATTATGTGATATTGTTTATCAATTCCTTGCTAAGTGTTAAGCCAAAATGTTTTTAAAGCTTTATTATTTGAATTAAAGTATAGTAAAATGAATACGAGCAGTAACACTAATACCATACCTCTGATCTATACGACATAATAGCCACAAGAAAGGCGGTTTGGCGAAAACAGTTAGTTTGAGGTAAAAAGCAAAAGCTTATTATCCAGCTATTATAATCACGCGAAACAATAGCTTTGGTGCTAGCTGTCAGTAATATTATTAAACAATTAAATAAATGATAGTCTGCTCAACAATGAGTGTATAAAAAGCTTTCAGAGTATACATTAGAAACATGCAATAATTTGTAGAACCACGTCTTTATTTGTTGAACATACTTTATTGAATAGAATATAGCAATACTTGCTTAATGAATCAAAAATAACACGTCTCAAGTATACATTAAAAGGCTATATTACAAAAGAATACACTGTAAAATCCATCATAATCGTACACATATAGCAATAGCAATAGTGATAGATTGTACTGCTGTATTGGCACTAAAGACTTGCTTAGTGACTATACCAGTGGTACTTTCTATGCTGTTGCTGCGTATGCATACAGCAGCGATACACACTGAATATGGCTATATACTGCCAAAGTTACTGTATGCTTTGCTTTGCTATAGATCGCCACTGCATATTGTACGAACAATAGCTTGTACAGTCTCGATAGTAGCAGGTCGTGCTGCCATTGTTGAGATTGCAAAGCTGTTGCCAATAACTTGCGAGGGCAATCCATAGCAAAAGCAAAACATAAAACAGGATTTCCACAGCACATACTTAAATAGCATATAATAAACTAGCAATACACTTACCATGTCAAAGAAGCTGCCAATACCAATGATTGGAGTAGAGGAAGTGATTTTGCAAAAAAGGTCAGATTACAAAATAGCAATGCAAATACATAATGTAAATGTGTTTGTACTTGACTAGTAGTCAGTCAACTACTGACACTATCTATATATTATATATAGAGTGTACAAGTATATGCAATGGATATATGCTGTCAAGTGTAAAGAAAGAGAAAGGGAAATATGATGACGTAGATTGTGATCTATGAAGCCTGTCAGTCAATATTTATAAACAGCCGAATTTAATTTATTAATAAATGGAGTGTAAATAATAAAAGTTAATTATTTAAGTTGGTATATCATAGAGCAAATCAAAGTGAAATGGTGAATATATTAAAATAATAATAAATAACATTAACGTAAAGACCAACGCTTTATTAAAAGATAGGTGATCATGTGCATATTTGTATCAAATGTGTGCTATTCGTGTACTCTGAAGATGAAAATATTGTAACCTTTTAAGACCTAGTGGCCAGTTAGACTTTTAGTCCAACTCATGACAACAGAACATAAAAAATATTTTGATGTAAAAAATGACATGACAATGGCCATACGACACATTGAGTGGCATTGGTTCAAATCAGCTTAGATTTTGCAGCTTGCATGAAATGAATCATCTGGCAATCACGAGGATGAAAATGACCAACACACACTCAGTCACATATTCATTTATAGCTCCTAAATAGGATAGTTGTTCCCTTTCTCTACTTCTTCGCAGAATATACCCATTTGTATCCACGCAACCTATCGACTTATTCACCGATTTACTGACAGACTATGACCGGCCCACTATCATTATCTCCATCATCATCACCACCACCATCCATTACTACTGTAGCTGACGAATTTGAAAAAGAAACGACTAACACGAACATGGCAATAACACAGGCAACGGAGACCTGGCTGGAACAGCGTATTCAGGATGGTTTGCCGGTTGATGCGCAAACGCCCGAAATGATCACCTATGCCAATGGTATGGCTTCATTACAAATGGCTACTTTCCAGACACCACCAGAGGTATCGACGCCTATTACAAAGCACGAAAATACTTGGCTCTCCTGGCTATTTCATCCTGTGTCAAGTTTATGGAATCGTACACAGTACAGTCACAATGAATACACATCGGAAGCATCGGAAGCATCAGCAGACGATATCACGCTAGCAACGACAAGCGAGGCCGATTTGGTAATTGTGGCACCAATGGACATCGAATTGGTTGCAGCTGGATGGCGCTGGCCCTGGACATCTCAGCCCGACGATGACCGTCAGAAAAAGATCAATGAACCACCACTTGGTTGGTCACGCGTGCCCAGTGAAGAGATTGAAATAGCACGAAAGTATGCTCGATATTCATCGGCTGCCTACTGTTTGAAAGATAGTACGCTATCGCATTGGTCGTGTCCACCGCATTGCAATAACTTTCCATGTCTAACAAACGTAACGCGAATATTCTCTTCGGTAGCGACCGGTACACGAGGCTACATTGCCACAACGGCCCCTTTCTCGACGCCAACTACAAGATCATCTGATTCTGATATGCTTGATTATAAGCCATTGTTGCCAGCATCACCTACTGAAGTAATTGTGGCTTTTAGAGGGACATTAAACCTGCGTGGTTTTGCATATGATCTCTATTTTGCTCATGCCGATCAAGAAATACCGCAAGAGTTTAAGCGTTACTTTAACAACATTTTAACCCAACAACTAGGCATATCTGCAAGTTTATTTACTGAAGAAGAAAAGCCGCGTATTCACAGTGGCTTCTATAAATCTATGTTATCCGTATCAGATGAAATCCTTGAGGAGCTCGACGTATTAATGGCCAATCCAACCATTGAAACTTTAACCATTACTGGCCATAGTCTAGGTGCGGCACTATCAATTCTTATTGCTATACACCTTATGGTACGAAAGCCTTCTTGGTTATCTCGTGTTCGATTACAAATTTACACGTTTGGTGAACCACGAGTTGGCAATAAAGCCTTTGTTCGGCTTGTTAATGTGGCACTCGTTGCCAATCAATTCACAGTTGTTCGCGTAACAAATGAAGGCGATCCCGTGCCACTACTGCCTCCAAATAAGTTTGAATTTCAACACCATCCAGTGCGATGGTTAATCTCCAATCAAGGAACTATGACAAGCCGCAAAGATTCGTCCAAGATAGACTATAGTAATAGTGACCAATCTGATGAAAATATTCTAGCTAAGCTCGAGAAGCTAACAACAACTGAAGAAGGACCAGAACTTGGTCGATGGTGGCCTTTATCTGATCCTATTGCCCATGTACGTGCGTGGGATATATTGATTGGACCATGGTGTGCAAGCAATACGCCACCACCTCGATCTCCTTTGGCTGAATCGAACCACCAACAAATGTAATATTATCGCAGCTATGCTAATCACATAATTTGGCGAAGTTTAAATTTTATTGGTTAAATACTTTGTTAAATTATTGTAACTAAATTTTTATAGGTTAACTAATCTTCATAGCTTATAATTCTTATCCGAACTCCATAGTCATTATAAGTACTTAACACAGTAGATAATAATAAATACCTTTTTTATTTGACTAAACTGGCACTATTTTCCTTCATTTTTTTAATACTTGCCCATCCGCTCACAATATCTTTTTATTAAAGTTGTCACAACACAACACCAAATCTTTTATTGAAAACTACACAAATCACAGTAAACTAATCTAGTGATTTGTTCAATCGACTAACTATATTAATAAGCTTTTGTATAAACACTTATTCAATTTAAACTATTTATAGTGTTTTTATTGCTATTATATACAATAAAATATATTATCTGTCTGCTAATATATTTTGCTCAACATTACTATTAATGCTGCTGCTTAGCTATTTCAAATATTTATTGATACTGCCTGGTTTGTCCCGACGGATTATTAAAGAAAGACGACGAGATACTGAGACATTGCAACAATTGCATCAAAATAACACATTACATATGATGATCGTGTGGGTAGCCAGCAATAAAATATAAACTTGTAGAGTTCAATGCTAGTTAGAAGTACAACTGCAGGGAATGAAACTGAAAAGTTGTTCCACCAATCATTTTAGCTTTGTGACAATCCAGGCATTCCACACGTGTAAAGCAATGACTTTCCAGTTAATATTCAAACCAAACATTGCTATCTATCCAATTTTATTACTATTTATAAAATACATGTTTATACAGTATAGCTGACTATCGCCACTTGCTACTTCATTGCATTTAATGCACCTGTTTCCCTTTATATCACACTAACAGCAGCATGTGCACCGTTTATGGGCATCAAAACCAGTTTTCTACATTTACAAGGGACAAGTCGTACTTGCATCCATTTTAGCATGGCGATGGCCAGACTTATACATAGCCTAAATAACCTTTCTGTCCAATTGCTCTAATATTCCCTTCTAATTCTTTTGTACTGCATATTTATACATAATGTTCTTTAATATAGGAACACTTGTACTATTGCTGTGCTTTGTCGTGTCTGTTTTTGGTATGGCACATTTCGTGTGGGCAATCAAACATTTCAATATCACACACAAGATCTGTTTGAAATCGAGGTTGCGCCTTATACAACTCGTGGCATCTTAGTCGATGCTTTATTTATTGAGAGTGCAACATGCGAAATACTGCCATCCATTCTTAATACGGCTCGATCTGCGCTTAGTAGTGTAAAATCTGATAATATCACAAGTGTAATTATTGCTATTGATGAAAAGAAAGCAAAAGAGTGCGGATGTACAACAATTACCCAGGTAAGTTATCGGCATCAATATCGCAGTATCGCGTTTTGATTATTATTACAATTAGACGGGAATTGCAGTCTCTAAACTTAGCCAGTATTTAAATGATACAAGTGGCTTTTCAATCGAAACAGCGCTATACATATCTCATGAAAAGCCTGGCCCTGGTTTTGGTGCATATCTCACCTTGCTTTATAAGACACATGGATTCAGTTTTTACGAAGGCGCTTCACCAGTCAACATTGCACTATTACCGTATGACAATTATCAGGTTGTTGTAGATGCAAGCAAGCAACCAAGTACAACAACCCTTGTAACAGTCGATGAAGGTAAGTAGTTTACTTTGATACTGGACATTGTGTCTCGCGCACTAGCTAATATGTATGTAAACTGGCATATTTATAGAACCAGGACCTTGGAATAATGTTTTCCTATCAGACGGCTATCGAGCATTTATATACTGCACACTGGTGGTATTGATAAGCATTATGCTATACAGTTTTGTAATTTTGTACCGTTTAATCAAAGCAAAAAAGCTATTACCAGGCATCACACTGTGATATATGTTTCTGCGCTGTGTGCTTCAATACGTAAGACAGTATTTCTACTATTAGCAGCAATAGAACATTAACCAAACGGTTTATACATTAGTATGTGCATCAAGTTTAACACTTAGACTGACCAGTTTGGCTTATAAATGCATAATTATTTTTCAAGGAATTTTTATATCCGTTGGTTTTTACACATTATTATTGTTATGGTATGTTATATACCGAAACAAACAATTGTCACTAATTTTACTAAACTTGCTAATAATGCTGATGATGAATAGGCATTCAATTGCAACCAGTGTGCAAAATAATCGCTATTTACTGCTACTTCGATATAGTATTTTTATTGCATTTGTGCTAACAATTATTTATCATGTGGCACACGTTAGTTGTGAGTTGGTTCCAGTATCTTCGACACAAGCCACATTACAAACAGTTGCTGATTATTCTATAATATCGACTCAACTTATCATCATCGTTGCAGTTACTTATTACGGTAATACTATAACATTATTTCTAAATACTATAATGTTAAACCACCCGTGTTTAGGCATAACATTTTGGCTAAAACAAGACAATCTATTAGCAAACAGTAATGCGAAGCATGCATTGTTATTAGTAAGTGTTAAAAGAGCTGCAATAATAAAAAGCAATAGAAAACTTGGCGATATTTATTATTGGCATGATAGGTGACACAGATATGTGCAATATTTTTATTGGGATACCTGGCGTTATTTACTTCAAATATGCTGGAGATTGGAAACAGTTGGGATTATGGAGTTGAGGCCGAAGTTGCTAGTGTGGTTCTTAGTAAGCTATCGTATGTTTTGCGTATTGGTGCGCTTCTTTTTGTTATTAATCTACGTCCAAAGTCGAACAATCAGCGTAAAGATAGAGCGATAATTAAAGTAGACAACAAAGATAATGCTGCAACCTCGGTACAAAGCACAAATAATGGATATACATTTCATACTGGCGCGATCATGTCATCAAATATCGATCCAGATGCACAAACAACACTCGAGAATAGCACATATTATAACACGACTACTAAATATAATTAGGTTAATACTTGATCTATTAACGTCAACAGTTTATCCAATGCTATTTACTACATTGGTAGTAGCAATTATTTTTTTAAAAAATTGAAATATTGATGTAATCTATTATTAATAAATTATTTTTAAGCGCATAAATTTCTTTGTACAAAACAGTATAAAATACATCATGAAGCAAATAATTTGATAATTGAAAAATGCACAAAACATAAAGCAGGTATTGGCAAATGCGCAATAAATAATCTAGACGTTTGGTATATACTATAAAGATATACTGATAATACTAGTTATTAGATTGAAATAGTTGTTTAATGGCTAAAAGTTATTATAATTGCTATATATTGTGTATATCAGCACGCGTCAATAACAATACGCATATTATAGATGCTAAATGTCAAAGGTTTATAAACAGAGGGTTGCTATCGGTAAATATTTTGCACAGATTAATGCTATGCGTGACATATTCATTTCTTGTTATCTAAACCATTGTTTGTTACAAAATACCATACTCAGAATCTTAATCAATTATTAATATATATAAAGTAAAAGTATACTTTTCTATTAACAACTTGACAATTATATTAAAATAAATATACATTATGTATACACTATAGCTACTATCGACTGCTGTCCAGTTACATGATAAGCGTAAATATTACATATAATAAACTCTATTTAAGCTGTTGAATGTATATAATATTTTAAGCAATAGTCACTATTCTATCCACAGATGTCAACACAATAGAATTTATATTTTAATAACAGTTTAATTAAACTTTCATGATTATAAAAATACTTTAACTGCTAAAACTTTTTAGCACAATTGCTATCATGCTGATTGTATTATACTATTTTCTATGTAATATCAGCTGTACTGCATAAAAGCGCTTAATTATTGCTGCCATATTATTGCGTATGTAGTTTGTATGTTTGGCAGCGCTTTGCTCATTATTTATATGTTTAGTCTACGTGTTTACTGTGCCTATAATTGTCATTATTGTGTGCTTATTGCAATTACAACCATTATCTTAGTAGCTATCCTACTTTTTTCTACCATTGCAGAAATAACTACAATAAAGCATTGTGAAACATGTGTTAAGATCACGCAGAGAAAGATAAACGCGGAAATAACTGTTGATGTACCCAATGGGACACTGTCACAAGTGAAACAAAACTACTTACGCCGTGTTACACACTTCTCTATACAATAAACTACAGGCTATTGTTTTGTTAATGCAACTGCCAATCCTTTAATGTTTGACATGTTTCTATTTTCGGCCTATTACTAATAATAAACCAAACAATATCTTGACAATATAGAAATTCTAGAACTCTTGTTAGGCTATTATGAAACAAATTATTAGGCCTATTGATCATTATTACAATAAATACAATCAATCTATTTCTACTTACTATAATTAAAGTATAGGGCAGCTAAATAACAGCGCATCTGGTAGATTGTAAGCACTATAAAATAGAAAAAATAGTTACAGCTAATACTATTTCAATTTAGTTATTGCCGTATTGCCAGTGGACATGTTTCAGCTCAAACCACGACCATCGTGGCCAAGCTGTATCATAGACATTCGGTAATTGCACCGCTAAAAACTATTGGATTTACTCATGATACACCTATTAATATAAAAAATTCAAACATTAATAACTGTCATGAGACCTATCCCCTCACACACGGTTTGCACCATAAATGGCATTACTATTTAGTCACGCCATAATCGCTTATAGTTTACGCTCCATTTATTCATACGCTTTGCATATTCTGCCACCCATTTGATCAAATACACCATTACACAAGCAAAGACAAATACCTGGCCCATCTGTTTTTACATGAACGCCTAGTTTGACATATGGTGAATTGGTTAACAGTATAGCAAATAGTAGTAATTGCTCGGTAAACGTGATCACAGTGAAACATGTTAGCAACTTGCATCCAAGCACGTGTATGATATCCAATTTCAATTTGCAGCATTGTTTCTCCCTCACCTCCTTGTTAGTTGCACCAAACATGAAAGGCCATTGGACTCGACTGTTCTTTTGCTGGTTTGATTCCGGTTTATACAGGCTCGTCTCACAAGAGCCAGTACTACTACCTTGAGTATTTCCGCAGAATAACAAGTTGTTATAAATTTAACACCTACCTTTGTTGGTATGCCTCCCCTCCAAAACTTGAGTTTTCCGCTTATTTGCCTTTTTGTCCACGCTTTCAGCATATACACAAGCCCACGCTTTCAATCCATTCTCAAATTTGTTACACATTTGAATTCCACTCAGCATCCGCTTGAGCGGCCTTATCAATGATCTAAAATACATTAAATCCACTCTGCTTTACATCGATTATTATTATACTTGTATTTTGATGCTGTGCTTCAATCGTTCAACTTTATCCCCCCGCTAAATCCTTTATTCGCATACATTTTGGGTATTTGAAGTTAAAGCACAGGCTGTATTTAACTTTGATACTCTATCATTTTGTTCAACCAGCATGGAAGACTACAACGATGATGATATTTCCATTTCGCATGAGATATTACTTTATATGTTTCTGACCACAGCAGTTACATACCTCATACTACTTCGCCATCTCGCCAACGGATGGATGATGTTTAAAATGGTGCGCCAGCAAGGATTACGTCTTTTAACAACTGCCTTCCTATTGGAAGCAGCGTTTGGCGCTGTACATTCTATAATCATTCTTTTACAAAAAACAGACATATTCAATGTTGAATGCAAAAGTAGAATGTTGGGCTGCATCATATCAATGATCCTTTGCACGTTCACTATTACCGGCTCACTATTTCAGCGAACCTTACGCAGCTCTCCGCATAGCAAGATTATCTATTTTCTATGTCTAGTCTGGATGTCGGTCAGCATCTACATAGGCATAGGCTATTATACCGAGGCAAGAATAGAAGTGCACGCCGAACGGACCTGCATTATTCGTCATGATCCAGAATGGCTTATAACCAGACTTTTTACTTATCTATTTGTTTTAATTACCTTTTCGGGCATTTACTTTAGCACGTTAAAGACAATTATAAGCGAGTCAGACAACTTGTCACCAAATAGCATAGTAATAAAGGAAGGAATACCAACTGCATTATACGTCACATTGACGGGAATCATCGTCACAATGATGGCCATCTGGAACTCGGATGGCAACTATAATAACAGCTTATTTGCAGCAGAATGTAAGTTACATGAAATAGACATTATTAGTCATTGGTCTAACAATGTCTGCATTTGATAGCGGCCATTACCTCAACTTTTATTTGTTTAATGCTAAGGAATGATGGCAAATATGAAATGAGAGAAAAAGAACGGCAACTAAGCATAGAAAAAAACACATTACTACGAGTCTCTACTGGCGGTCCAATAGTATTTGGCGAAAGCACACTACCAGGCACGCTTAGATCGGCAACACTTGAGGCACCGATTTATGGTCGTCCACTCAGTCGAGATGCAGGACTCATCGGCATAGCAAACACCAATCGACAAACATTTGAATATTTCCGCCCAGCAAAATATTAATCATCTTACATCTGCACCTTTACACATTTACACATTTATAAGAGTTGTTTAACTAAGCAACCATTTTCATTTTCCTCTCACTTAGCTACTATCAAGAAAATGATTATAATGTTGAACAGTTTTATTAGAATCAATATTATTATTATTATTTGCTGATAGGCCTATCTAAATTCAACGCATACACTTTTGCGTTGCTCATGTATAATATAAAATTTTGCTTTTAAACTCTATAAAAATAAAATAGTATCAGTAAATTAAATTAATCTTAACTATTTACAAAATATAACATTCTATTTTACCTAAAAATTAAAATCAATAACAAAACAATGCTAGTGAACACAGTTTAAACCACAATGTTCATTGAATAATGCAAATTAACCATTTGGAACCGTGACAAGGTCAAACATCGCCCTGTGGAACGTGTCTACGGTCAGCAAGCTTTATCGGTAGCTCTACATCATCGTTGTAGTCACTATCGTCCTCGTCGAGTGCATCTGCAGTTGCAAAATACACAGCATCTTCATCAAATGTCCGTTCAACTACCTGTCGATATCCCTCGACATAAGCAGCCTCATCTTCCGCGGCTTGTTGCCGAATCTTAAGCCAATTGTACATGCCAATACCGATCATGGTCACGCCTAGACCAACAATGTTAATTAGTGTTAAACGATCACCAAAGATTAGTGTCGACAGTACGATCGTCAGCACTTCCTAATACACACAGTAAAGATTAAATAGCGTATCAACAAATTTCAACTACGACTACTTACTTTAACGATACCGCATACTGAAAGGGTAACAACACCGATTCTACGAATAACAATAAACTCGGATACCACCATAAGAAATGCAATAAACCCGCCCAACGACATATAGCCAATAGTACGTATGGTAGTCCAGAAAGATGTGAAATAGACCGAAGAGAACATACTATGCTCGAGACAAATGGCTACAACCAGTAGACACACGGCCATGACCGGAGAAAGTAGCATTACTGATGCCACCGGATGTTGGTGTCCATGTCCACGCGCATTACCCGGTCTATTGGAGCTTACAGATAAACGACGATCATCCGATGGCTCAATTTGTTGATGGGATGCCGATGACATCGCTTGTGATGCTTTTGGACGTAAAAGCATCTGAGTGAGTGACCAGCGTAGACCACCCATTAATGATGCAAGCATAACTTGAATAAATCTACCACTATTTAACCTATCGATCGCAATAGCAAGCCAATTAATTACCCTGTAAGCTCGAAATCCGTCTCGCTTGACACCATCATTAAAACGCCGATTGAAATAATAGAGATGACGGCCACCAACGATAGCCGCGGCTGCTCCAGCCGAAATATAAATGCAAATATCAAAACAAATGCTAAACTAGATGATTTACACATGGCTATCAAATTGATTAGTTATTTGATAAATACAATTACTCTTCCATAACCTACTATAAAACGATAACGTAATGGTTTTTAGACTAGAGTTTGAAAGACCAATATCCAAGCCGGTGGCCACAGCGCATGGCACCACACGTTTACTAGACAAATAATAAAGCAACTATTAGCCGATGAGTCTATGTAACTTATTAATAAATATTACCAAAACTCCCTGACACCCATCATATGACGAGGACGTAAATGTGGCCATATTGCAAGACAGATCAGTGATAATACAAACTGAATAATCTGATGCATGCTAGTTGTATACAGCGGATAGTGGAATCCATACTTGTTTGGATCAAACATCCATTTGTTATAAAGAGATAGAAATGTAGACAGTGTGTACCTATAAAGAATAATTGGCAAATGGCCCGGTCATTT
The DNA here is from genome assembly GCA_025786725.1 of Syncephalis fuscata. Lineage (NCBI taxonomy): Eukaryota > Fungi > Zoopagomycota > Zoopagomycetes > Zoopagales > Piptocephalidaceae > Syncephalis > Syncephalis fuscata. The sequence continues at coordinate 232,073 of JAHLTZ010000003.1, read as the reverse complement.
GTCTAGTCTAGATATCATAACAACACTCATCTACTTACCAACAAAGAATAAAGAATATATTGGTCATTTGTGCATGCCATATTTCCATGCCATTAGACCAGCAATTACGCTCAGTCTTCTCGCTATAATGAGGTGTTGTTTGTAGACGACGATGACGACTCAAGTCTTTAGCAAAATCACTTATACTCGCGTCATCGTCGTCAGTGGTAGCCTCGTGGATATCATTAACGACTACTGATGCTAGCGGTCCATCCTGTTTAAGCGTTCCGCTAGTAAATTGTGACGACATATTGCCGTCTGAAGATTAAAATCAGTAAAAGCGGTAACAAACTAAAGCGCGAAAGAAAGGCAAAATGGTAAACTTGACTTATTAATTAATATTAATTTTACTTTGTACCTTCTATTTTGAGTTTCCAAAGTAAAATTCGTCCCAATTGAAGCCATGCTATTGTTATAAGCAATATAATTATATTGCTTCTTATTAAAATGCTATTAATAAATTGTTTTAAATAAAGAATGTAACACACTATTTGATTTCATTGGAACATTCAAGGTCGATCATTGTTATTGTTAGTTATGTGTAGAAAGATTGATTGAATATTAACATATTACAATGAGTTACATTCACTACAATTACAATCATGTTAGTTATTTTAGCAATAATATCAATAATTATCTAGTTAATTGTTCTATTTGATTGTGCTAGTGCCGTTGCGCTAATATATACATAATATGTACCATTTCATTTTTAACTTTTAATTTTAATACTATTTAATCTATTGAACATATAATCGATGGTGAGTGGCATTAAATATCAAATTATAATAATTTGAGTATTTTACAATAACAACAATATAGATTATTATTTATTCATTGCTATCATTTATCTATTTATCATATTTTATTGTAAGTAACATGAGATACTATTTAACATTTATTAACACTAATATTGGATATTGAAAATAGTGTGGACTGATTCAGCTTCACTTGAATTAATCGGATATAGCGCCGCTTCAACAAATAGCAATTCTCAGTATCAAAAAGTAATTGGCGGCTTAATATTCGAGTTATGGATCTTTTTGTCCCCAGTTTAAGAATAGGGGTTCAAAGTTCAATAGCTCTTTAATTTAAGAAAATGAGATCCCCACGCTTTCTGTCATGGAATCGGCCTCAATGCGGCCTTCTCCCCCCGAGTAGCCGCACCATCCCGTCTTCAACTGCAGTGCAGTTGTATGTAAACTAATTCGGGTATTAAGAGCCGATCGAACCGCGGCTACAGCACGATAGGCCGATGCAACAAACCATCCGGCAAACCCGGTACCCATATGGACTGTTACCTGGCCATCAGTACTTTCGGCACGTACTGTAGGCTGCGTACTTCCATAGGTTGGAATGGAGATATTTACAGGGCCTTGGGCCACATTCATGTGTACAATCTCTGGTCCCCAAATGGTAGCGTTTAACGAGCCACGGTGAACACCAACAGCTGCAGCAGTTGCATTTAATGACTATAATGATATGTGTGGCATTAGTGTTCATTAATAAAAAAGGCACCTATTTTACTTACATCTAATGATACACGAGCATTTTGTGCATAAATATCAAAGTTTTCAATTTTGGCATGAATTGCCGATGGATCCATAGTGATATCGGCGTTGGTCATTTCAAGACGTAGTACATGTAGTGCCGGTGATATTCGCGGCAATACAAGCTCAATTTCAGTGCGTACACATTTATAAAACAAATATTGTTTTGGTACCTAATGCAAATAGCCATTAGTGGTGTAAAGTCGTCATTATGGCCGGTTATTTACATCAACGTGCATCATAAATATATTGCCATCTCGGCTCGTTCTGACGCGGGTACGTTCAACCAGCAGTGTGTTAGAGACCAGCACTTTAGCATGCACAGTCAACGTAGGAACACCTTGATCTTGCTCTTGTACTTCCCTTGAGCGAATACGTACAAATGATGTCTATGTTTTACCGTGTTTAAATAACTACATATACTAAATGGCAACTAAAATACTTACAGCTGATGCACCATCAACTTCAATAACAATTCCTTTAATATCCCTTGCATCATGTGTATAGCTTCCAGAGCCAGGATGCAGTTCATCAGCCATTGAACATGTATTAAATAAACGATCGTTGTTCTCCTGTATTAAATGTCATTATGTACTTATTACTCGTGCTATCTAATAACAGCCGTGTTGCCTACCTTGAATGCTACAAATACAACTACACCACTGATCAAAAGAACAAACAGGAAAGCACGAAAGAGTCTGGCATATCGTGTACAAAGGCTCATTTCTATCAAAATACAGTCGACAGCATTAAGATTAATCTGAACTAAATGGTAGTATATTGTCCAGCTAGTTACCACGTTCCATATCATCATGGGGCGGATAGCCAAGTTGGTCCAGTAACGGTTCTTCCGAATATTGGTCGTCCGGATCGCCTCTTACCGAAAAATTGTCATCGTCATAGTCGAAAGGCCCAGATATACGAGGAGTAAACGTACGTCCGTGCTCTTGTTCAAATGAACGATCGGGCGATGGCGTTTGCCACTGATTTGCTAAATAGACAGGTACAGTCAAAACAAAACAGCTTGCCAAACACTAAGGTTAAATACCTCGTAAAGTATGATTAGGCACGTTAGGCATGACGTACACTGCAGATAACGACCGCGAACAGTAAAGAAGCAGAAGAGAATGAATAAAGGACACAGGTTTGTGCGTAATATTTAAATTCAGTCAGTAATACAATGAAATACAAAAAGGTGAAAGCGATAACAATAATACTGTGGTGACATAGTAGACTATTATTATTATTATTATTATTATTATTATTAAAAGCTTTAGACCATTTACATTTTAATAAACACACAATATTTGCTGTACACACTTGGAAGCAGCTTTAATTTAATATATTTATAGCATCAAATAAAGTAACTGGTTGGCAAGTCGCCAGTTTAGCCTTTATAGTTCCCAATAAAAAAATCTTCTCGTTCTTTTAGCACTTCTTTAGGATGGCCAACGTCGTTGAACGCTTCGGTAGCATCCATGTTTGTATGTTCTCTAAGAATATCGTCGCCACCAGGGTGCTATTATTATAATTGTACGTTAGTTTGTTCTTATTTGTTTATTCGGAAATAAGCACATACGTCATTTGCAAATTCGGTTAAATCATAGACTCGGCCATCAATAATAATCAATAGCTTGCCAGAGTCATTGTGCCGCTTAATATCAGCTTTGGAATATGTGGCAGTCATTGTAGTCAATAACTAGCAGTAATTTGGTGTTTTAAGGAAATAGAAAAGAGAATAGAGTAGCAATACTACACAAATGAAATGTTGCGTATTTAAGGAAAAGCTAGTAGATAGTGGATAGTAGATAGTGGATAGTAGATAGTAGATAGATAGATAGATGAACAATAGGGGGTGAACAATGCGATACGTTCTGCCTTGGCTTCTTATATCTTTGGCCGTCCAATGAGCGTGCTTATAGTATATTTCCCATTAAGGCAGTTGTTTGCTAGACAAGCCGCTTGATGACACGTCACAGTGTATATACTGCTGTTACAGCTGGATCGATAGAATCGTGCTTCCCCTGCCGCGCCCACGTCGTCAACAAGCGATATCATTTGTTGAAACTTAATCTAATTATTAAATAGGCCTTACTTTGGCTACTGACTTTAACAAGGTCAACGTCAGCTAGTCCTTGCATTGCTGCTATTATTATTACCGATACTGCACTAGCTGTTTAAATGATAAAATACAAACACTATTCATTATCTATTCATATTCAAAACAATAGTAATCAAATAAAGTATACACTAGGCTGTTGACAAACAAATAAACTGTATATTCTAAATACCTAGTGCATTAATTATTCTAACAAGCTATTATTGTTTTATTCATGCTGGTGTTGATTTAATAATTACATTTATTACAGCTACAATATTACAACATTTTAGTTGATTATTATAATTCAATTTAAAACTATTACACGTTTAGTTTAATTACAAAATAGTCGCTGTTATATTGTTACGTTATTTAATTTATTTATAATACACGTGCAATGATTCCAAAATAAGACATAATAATTAAGTAAAATATTGTAACAGTCGTATTTATTAAATAAAATTACACAATTGTTTTGCTAATTTAGCGATCTAAACGTAAAAAAGCCATTTTTGTCTCGCGCAACAATCTGCAGTAGCAAAAAGCAATTTAAAACAGCAAAAATAAGAGTAAACTGGAGCAAAATTCCGCATCGGGGAATTGAACCCCGGCCCTGGCGGTGAGAGCGCCATATCCTAACCACTAGACGAATGCGGATTCGTTTAAACTACATTACTTCTCATTCCCGCGTGGTCCCCCACCGCAGTACTACAGAAGCGCGGCCTAACTTAACTTCGGAGATCAGACGGGATCCGGTGCTTTCTAGGCGCAATGAACGTAGTTGAAGTGAAGGCAGTTTTTTGCAGGTCGTTCGTAATTTTTTTACGTAAAAGCTACCAAAAATGATTATTTGGTTACATATGCGCTATAGGATTGCATCATGCATAAATCAAACGCATGTACATAATAATAATAGTATATGTATGTAATCTATCAGTACAGTCATTACTATTATTATCAGTATCAGTGCAATGCAATAAAAGCTATATATCAATGATTCGATGTATAGCAATAAAAACATACGTAAGCAGTGTGATGTAATCTACATGCAACTATAGAATAAGATTATTATTCAATAGTGTATGCATATATTGTGTATATATACAAGCTGTTATTTAATAGCTGTAGCAAGAGATAAAGCAGCGCAGCGCATTAAACAATAAATATTAGCAAAATAAGAAAGCATATAGTGTAGATGACTAGCATACATACAAGCTGTGTACTGTAGACAATGAGATCATATTCAGCGGGGTAATAGCAACAAAACAAGCATGACGGTACGAATAATAGAAAAGACTAACTCAAGTGTGACATGCATATAGCGGGGACTACTTACCGTCGTAGTTGTTATGGGATGTAGAAGATAAAGAATATAGATTGCAAGTAAGAAATAGAAAGAAAGAGTATAGTGTGTGAAGTAATGGAAGGCAATGGGAAATAAACAAGTGTACTGCATATAGTCTGCACTATACAGTAATGAGTGCACCTGTCATCGTTATAATTGCGCTGACTCCAGTAAATCTGGATAGGGCGTAGTTATTGTATAATAAAATGATAAATAATAGAATGAATCTACAAAGTAGAGAGTCGATTAGCGGTGTTGAAATCAGAGCGCATATAGACTAATGAACGAGATGAGCAAATACGCTGAAGTTCACAAATAATAGAGCTAGAGCGAGAATAAAAGCAGTTTTGGATAAAGGAAGGCTAGGAGAGTATAAAATAATATATGATAGAAAGAATATGTAATAGAGCGAGTATAAATTGCGTGTTGAAGGTATAGTGCATATGACGCAATAAGTGGAATGAATAAAGTTTATTAAAAGCTATACTGAGCAAAACGTGCCTAATATGGTATAAAATGTATCTAGTATATCATAAAATGATATATAATAGCGTGGAACGGGATGGGAATGATGTAAGTAAATGGTGGATGTATGTATACTGAATAATAAATCTACAATAATGAGTATTTGATGATTGATGCCACTCACCATCCATCATCATGTTCAATAGATTTAATATTATTAAATGTTAGTCATTTGACTACTAAATCACATTACATGTAATAATGTAATTATTAATAGAACTCACCACCCAGTCCCTATGTTCAATAGAACGAAAATGTAATTCAATTGCGCGAATGTTATTAAATGATTAATAAAAACAAAAACCATTGCTAATAAACGACTTTAATGTAATGTATTGTTGCAAGTTAGTGGTAATGTTATATAACATTAAGTTTATACAAGTATTAGCCTATAGTTATCATAAACGACATTAATAGTTGTGCTAATATATGTAATTAATTGCAACCCATAGAACAAGCAATTAGCTAATGTACTGTACGTGTTACCAATAAGTTGTTATTCAACGTAGCTTATAATGTATATATTGTATTTCTATTTAATTTACTTATCACTCTGCTGAATCCAATAAAATAAGCTATTTATGTCGTTAGTATTGCATACTTGTAGTGTAATAATATAAAGCCTTGTTTGTACAAGTGTTCAAGCTAACAAAATGTTTATTGCACTCTAAACTGTCAAGCCATAATAGAGGATCCACTTGAATATTTAGATTTAAACAGCTGCATTCGTTATGCAGATGAGAAACTAGTTAAGGCCGAGCGATCAGAACTACGCATGCAAATACCGCGTAAGTCAGATGATTTTAAAAATTTACAGCTAAGACCGGGGAGACAGCCACGATCAGCGTCTGGATTTTTACTGCAACGCCCACCAGCATCAGAGAAGACTGCTTTTGGCAATGCACAGACTCCCTGAACACTGATGCTGGGATTGTGCACGCAGTTATACCCAGAAGCGCAAGATGGGCCTACAACCTCTCCCCAGCCACAACGATGTTGTTCACTTGCCTGGTTTATTTCAGCATATGGCTTTCTATTGCTAGAGATGCTTGGTAGAGTTGGAGCATATGGCTCTGGTTTATACTCTGGTTTATACTCTGGCTTGTATTCTGGTCTGTATTCTGGCTTGTATTCTGGCTTGTATTCTGGTCTGTATTCTGGTCTGTATTCTGGCTTGTGCTCTGGTCTATACTCTGGCTTATACTCTGGCTTATACTCTGGCTTGTGCTCTGGTCTATACTCTGGCTTATACTCTGGCTTGTACTCTGGCTTGTACTCTGGTTTGTATTCTGGCTTGTATTCTGGCTTGTGCTCCGGCTTGTGCTCTGGCTTGTAGTAATGCGCGGAGGGAAGCCGGCAGGAGGGAAGGCAGGAGGGAAGTTAGCAGGAGGATAGGAAGGTGGGAAGCCAGCAGGAGGGAAAGCAGGAGGGAAGTTAGCAGGAGGTGCTGAGTAGTAATAGCCACCATAAGATTCTTCTGACTTATACTCTGGCTTATAATCCGCCTTGTACGCTGACTTGTATTCTGGCTTATACTCTGGCTTATACTCTGGCTTATGCTCTGGCTTGTAGTAATGCGCAGGAGGGAAGCCGGCAGGAGGAATGGCAGGAGGGAAGTTAGCAGGAGGATAGGAAGGTGGGAAACCAGCAGGGGGAAGCAGGAGGGAAGTTAGCAGGAGGTGCTGAGTAGTAATAGCCACCATAAGATTCTTCTGGTTATACTCTGGCTTGTACTCTGGTTTGTACTCCGGCTTGTACTCCGGAGTTTCTGGCTTATACTCTGGCTTATACTCTGGCTTGTACTCTGGCTTGTACTCTGGCTTGTACTCTGGCTTATACTCTGGCTTATACTCTGGCTTATACTTGGCTTCTCTGGCTTGTACTCTGGCTTATACTCTGGCTTGTACTCTGGCTTATACTCTGGCTTGTACTCTGGCTTATACTCTGGCTTATACTCTGGCTTATACTCTGGCTTATACTCTGGCTTCTCTGGCTTATACTCTGTTTATACTCTGGCTTATACTCTGGCTTGTACTCTGGCTTATACTCTGGCTTATACTCTGGCTTGTACTGCTTCTCTGGCTTATACTCTGGCTTATACTCTGGCTTCTCTGGCTTATACTCTGGCTTATACTCTGGCTTGTACTCTGGCTTGTACTCTGGCTTATGCTCTTCATGATTGCCATATTTTCATTGCTGTGCTCTTCATGGCCGTGCTCTTCACTGTTACCGTATTTTTCCTTGCCATGTTCTTCATGGCCGTGCTCTTCACGGTTGCCGTATTTTCCTTGCCATGTTCTTCATGACCATGTTCTTCACGGTTACCGTATTTTTCCTTGCCATGTTCTTCATGACCGTGCTCTTCACGATTGCCGTATTTTTCATTGCCATGCTCTTCATGATTGTCATATTCTTCATGACCGTGTTCTTCATTGCCATGCTCCTCTTTACCATGCTCCTCTTTACCATGTTCGTAAGGTTTCTCTGTATCCTCATTATGGCTTTGACCATTGTAGGTTGGCTCGTAAGCGGTTGGTGGAGGAGATGGCTTCTTATAGGTTGGCTCGTAAGAAGTTGGTGGAGGAGATGGCTTTTTGTAGGTTGGTTTGTAAGGAGTTGGTGGAGGAGATGGCTTCTTATAGGTTGGCTTAGGAGCCGGGGCATACGTTGGTCGTGTCGTTGGAGCCGGGGCTGGTGCACGAGTGTAGGTTGGCTTGGTGGCCAATCGTAGCAGGCGTCGCAACGCAGCTTCTTCAGCAGTTTCGGCTTCTTCGACTGCATCATCCTCAACGTTGTCGGCAGATGGGTGCTGTACCATCTTGAAGGTCTTTGGTTCTACGGCCTCGTCCTCTTCGACTCCAGCTGGCATGTTGGTTGGTAGTTTGTCAAACGTGTTACCGGTGTTGACTTTTGGGACTGTTGTTGCCATAGCCGAGTTTATCTCCGGAATGTTAGTAACCGCGGCGCCGCAAAGAGTAGTGGCCGACACTACTAAAGCGATGGCGGCACGCAAGCTGATTTGGCTCACCATGGTGGCAAAATAATATAGAGTAAGTTCTGTATAAAGTTATAAAAAGCAAATTTAAATTACGCAGTTATGAGCAGAGCCACAACAAGATGCTGTAGGACACGTACAATAGACTGATGTCCAGATGTAAGTTTAAGGGACGGTGTATAGCAAATAATCTACCGTATTTCGTCAACTCTTTATATATTACTTTAATATGGGCTACATGTTTACAATATTGTTAAATGCACGCTCTCCTCCCACCATTTGCACCGAGTGATTGGACAGCCCAGCTTTCCTTTGGTTTTGTTTATGCCCCCTTACATTAGAAATCGGCCAATGACTTTGTTTATAAGAGCTTTGTTTTCCAAGGGTCTCCTTTTGACGCTCTGACTTGATATTGTTAGATAATAATCATAGCCCCTTAAATTCAACAGCTTAAATCATAAACATACGCAGGTGTACACGTGCAGCAATTGATCGTAATTTAGGGCGATATACATAAAATAATTTTAGTATCGATGTTTGATTGTTTAGATCGAGGTGAGAAGGTGTAGTCTAGATTATGTGACAACAATAACAACAATAGCAATAACAAAAGCTAATTAAGCAATTAACCATCCAATTAAATGGCTAAAATAGCCAAGTATGACTATGGCAAAGTTTACATGTTGAATACAGTTTGTTCCGAATTTCACAGTCTAGGCACTGATCACGATTCTACTTCTACCAACTCCTTATACTAATTGTGCAGCAATTGCCGAAAAGAACAGTTTAATTTTATTTGATGAACTTTTCATAAAGGGGCAGCTAGTTCCTCCACACTTGAATAGAGTTCATAGCAAACTTATAACAAATTTGGTTAGTTTAACAGCCATAGTTGTTACTAAATGACATGTTTATTACATTTACTTAAAATAAATAAATCTTAATTAAGGTTAGTTAAACTGTGTATTAGAAACAATTGCAAAAATAAAGCAATTTACTCGTATTTGTTTATAGAACTGTATAACAGCAAAATCGTTGTTTTTGTTTACAAGTACACTATAATATGTATTTAGATGCTATTTGTAAAGAATAACAAGAATCTATTGAATATTAAATAAATGCCATTTTAAATATAAGCAACAACATGTTTATAGCAATATGTTTAATAAAAACATTATCATAATAATAATAATAAAGTACTGTAGCCAGGAGAAAGCTAACCAGCAAAACAGAACAATTATAAGCGAACAAAAATAATGACACTATTCAGATTTAGGTAATTATACTGAGCAAATATTATCAAATATTGTTAATAACAGCAGTGCTTTAGCTTATAGGACAAATAACTAAAACTAAAATAATCACTGGATGCAAGACTGTATCATTAGCAACAAATAATAAACCGACTAAACAGTATACTGCGCACGTGCAGCTACTATGGTATCCAAACCAGGAAATGCTTATGGATAGCCACCGTGATGATGGGCACCCAAATCCTTCTTAAATGGGTCGTTGTAGGCACGATGAGCAAATGGATGTTGAGAAGCACCATAAGTATCTTCAGCCCCAAATTGCAGTTCCTCAAAGCGACGGTTACGGCCTTTACGTGTCCAACGGGAATAGGCAGCCAAACCAGCACAAAGCGCTACCACACCACCACAAACAATGGCAACAATAGCCCAAATGCTTAAACCGCTGTTTGACTTGTTATTGTTAGAAGCTTCTTGTCCTCCTGCCGTTATGGCTACGCCATTATTACCATCATTACCATTTGCTCCATCTGCCGAACGAGGCTCTGTAGATACCGTAACAGTTGCGGCAGGAGCAAGCGAGGTAATAACTTTATCTACTTTTGCACCAGGAACTGAAACTTTAACACCTGTACCATCAGAAGAGGTAGATGAAGGTGTTTTGTCATTGGAGCTAGCAGGAGTGGCTGGTGGATTACCACTGCCATTACTGCCACTGCCACTGCCACTACCGCTACCGCTGCTAGCCTTTCCAGAATCAGATCCAGAGCTGGGGCTGGAATTTCCGGTGCTACTCTTATCAGTGCTACTCTTATCGGTGCTGCTCGAACCTTTACTAGCGCCACCAACGATAGGAAGATCGTTTGTTTGGCCCTGTGTCAATGACGAAGCGATGATCACCAGTAGAGCCACAGAGGCTACTACAACGAAACGTTTGGTAAGACGCATCTCAATTGTATCTTTCTAAAACTTTCTAAATTATTAACTATTATGTGCATGTAGTCATCGACTAGATATTTACCTTAGTATTGAATGTTGATTAAAGCAATGGATTAAATAGCCTATGTCGTGCTGATTATAAAAAATAAAGTGTCAGTGTCAATTATATAGCAAAGTCATGCTGCTAATCACAAACACGCCGTTTAAAACAGCTTTATTAAATAAGATGGTGTGGTAGTGCTTGTTTTCAAAACAAAACATCAGCCACATTATTTAGGCCTAGTTTGCCGTTACACTGCCATCACACTACCATTCATTTATGCATTTCGTTTCAAACGTTTGTATTACGTCCATCCGCCCACCTATGTCCATTACTTACCTTTATTGTTCGACAATAGGGCAAAAAGTGGCGCTGTTAAGGCAGTCTACACGCTAGCTATCAATAATATTGATACATTAATAAGCGCAGCTAAATAAATAATGTAGTCATTGTGCCAGTCAAGGCTACTTACATAATATATTGCCGTTGAGCATCTACGATTAGATAGTTATTTGTAAAAGTCGTAAATAGGGGATGCCCAAGCGATATATGTGTAGTAAAGCGGCTTTTGACACACACGCACAAAGGGGATTGTGTATAACAAGTATGAAGCAGTAGTGATGCAACGGTTACTGCTGCCAATACAATATTAAGAGTGAAGACTAGTGAATATCAACTGCTAGTAGAAAATTAGGAGTTTAGAGCGCAGTATAAAAGCAGAAAGTGATGGATGAGCGCTGTGATTGTTTGCAAACAAAAACAATCGCTGGCAAAGGGATGAAGATCGCCCGACAGTTGATAAGCAATAGGGAGAAGTAAGAGTAATACTAGTGAAAATAGTAGAAATAAAGGACTGGATTCAGATAAAGACAGAGCGGAAAGAAAAAGAAGCAAAAAGGGGGGCTGACGGCCAGAAAAGGTGATGCGTTGTAGAAACAGGAAGAACAATGCGTGCACCGAGGAGGCGGAGTTGACAATCTACACACATTTGGTGTAGGCATTTATCCAGTTGTATTCCGGGCCGGTGAAGCTTCATCCTGTTCTGCTATGGCAGATGGATAGTCTCGTCAAACGATACTATGAGGTTTGCACGATCCTGTATTAGCTATTATTATAATTGGTTCGTATTTAACGAATGTTTGACGATGCATTCCATTAAATCAAATGCAGAGCTCATAGACTGGCATCATGGCATTCACACATTACTTCCAAATACGGAAATGAAAGTCGTGGTGTGCTATGTACTTGGGTCTGATTTGTATATAAAAAATTGAATCTGATTTGAATGTTGATTTGTAATGCGACTTTAAACAGTGCAGTTTCATTGCCATTTTTTTACAAGCTGTGTTTTTACGTGGCAATAAATTGCCCATTTAATATTTTACAGTGCCTGCAAGTTTTATTAATGAATAATAACAATAAATGTTTTTTATTATTTCACAAATTATAGATGGATTATTTAATTATTGGACGATAACTAGCTTGGATATAGGAAAGCATAGTGTTACAGCTTTAATGTTAAATATTGTAGTTTAGATGACCACGCAGCACCTTATCATGGCGTTATTCTATAATGTCGGCCTTTGATGTCTACTCTTATATAACATTAGAACACAATACATCGATTGGTTGATGCTGTCATTAATAATAAGCCGAGTAGTCTGTATTACAGCACGTAGAATAGAATACCCTAGAAACTTATGACTTTATTGGTATTGACATTATCAGCATTTTATAATAAACAAAGCTATAATAAAGTAATAAGAATCTAGCTGGACGCAATAGTTATAGATAGCAGCTTGCTATCCATAAATGTAGATCTAACAAAATGTATACTTGATCCAAATCTAACTATTTATTAAACTTTTTAATGTTGGCCTATTAGTATACATCAAACAGCCATTTATTAAATGTTTTTGTTTATCGATTAAAAGCCATAATACATTCAATAGGCATTTAGCTTGTTAGTAAATACCGTTTACTTTTGCGTTTTGTGTTGTTATTATTTGTAGTTGATATATAGCGTTTATTTAGTATTAATACACTGTATTGTTAATTAGTTTTACATGGCAATTTATGCCCAATATACATAAATATACTTAGAATACAAAACCGTCTTGAAGCCATTGTCGGGCTGTTAGCTATATCACTATAGCTTTATTGCTGTTACAACTATCAACACAAAACACTTGTAAATCATTTATTCCATTCAATTATTTAAAGCTGAATGCACGACGAGATTATAATGAACTAATACGCTTTTATTTTATTAATAGCGGCAAGACAATTTGAATATTAATGTTGAAATTATTTGATGCCATAAACAGATACTAAATGAAAAAGTTTTTTATTTTAAAACTTTAACAATATAGGTATTACTATTAATATCAAGATTTACTTTAAATTTCTACACCAGTGTGATATATTATGGATAAATGAGCAAGATATTAATGTATAAGGCAAAAAGTAAAAGTTTATTAAATAACTGTTTCAGTCGCATACAAGCAATGGCTTAGTATTAATTGTCAGCACCATTGCAGGCAAATAGCAATAAGATTGTACAGGACTATTTGCATAATATTGTTTATTCTTGCAAAAATATATCAAATCAATAAAATGCAGGGATAACTAATAATTTAAAGAAACGATGGGTATTTAAAATATAAACTGGTAGAACATATAGCTGAGGAAAGTGTAAAAAACAATTGGTTGATACTCAATAATAAATATAGTCAATATAACATAAAAAAACCAGAAATGCATTTACTATATTAATAGTCAGAGCAAAAAAACGCTTTGTAAAAATATATAAGATTAAAGAAGAGTTATCCAAGAGAATAATGCAAAAGTGTTGATGCTTAAACTAATAAGCAGCCACCTAGTAGCATTAGTTAGGTAACATAAATGATCTGTAGGTGTAAAGAAAAAGAAAGGGAAACGTAATGACGTAGATTGTGAAATGTAATTCCTGTCAGTCAATATTTATAAACAACCGAGTTTAATTCATTAATAAATGGAGTGTAAATAATAAAAGTCAATCTACCCAACATGTTAGCGTATCATAGAACATATTAATAGTAAAATAATAAATGTATAAAAGACTAATTAACACCAAAAACTACTCATTATCATAGAACATATATTCAGTACAATAGTAAGTATAGTAGAATAGCTCCAAGTACTTAAATAGAATATAGTAAATTATTTTATCATCAAAAATAAGTCAAAATAAAACGCTTGATGTAACAATCGGCACGGTTGGTCATATTAATTTTTACGCTGTCGTTTCTAATTACTGATGTTTCATAAATAGGTCAAATGGATAAAATAATGGCGCTATTATTTTTGCCAAGGATTTACATGACAAGTAACAGTAATACGTCGGTGATTGGTCTCCGAGCCACTATCACATGAATGCTATTACTGAATACCTTGCTTGCTATTGCTTATTATCTATCGTTTCCGTGTAGGCCGATGCTCTTGGCATTTACCAACCGATACCGGAGGAATTATACCGTCTGCCGAATTCAAGGATTTAACTTATATAAACGATGTCATGAAATGTTCCTAATATAAAGTGATCTTTGTTTTTTGTTTATAGCCATCTTTGTCAGTTCTAGTTTTTATTTATTGTTTACATTGTCAGAACCTTTTTATGTTCTATCTTGCTGTTCTTATAATACAGTTTGGCCGACATCAGCTACTTTTATTAGCGTTGCTATTAGGTAATATGCATATGTATTGGTTAAGAGCTGAGTAGAGAGAAGGCTTTAGCGTAGGGCAGTCACATAAATAGCTCATGTCTATCTGTGCTTTTGATACACGTGTGTCAATAAGGGGCAGTTGCGGATAGATTCCCCGTTGACTTCAACAAGTATTGTCTGGCCTCTTTGTCGGCTATATTGACACGTATTGTAAAAGCGTGGCGCTATGTAGCATTTGACACCGAAATACGCACGTGGCCGTACCGCGCATGTCGGCACTTGCGTCCGCAAATATGAACTTGGCGACCATCTGCTAACAATTGATTTGTACATAGGTCTTTTTACTTTTATACAGCTACGCTATCATTCTACATCTATTAAACACTGCCCGTAAGCAGTATCTTTAGCTGCACAACTATACAGTCAGCGTCAGTGTCGGTGTCAACGTGGACAGTCTCGTGATTTGATAGTCTTCATAGTATTTCAAATTATTAAGACTGATTTATTTTCACCTTTTTTTACAGCTTTTAACACTCATTCCAGTGCTTGTTATTTTATCCCAGGCCTTTAGTATCCCTTTCAGTCTGGCCGTAGGCTTTTTTCCATTTGTCGCTCCATATCTGCCTATTAAACACATAGGCGTAGACTGACGGTTATTGTTTTCAATTTAACAAGACCAGCTGACTACAATTGGAACACCGCCTTTTTACGTTTTGATTCTTTGCTTGTTCACTCAATACGCCTCTACAAGAGCCCTGTGACCTTGCTGCCACTCCTTCAATATCCAAGCGCTAGTCTACACTGCCGTGACGTTATCATATTTTTTCTTCATCCATCCTTTACAGCATTTCCTTTTATACATTATCACCATCACCACTACGAGTTGAATTCCAAGCACAGTAATAGTAGGAGATTCTTGTTTTATTATTAGGATGGACAACCACTCGGCCAACAATGCTACAAGCGTTTCAGATATACTAAATGCACAATCAATGGCTTCAAATTCACCGCCGCCTCCCTATTCACCGACGGCAGAGGTGGCCAAATCAGCAGAAAGTAGCGTTGATAAGCCGCTTGCCAATCAGCCGACGGAGGCAGTGCGACTACGTGAGCGCGAAGCTACACGTATGGATATGTCGGTAAGACGTTCCAAGGTGCTTAGCCGCGCTGGTTTGGACGACCCAGTGTTTTTTAAAATGTCCCAGTTGGAACGGCTCGTCAATTCGCTTCAATCCGCGCTTAATGATCAGTCAATGGCTATTCACGATGTACATGGTCAGCTGACCGAGATCAACGATGTTCTGCATACTATGCAATCTAAAGATGAGCCATCAAAATTGCCACAGGTAAATATTAAAAGAATTTACTGATAGCGTATTAACAAGCTTATTTAGGAAATGATAAAGAGCCTATTGAGGCTGAACGTCTTGTTGAAGATTTACGTGCGCAGCAGCAAAGTTTTCTGGTAATAAAAAAGCTGCAGCTCATACTAGAAAGCGAAAGAAGTAGATGAAGAGACGACGTCTCAAATGCACCCCAAGCTGAGGAGCAAGATACAGAGACGGCAGTATGGCGGATGATGACGATGAAAACGAACATTTGAAGATGCCGAAGATGAGGAGACTATTTACGACTATGCACTATGCTCGAGAATCTTATTACCGATGCTAATATTGCAGTAGAAACGCCGGTCTCATTCTTCCCGGCAGTTCCTGAATTGCTAGCGGATACAGATGATAAGGCCTGCGCTGATAGTATTGTCAGTCCTACGGCCATGTCAACAACTCTATTGCTTCGAGTGATGTGAGTGAAGACACCGGCTTACGTATTGAAATGCAACGTCGTCGGCAGCGTCGTGAGAAGCGCAGCGGATCTGGCGCACGTATTCGGCCTGTTAAACTGATTGCTGAGCTAAGTCATTCAGATAAAGCGCTAAACGATGAAGTACCAGAAGAGCCTGAAGACTTTGTCGATACACCTGAACTAGATGCGACAACGAGTTAATGCCACTGCTTAACGATGAAGTGGGATTGGCTGATACTAATAGCGTCACCGCGACAAATGGTCCTGATGCCGTTGAAGTTCGTTTCTATTGTCAGGTTACAAGGACGGGCGGGGAACCTCAACGGCATGAAATCCGCCGTCGTCTAGTACTGCCGCTTATTACTGGCTCCAACTTGACGCCAGGCAATATTCGTCGTATTATGCGTGGCGAGATTGGTACCGACAATACTCAAAAAAATGCATTAACAAACGATAGCCATTGCACAGCCGACTCAACAGTCTCAGCATCCTATCGTGGTAGCGTGATTCGTCGTGCGTTGGGTACAGTTCAGCTTATGTACTGGCTTTTATTGTTTACATTGGGCGTGTTAATGCTCGACACATATTTATGTGAGCTTGCCGGATCGCAAGCAGTATCCGTTGTCGACGGTATTTGTCCAGAGGAAAGGCGTCGTCACGCTCGTATTCATTCTCGTCGTCAGCGATCTCGTGGCCTTTTAGAATCAGGTGACACACCAGCTGCCGATTCGGCCGATCTACCTATGAGTCCTTCAGCAATGGAGTATACTGGTCTAAAACCAGTTACACTTGAGACTGAGGACGTGCCTATGGTGCGAAATAGATCTCGCCGCAACTCTTTCTAATGATGACGACGATTGCATGCATTTGAAGCAAATATGGTTGTCACTAAGCATTTTTATTTTTTGTTTTTGTTTTCTCTGTCAGTTGTCTTAGCGACTGTACTGCTTTGCTATTGTGTATGTAATAAGTGGATTCGAAATAAAAAAGATTATTTTTAATCAAAAATTAGTTTAATATATATAATAAAGTTTGCTACATGATAATAATAGTAAAGTGTACAACACAAATATATTAAAGCAGTTAATATTTACATGCTATCACTATCCTGATATTATAATCATACTGTTACAATAATATGATTAAGATATGAAATTTGGTGTCAAATGACTTTTTTTTTATTATACTTGTTATTATACTGAATATATATTCTACAATAATGAGTAGTTTTTAGTGCCAAATGACATCATTGTTTTGATTCACTTAGTAGTACGACTGACAATCTACATCGCCATTTCTCTTTCTTTTCCTTTCCACTTAATAGTATTTATCTATTGCATAAACTTGTACGTTCCATATACGCCACTTAATTAACTTTAATATTTGAATGACTACTAGCCAAGTGCCAACACCTTTTACACTATGTCCTTGTATTGCTTTTTTGTAATCTTACCTTTTTGTTAATAATCTTTAACACTCCGATTATTGGTATTGTCAATTTCTTTGACACGACAAGTGCATTTCTGACCCGTTTTTATGTCATATTAAGCATGTATTGCAAAATCTTGTTGTATACTCTATTTCTACTATTGGTCGTTATTACAGATCATCTAACGGCCACTTTGCAACATTAATGATGGCAGTACGATATACTACTGTTAAGACTGTACTGGCAATAGCCAATACGATCTGCAATGACAATCTATAAAAATCCAAATTGTCTTGCTGCTATTAATAAAATAAAAGCGTATTAGTTCATTATAATCTCGTCGTGCATTCAGCTTTAAATAATTGAATGGAATAAATGATTTACAAGTGTTTTGTGTTGATAGTTGTAACAGCAATAAAGCTATGGTGATATAGCTAATAGCTCCGACAATGGCTTCAAGACGGTTTTTGTATTCTAAGTATATTTATGTATATTGGGCATAAATTGCCATGTAAAACTAATTAACAATACAGTGTATTAATACTAAATACAACGCTATATATCAACTACAAATAATAACAACACAAAATCGCAAAAGTAAACGGTATTTACTAACAAGCTAAATGCCTATTGAATGTATTATGGCTTTTAATCGATAAACAAAAACATTTAATAAATGGCTGTTTGATGTATACTAATAGGCCAACATTAAAAATTTAATAAATAGTTAGATTTGGATCAAGTATACATTTTGGTTAGATCTACATTTATGGATAGCAAGCTGCTATCTATAACTATTGCGTCCAGCTAGATTCTTATTACTTTATTACTAGCTTTGTTTATTATAAAATGCTGATAATGTTCAATACCAATAAAGTCCATAAGTTTCTAGGGTATTCTATTCTACGTGCTGTAATACAGACTACTCGGCTTATTATTAATGACACATCAACCAATCGATGTATTGTGTTCTAAATGTTAATATAAGAGTAGACATCAAAGGCCGACTTATAGAATAACGCCATGATAAGGTGTGCGTGGTCATCTAAACTACAATATTTAACATTAAAGCTGTAATGGTGATAAACATTTAATATTAATACTTATACAAATGGTATAATTATCAATACTAGAAAGATTAGTTTACTAACACGCACAGACCATTAGTGCTAAGCTATGAATGACGTGATACTGTTTATTGTTCGGCTGTGTAAGTGAGATAAATACGACTGAATGTTCCCGATAGATGTACACATAGTATTTTATCAGAAACCATTTAACGATTATAGAACATAGTTTTGTGTGAACATTTATTGTTTTATATTGTTATTTGACAATTATATCTCAAGGGAAATACTATTTGCAATTCCGTACAGTAATAGCAGATTTAGATAGAGGACTCAATTAGGCAAATAGTTTATGAAAAAAAATGGGCCCTCTGTTTAAACTACGCCTTTTATCCGATAAGCCGATGCATATGTATATCTATAGGTCAATAAATAGAATTTTTATGCATATCTATCTGTGCCTCTATATGGAGGAATCTGTTGGAGCATGCAGGGTAAACCAAAAGCGTGGTTTTGTGCTCGGTCATGAAGCAGTCATGCTTTATGTATGGTCACACTAGTGTGCGTTATCGACTTTGCTACTGTCATGCACTAGTCAATCCATACTGTTATTACTATGCTTACTAAGATACGTAAAAATAAGCTAGTAGATACATCGTTTTATTTTATTTGTAGAGTTGTAATATCAGACAACCATGAGTACTCGAAACGACAACGTCCGCTACGTTCCCACTGAAGACAGCATAGAAGAATAATTTAATGCGGAATTGTTTGTGCCTGTCGGACTTTTATAATAGCCAATCATTGCTTTGATGTTACTGCCCCTCGTAAATGACACTTGCCGTTTTTGGACATGCGTTCTCTTGGCTCTCGTAAAGCTATTTCTTGGCTATCCTTGACCAGCAGTTGCTTTCTTAAGCACTCGCTCAATATCATTAACCAATCAATAAAATCAGGCGGTGTACAAACTGGCTATCGGACTTTTATTCTATCCATACTACATCGATAGCAAAAACGGACTGTTAATACCACCAGCTTCGGCTGGAGCGGCAACAAATTTAAATAAAGCCAGCTTCGGCCTTCCTCTAACATCCGTACTAATCCCATTACTGCTCCACAGCGATCCTATTACTTTCTTAATTTTGCTTATTATTATTACTCTCTGATTAGAGCTCTACTTTACACAATATGTTTTCAAAAACCACACTTGCCGCAACGGCAATCCTTCTTTTTGCTTCGGCTTCCTTAGTTACTGCTGAGTACAGCGCTGTTTCACCAGCATCTTCTTATGCACCAGCTGGCAGCGATGTCTACGGTGATGAGTTTCCAGCTGGCAACAATACCTATGGTGGCGAGTCACCAGCTACTCCAGCACCATATGTTCCAGCCCCAGTAACTCCATGCAATGAAACTGTTGGCGGAGAACTTCCAGCTGACAATACTACCTATGGCGGCGAGTCACCATCTACTCCATACGTTCCAGCTCCAGTCCCAGCCGGTAATGACACCTATGGTGGCGAATTACCAGCTACTCCAATCACACCAGCTACACCAGCTCCATGCAATGAAACTGTTGGCGGAGAACTTCCAGCTGACAACACCACCTATGGCGGCGAATCTCCATCTACCCCATACGTTCCAGCTCCAGTCCCAGCCGGTAATGACACCTATGGTGGCGAATTACCAGCTACTCCAATCACACCAGCTACACCAGCTCCATGCAATGAAACTGTTGGCGGAGAACTTCCAGCTGACAACACCACCTATGGCGGCGAATCTCCATCCACCCCATACGTTCCAGCTCCAGTCCCAGCCGGTAATGACACCTATGGTGGCGAATTACCAGCTACTCCAATCACACCAGCTACACCAGCTCCATGCAATGAAACTGTTGGCGGAGAACTTCCAGCTGACAATACCACCTATGGCGGCGAATCTCCATCTACCCCATACGTTCCAGCTCCAGTCCCAGCCGGTAATGACACCTATGGTGGCGAATTACCAGCTACTCCAATCACACCAGCTACACCAGCTCCATGCAATGAAACTGTTGGCGGAGAACTTCCAGCTGACAACACCACCTATGGGGCGAGTCACCATCCACCCCATACGTTCCAGCTCCAGTCCCAGCCGGTAATGACACCTATGGTGACGAAGACTACGAAAACTGTGAGGAAGAATACACTCCAGCTCCAGCTGACAACACTACCTATGGTGGTGAGTCTCCAGCTACTTATGTTCCAGTTCCAGTTCCAGCTCCAGCTGGTAATGAGACCTACGGCGGTGAAGAAGATGAGGACTGTGGCTGTGGCGATGAGCTCCCAGCTGACAACACTACCTATGGTGGTGAGTCCCCAGCTACTCCAGCCCCATATGTTTCAGTACCAGCACCAGCTGGCAATGAGACCTACGGCGGTGAGGAAGATGAGGACTGCGGTTGTGGCGATGAGCTTCCAGCTGACAACACCACTTATGGCGGCGAGTCACCATCTACCCATACGTTCCAGCTCCAGTCCCAGCCGGTAATGACACCTACGGTGGCGAATTACCAGCTACTCCCAGCTCCATGCAATGAAACTGTTGGTGGAGAACTTCCAGCTGACAATACCACCTATGGCGGCGATCTCCATCTACCCCATACGTTCCAGCCCCAGTCCCAGCCGGTAATGACACCTATGGTGGCGAATTACCAGCTACTCCAATACACCAGCTACACCAGCTCCATGCAATGAAACTGTTGGCGGAGAACTTCCAGCTGACAACACCACCTATGGCGGCGAGTCTCCATCTACCCCATATGTTCCAGCTCCAGTCCCAGCCGGTAATGACACCTATGGTGGCGAATTACCAGCTACTCCAGCCCCATATGTTCCAGCCCCAGTAACTCCATGCAATGAAACTGTTGGCGGAGAACTTCCATCTGCCAACACTACCTATGGAGGCGAGTCACCATCTACTCCATACGTTCCAGCACCAGTCCCAGCCGGCAATGACACCTACGGTGACGAGCTTCCAGCTGCTAATACCACGTATGGCAGTGAATCACCATCTACTTCGTACGCCCCAGCTCCAGTCCCAGCTGGTGGTGAAGAAGCCGCCAATGGCCAAACCTATACCGTCTCCGGATACTAGACGCGCCTATAGCTTTTGCCTTGCTGGTTTGTTGAAATCTGGCTGATTGAGTAGCCACGTTGTCATTAGTGTTTTATACTTGCCTCTTATTTCGACTTATTCTTACTGCGCGTTCTCATTGTGCTGTCTGCTTCTACTTTGAAGGCCTATTTTTTAGATTAATAGGCAGTCGGCTGCCGTGTTGAATTAACGATTAGTTTAATAATATTCAATTATCCAAAAACACCTTTCTTTTATACTTTAGTAAACATTAAGGTTAATGAATCTGCTAATATAATGTGTCTCTAAGCTATTATTTATTACAGTATGTAGATGATTATATCAAATAACGCCTAAGTAAATTAACACTGAATAATATTAGCGAATTACTGCGTACTGGTATTGTACTGGTATTTATTGTAACTCATAATGGGGCAAATGTTTATATGTGTTGAAAAGTATCATCTGTAATTTATTGCTTATTTAATCAGTAAATATCACAAACATTCCTTCTGTATTATCTTTAATGCCTTTATTTTTATCATTCTAATAACAAACTGCTATGTAAACTATGCCGCTTTTTATATTGTTTCAGTCCACCTACGTTACGTTGCGCATCAAACTAACACGTAAACTATACCTCTCTTTCATGTCGTTTTAATTCACTTAAACAATGTATGCAATCATCTCATTGCACTTTATTTATATTATGCTATTAACTTTAACCTGCCTTCAGATACTAGCTATTTTGCCCACTTTTACGTATAAATGTTTAAACATTTATACACCTTAAAGTTGACAATTAGCCATTCTTCTCCCAACAGATTGAATTTCAGTGATTTTTTTACCACTCTATTATAAAATTATATTTGGCATTTATTTTAACTTTTATTATTGCCATGTCTTTAAACGCATTACTTCTGAAGAAGCTAGCAGACGACTATTTAAATGTTTTGCACAATACCTTTGAAGCTAAAGATCTTACCGCTGCTTATTCTTACGCCAAAATTTCATCACAGCTTAAAAGAATCCTGTTACATCTTTCAAAAAATCATATTGGTAACATTTTTACTATATCTAAACGGCTTGGCTTAGTAAATATCAACAAACGCGTTGGGTAGAAATGCTAAAAATACCATCTAATATCTTATAAATATATATCATACTATTTTCCTTCTTTGCTGCTTCCTTAAGCTATATAACAGTTTGATATTTGATGCAACAAAGCAGTAAAGGGATTTAAGAAAATAATAAAAAGGGAATGTGATGTAATGTATGCTGATCAGGTAACAGATAGTAATTTGACGTAAAATGACTTTTATTCTTTTATTATACTTGCTATTATACTGAATATATATTCTATGATAATGAATAGTTTTGAGGAATAAATTACCTTTATTCTTAATGTATTTACTATTAATATGTTCTATGATGTACCGACATGTTGGGTAGATTGACTTTTATTATTTACACTCCATTTATTAATAAGTCAAACTCGGCTGTTTATAAATATCGACTGACAGGGACCACAAATCACAATCTACGTCACCACATTTCCCTTTCTTTTTCTTTACACTTGATAGCATATATCCATTACATATACTTGTACACTCCATATATATATAATATAAATGATGTCAGTAGTTGACTAACTACTAGTCAAGTATATACACTATTTACATTATGTATTTGCATTGCTCTTTTGTAATCTTACCTCTTTATGCAAATCACCTTCATTACTTCAATTATTGCATTTTGCATTTTTATTAAATTAATAAGTACATTCCTGACTTGTTTATATGTTATGCTAAATATATATTGCAAAAATCTTGTTGTATAATTTAATTTATTATGGATTACTATTGCAAGCAATTTGGCAACTGCTTTGCAATTTCAACAGTGGTAGTGCAATCTGTTGCTGTTGCTACTATTGTACGTGCACAGGAGCCAACACGGTAACTGTATTAACTATATGTATTGTTGTTTCTCTATTGCTGGGTTGCTCTCTTTGCTATATATTTCGTCAGTTTACATTTTAAACATGCCTTGTTTCTTTAAACTCTTAAGTAATTTTACTACGTTTAAACGTAAATGATATTAAGTAAGCGTATATATTTTTATCATCAGCTGTTTGATAATGCCACAGGCAACTAGCACTAAGTTTTAGTTTACGCGATAGCTCTAGTTACTTAATAAGCTTTTACTTTTTAGTCGGCTATTTCTCTTGTAACTACTTTGGTGTAAATATTAAAAGTTAACATCGTAGTATTGCCTTTTGTGTGTGACCGTAATTGATTTAAAAGTGAAGATAGTCTATGTCTGCAATTTTTAAAAATTTTAATGGCTTAATTTGTAAAAGTTGTAACATGTGAAAAAGACATAGAAAAATATTTGCAACAAATAAATGTAAAATATATATATTCGTCGGATAGTTAGTAAAGTTATTCATCTTTGGATTTAGTAAATTGTTATTGCTATTATGTGCTAGGTGTGCTATAATGCTATAATTTATATTTAGGCTATAGTTACATTTTTAACATAGCTACGTATTAAAATAACGTGTTATCAGATTGAGTGTGGAATTTTTACAATGTGTCAAATTTTCAGCGATAAACATGTTAAAGTGTAATAGTCATAGTTCAAGTGTATAATACGTAACTTGTAAATTCAATTAATGCTATCTACTTTTATTTCAATCATTATTAAAGAATACAGTGTTGCAAAGTAGAATGTTAAATAGGACAAAACAGTTGGTTAGACAATTTGAGTAGACACAGCAGTTGAAAGATGTTAAAAGTACGCATTTAGAGATGTGAATGGAAAGTTAACTTATTATTGGTGTGTAGAATTAATGTTCAATATATATTATATCACTGAAGGAAGGTAAGGAAGGGATATTAGGCGAAGTATCAGGTGATTACGCCTGGTACTTTGATAATAGCTATATATGTAATGATGTTGTAATTGTATAGATGATGTGGTTGAGTCATATGTTGAATCATTTGGTAATCGCTTGTTGAGCAAGTGATATGGTCACGACAAGTGTGATCATTTCGTTATTTATATACATATTTGGCTTACTTTCTAAAAAAAGTTCCAAGTATTATTGTGATGATGACTGACTCTACATCTTACAAGAAAACAATCATTGTTTTAGTGATGGTAACTTTGGCACGTCTATAAAAGAAAAATCATCTGTCCCTACACGAAGAATCACCGAAGCTATCAAGCAATTGGTCAATAATTCCAATGGCTCTGTTGAATTTATTTACGTTGATGAATATTTAACAAGTCAGGTTTGTAATGGGTGTAAAGAAAGAAACTGGAAAACGTGATAACTATTAAATCAAAGCGTAAAATGCATGCCGTACTCCAATGCTAATCTTGTCATATAATATGGAATCGTGATGTAATGGCAGCTAAGAACATACACGATGTTTTTACGCACAAAGCAAGAAATTGTGATAAAAGTCTGATTGAATTCAGACATGAAACCAGCCAATCACCAACTTCTTTACAGTTATGCGGATAGTCACACTTCTGCACTTTTGAGGAGGATTAAATATTCTTTCATTTTGAACAGAATAGCCAGTCTTTCTTAGAAATTTGATATTTTCCCCCGTAGATGGGTGGGCAGGTAAGAGGAGAAATGGAGTATTCAAGCAAGTAGTATTCACATTATTGTATTAAGTATTGTAACTAACGTTTTTATTTATGATATATATGTTTTGTATAATCCATTTTCGTGTACAATATGTCAAAATCACGTAGCTAATTAACAACCGGTGATTTCATAGCTGTGGTCGCACACCGGCTAAGTAGCATTTCAAACTCATTAATAAACGGCATAATAGCATCGGCATGTAAGCGTTGTGGTGACTGAGCAATTTCGGGTTGTTGTGGGACGGCCAGAGCGGTAACGTGCTCGAATAGCCATATTAGGCGCTGTTCGGCCGATCCATTTGCCACCGGTGCTCTATTGATTGTAACATTCGATAAAATAGGCGATCCTGGTGAAGAAAATGACGCCAGTGAAGCAAACGATCCTGTTGGGGATGGAGGCGAATTGTCTTCGTTATCAAATAATAATTTGGCTGCCGTATCTTCATCCTCAGCCATTAATGGAATGGAAATGCCAAGCGGTGTTGGTGCTGCTATTGTTGCTGCAACTTGGCCCGTCTCTACGATATCAACATTTTCTGATGTCGTTTTGACCGTCAGCACGTTTGCATCGATTATCGTAGATGCTTCTGGTACTGTTGTATCATTGGTAGTGTCTAAAATTAATCGACGTAACTCATCCAAATCCATTCTACAGGCATTGGCTTCTTCTGGGCCAATAAGTGATTCATAACGTAGCAATAGTTGGTGTCGGGCCAATAACGAAAGTGCCAATGGCTCCTTTCCCGCCAGACAGGTAAGTAGCGTGTCTAGTTCTTTTATAGTCACTACACCATCAGGCAGTGCAACAATGCCATGTACTACGCAAGCCAGCGAACGCGCAGCAACAATTGGTAGCATTGTAAATGCCGAAAAAAGTTTAGAAAGAAAAATAAAACAAAATGAAGGATATCTTAATAAAAAGCGTGGCGCCATGGCCAGCAATTGAAGCATTTCTGTAAAAATACGTTGTTGTTGCTGTTTTAATACATCAATCCAGTCCAAAGTCGTAGTGACTAAAGATATGTCAGTATTTCCATAAGTGCTAAAACTGCTCTTTTCATAACGTCTACTTTGTTGTTGTTGTTGCTGTTGTTCGCTGTCAGCTGCGGTATTCTCACTATTAACTGTAGATGATGTATCCGTGCTGTAGTTTTCTTGAGTTATAGACGATACTGGCTGTTGAGACTGGCCTAAAGAACTATCACAAGATGTTTGGTTTTCATTTGACATTTCTACTTCCATAGCATCAACTGCTTCGTGCAGCCGATCATACATATCCATAGCAAGACGTAGATAGTTAGCACATAGCCCACTCTGTATATCTTCCACTTCAGTGTAGCGTGCACGACTTGCTATGCCATAGCATACGCGATACAAGAAACACAGTGCTTCCGTCTCCTCTAATAATGCACGCGCTTTCCAAGGCGATGACCTATCAGTATTTCTGGTATGATGACGTCGATCGCTATCGGCATTTCTATTCGTATTATTTGTAGTAGCACTATTACTATTTGCTGATGATGTCGACAAAGCAGTTTTACTGTTTGTCGGCCGCGTACGTGCACCATTCAATATGCCAAGACGCACACTTCGAAACCAGTTGGTAAATTGTCGTGGTACGCCCAATGCATAGAAAGCTGTCTCCCATGCATCAAGTGATAGTAGTGGAAATCCTCTAGCAGCTGCTGGTATCGAGGAAATTGAGTGTTGCCCCATAGCAATCGATGACATCGACAAACAATGCTGTGGCAATGCATGTTTGGTGCTGGCCTGGCGCTGGCCTGTTCTTCGCGAGCTCTGGCCAGTACTAGCGTCGAGTAATTCGCGCAAGGCAAAAGCACGCTGATAAGGGTGTGCCTTCTCCAGAGCTTCGTCAACAACCGATTGCCAGTGGCGTGACACAGCACGACAACGGGCTAGCGTGTCGACCGGCAATATGGCATAAATGTGATAGATTCGCAGCTCCAACGGCAAGCGATCGAAACGCGGCCGTTCCAAAGCCGGTAGATGACAAGCCGGTGGTCGGTCCATATTGTACTATGATAAAGTTAAATACTACCAATAGTCAAAAAGTGTAAAGAGTAGAGGAAGAGAAAGTAAAGATACAAACTGATAGCGGTCACTACTAAGCAGTCAAATGAATCAACAACGGACCAAGAGGAATGGTAAAGGAAAGACGACGCTAGACTGGTGCTAATTGCTACTATTACTATCGGTATTATGCTGTAGCCTCGGAATAGCAGTTAGTTTTGATGCCGAATCGCCCAATAGAGATATTACACTCATCCAAAGATAAAGAATGGCGTAAGATAGCAAGTTATGGTTGTATAATTCAATGGGAATGGGTGCGTGGACAGAAAAGATTAAAATGATGATAGCAAAACAGTCTGGCCATTAATCCTTCCATTGTTTATCTATCTGTACTGCGTTATCATCATACGATCCTTATTGGGGCATTTCATTCGTCCAACGAAGCAATACGTCTACTGCGCACTGATTGATATGTAGGACGACAATAGCCGTTCGTTCTTTTCTCACTTATGCTAACAAAGTCTGTTAATACAGCGTAGTGGGGAGGGGATGGAAGAACCTGGTAGCACTGAGCGGATGACTGGTTGCGAAGCCATGTTGCCAGTATTCATAAGTGATCGGATCGGTAATCTTAGCTGCCGATCACGATAATATCTAATTACATTTACACTATACTTAAATTGAATCATTGATAATAATATTGATAAATAGTTTTCTTTTAACTTATTGTACAAAGCTAAAGTAGAAGCAAAATAAAACATGAATGAAACAAGCATCGCCCCTTCAGCTATTTTATATGTTAAATAATTACAAAAACGACAGCAGAACAAAGATGCAGAAGATTTAGACGGTAGAGAAAGAAAGCCAATTGCGTAGTAGCTTCAGTCATGCAGATTAATAACATGGTGCTAATAATAATGATTATGGCGCCAAAGCTGAAGGTCAAACAATTACAAGTGATAATATTCTCGTAATTTAACTAGACATTCAATCTATTGAACATGATGATGGATGGTGAATGACATCAATCATCAAATACTCATCATTAGAGATTCATTATCCAGTATGCATGTATCCTTTATTTACATACATCATTATATTGCACAGTATTGCATTATTGCTATTTACATCAACTTTATTAGTAGCCTCTCGCTTTTATACCAATCTATTTTCTTTTGAACTTGTTATTGCTATATATGCCTCATCACTTGACTTAGATACTATCAAAATCATAACCCACTAACAGCAACTAATCCAGCCATAAATAGCTATTGATAGTTGACTTAATATCTATCTTACTAAGATAATAAATCTACGTGTACTTATATGGTGTGTTCCAGCAATATAGTTTAATGAGTAAAAATGAATGAGATGAGTCGAATTTATTAATAATAAAGCTATAGCAGAAATAATAATAGTTTGGGCAGAGGAAGGTTGGATGCTCATAAAACGATATAGAATAGAATGAATATACAATGAAAAGTGTATGAATAGTAGTGTCAAAGTTATAGTGCATATATAGCAATGAGTGGAATGAGTGGTGATATTAGAATATATAAACAATAGAATGTGTCTAGTATATCGTAGATTAGTATACAGTAGTATGAAATAGAAAGAAACAATATAAGTAAATGGTGGATATATGTGTACTGGATAACGAATTACAATAATGAGTATTTTGGATTGATGTCACTAACCACTCATCATCATGTTCAATGGTTGGATGTTATTAGATGTTAGTCATTTGACCACCAAATCACAATAAATGTAATAATGTGACGATTAAATAAAACTCACCACTTGTCCCATGTTCAATAGATTAAATGTGTAGTTCAATTACGCGAATGTTATTAAATTTAATCATTTGACACCAAATCACGCTGAATTATCTAACATTAATGTAATATCTTGATATAACTAAAACAGACAGCTGAATAATTACTTATATTTTACACTTTATGATTATTCGTAGTAAACTTGTTTATTGTCAATCAATAACTATTCACAAAGACCAAATGACTAGTGATATGTAGCTGTATATATATATATATGCAACATATGGTCGATTAATCAAATTTAACTGAAATAGCACCGTTCACACTACGTGCTGATACCAATTGGCCATTATCACTGTCTCCTTCATCGCCAACATAGCCTTTTTTACCAAATCTAGTCTCAGACTCAACATGAACACGCGGACCATTTACCGATAGCTTTCCGTGAATGGATGCAAGTTCGAACGGACCTTTATAGCCATGAGCCTATAACGTGTATTGTGTTTAACAAAAAGCATGTAGAATAAATTAGTTACTTACAACATAAAGATTGATATCACCGCTGACTGCACGGGCCAGTATAGTGGCTGGCTCGTCCATATCTGTAAAGTCAACGACATCGCTTGTCACGGCTTCGTCGTAAAAAACTCTAGACTGGAAGGCTTCTTCGTCTTCGTGTGGAACATAGTTGATGTGGCCGCGTATATGGCCACTAACTGTCTTGACTCTGGCCGTCTCAGATACATTGGCGTAGATGCTAACTGGACCACTGGCTGAACCAGCGTAAAATCGGCCTGCCAGAACATCGACAATCATGCTTGTACCCGAAACTGAACCTGCTTTCACAAGGGCGTCCGATGCATCGGCATGGTGGACAACGACATCACCTGATACTGTACCGACTTCGAGTGTTTCACGGCTTGATACACTTGTTACATGGACAAGTCCACTTACACTGCCAACCTTAATGAGTTCAGCCTGAGATTTGTAAAGAATAACAGCACCAGCAACTGTGCCTAATTCAATACTAGAGACAGCGTTCACTTCTCCAACATGGACACGACCCATGACTGCACCAGCCTTAAAGTCGCCCAATTGTACATCTTTAAGTGATGGGACATGAATAGCGCCGGTACGAATACCCATACGGAGTGCATCCAATGAAGATAACGAGGATGGTAATTGAATATGCAATTTAACAACTACTTGAATGTCCTTGGAATGTTTTGGATGCTTGGATGTTTTGGATGATGGTGCGGTGGATGAGGATGACCTGGATGATGTGGCGGAGGCTTAGGATGCTCTTTATCGTTATCCAATTGTTCGTGGTCTTTATCTCCTTGTACTGTTTCTAGACGCCAGGAGTATTGGCCTTCTTCGTTTTGTTCTTCTACAACACGAACTGTATCTTGAAGTTTTTCATCAGCCAGGTAGGCTTTAAAAGTAACAACTATATCATTTTGATGGTCTTTATCATCGCCGCCATCATCGTCACCTTCTAATTGTTTAAAGAATTCTGGAATTACTGGACTAGAAGGAATGTTCAATAGTAAATCTCCACTTGGTGGGTCTTCACTTGGTGGGTCTTCTTTAGGTGGGTCTTCACTTGGTGGATCTTCTTTAGGTGGGTCTTCACTTGGTGGGTCTTCACTTGGTGGATCTTTGGCAGCTTCATGGCCAACAGTAACCCATGCCCATGAATGACAAGCCTTGACGGTAAAGTCCAATTGGTTCCAGTTCGCTGGATCAACGTAGAATTGACCATTACCATTGAAAGCTACCCATTTATCTTTCTTTTTCTTCTTATCGTGATCATGTTTTCCATGTTTTCCATGTTTCCATGTTTCCATGCTTCTTATCATCTCTGAATACGGGCGGAATTGGTATAGTGCCATTGAGACCAGCAAGAGTGCCTTCATTGTACCATTCGGCAGCGTCTGCGCTCAGCTGATGATCGCAAGACCGTTCATTTATCTGGCCAAGCCATGTGCCTAGCTGACCATAGGATACGCTATTAAGGCGGCTATCGCCATTGTGCTGGCAGTTATGGCCCCGATGATGACGCATCAGGCCAATAAAAGCCATCGGCGTTAGCATACAGCGGCAGCCGCCATGCCTAGCAGCACTCGTTTACAGCGGGCTCGACGATGCACCTGGTGATTTTTCTGCGCTTCTGCAATATCATCTCTCCAGTCACGCTGGCCATCATACGTCTTTTCATCAGTGAACTCGTGCTGGGGCACACTTTGATAGCGATTTGCAACTGTATCTATTACGTATCATGGTAGTAATAACAGGTTAATTAATAAATAGAATATGTGACGGTCACAGCTTACCAGTGGCACCCACCACGCCCGGATATTGGCTATCCGTCATGCTGCTACGCTATATATATGTAACTTGTTGTTAAAGTAGGGAATGGTAGGATATTTAGAATAAAACAGTGAGTTGGTCGACTAGCTAGCTATAGAAGAAACAAGGTAAGTGGAGAAGAAAGTGGCTGTGCTAGTGAGTGGTGCGTAGTTGGTGGATTTATATCGAGTTCAGGATAAACAAGTTAGTGGTCACTTACAATGCCTAGTACCAATCAGAAGACGATGTGTGGATGCCAAGAATCGTTAATGGTATTGCCACTGCCAATTTGACCATTTATTACACAATATAGACTTCAAACAATGTTTAAGATAAGTACAGAAATTCCATAGCATTGACATCAATTAGCCAAGAACTAGTGCAATGCTATTAGCTGTTCGCAGTAATGGCATGTTCTAAATGGTTGTCAAGATTGTCAGTCAAGTCAGGACTAAAACCACATGATGTCATGGTCTTAGTGGTAAGACGGCAAGAATGTTTCTATTTCCAACTGGCCTTCTATCAATAACAACACGGCGTAAAACAAACCAGTATTGTGCATGTTCCCCATAAAAGTACACGCCGGCACCACGTACGCCTCTATAAGAATACATTATGACGCATAGCATTGATTGCTTGAGTGATCATACGATAGTCTGTGCCAATTCTAGCTAATATTTATTTACACTATGAAAAGTCATAAATGTTTTATTTGCTAATAATACATGTTTCATTTACTCATTAATCCATAGCTGTCCGATCATTAATAAATGTCTCCCTATCCGCCCATTGCTGTTTCTCCAGCTAGTATCTCGGTAGTAGATAGTTTGTTAGTGCAATCATTGGCTTTTCTAACTGATATATTCTTATAAAATCTATCGATAGAAAAGAGCATAGCCACTAAGGAGACTATAGCTATTGAAGCTTTTTTGTTGCTGAAGAAAAGAAAAGAACACTTCGTGCTTGCTAGCAAAACTGGCCACCTTTTGCATTTGTGTTACAGCTTTGAAACCCACTACACTCGAGTCCTATTTTGTCTTTTTCCATAGACTTTCCATGAATGCCATCAATGGTCGCAGTAACGCTGTAGCCTTGTGGTGCATGAGCAGGCCTAATTTGCGTAAAAATTTGGTTTTATTAATTGCATTAGTACATTTCTGGCCTGCACACTCCTTCGACGCTATTAAAACAACACCATTTCTATATCCAGTTCTGCAGCAAAAGCTGGCTATAACAGCTACAGCGACCTTGGACAGTATCTTCCGGCTGTTTCGTTTATTTATCCGTAGTCTTATGCATAGTGTCATATATTAACTGCTGGGGTCGACCGTACATTTGCTTCTCTGTTTATTTCCCCTACGTTTTTCTGCAATTAAATTCGTTTTTTAGTATTTCTGTGACATAGGAAATGCATGTCACCTCTTCCATTGCTATTTTAATATAACAACAACAAATAATAGCTACAGCTGCGGTAATAGTAGCCACAGTAAAGCGTGATTAGTTTTTATTGTTTTTTCCTTACGTTTTGTTCCACTGATGACTTAAAAATATTTTATTAACATTATCTGTTGATATTCTTTATCCATTTGTGTAAACAAAATTAACGAAAGCTGAATTAATGACGTATCATTTAATTATAGCTAATTAATATTAAAATGGAAGTAGATATCAGTGAAAAGCGGTATCTTGTCGTGCATTCTGCTTCTGCACCGTTTAGTTTTGTAACGAAGGAGATACCGAATGCCTTTCGTGCAGACGCGTTTGACGTACTGACTTCTACATTAATTAGTTGCGGTTTCTTCTACAATGCGTATGCTGGATTGGTCGGCTACTTGAAGGCCAGACATCAGCGCTGTCCCCGCAACCAAAATCTTATGCTTCTTGTCAATGCTTTACAGTCATTTGTATGTTTTTGCGTTGGGGTACTTGTGCTCATCCATCATTGTGCGCCCTGGATTTTCGAGTGTACTGTAGATTTAGCAGCGTGTGCCATCGCATTGTCAGTAAGCGGTGGATGTGTCACAGCCATTATGGCCGCGTTTGCTTATCAGTCAGCGGAAACGACTCAGGGTGCACACACACTGCTGGCCTTTGGTGTCTTTACAGTAGTAGCAACCACTGTCGTTGATGCTCTGGCCTTCAAGGCGATGGAGATGGGCATTACAACTTTTAGAAACTGTACGATGACGGCAGATAGCAAGACTTGGATTATTGGCAAACTCATGGTTGATCTTACGACCAATCTTGGCCTTTCCTTAGCGTATCTTAATATGCTACGGAAGATTGTCAACGATACTGGTCTACCGATCTACAAAGTGGTATTTGCTCACGGCCTTACGGGCCGCTTTCTTGTCCTTGCCTCGAATCTTGTCTGTGCCATCCTAGTGGCAAGCAATGCCTTTGAAAAATGGCACGTACTAATCTATTCGATTGATGGTAAGTAGAAAAGCATGCTACACTAACATTTCTTTCTAATACATTGCTTCGTATTATTACGTATGTTTATGTATAGAACTTCTTGTGTCGACCATTCTTAACTGGCAGCTGAAAACACGCCACAAAGCACTGATCAAACCCTTGCCTGACATCGTTAGTATAGATTTTGCTGCCGATCACATAGCGGCATCTCCTTCAACGCTGACGACATCTTGGCATAACGCTAATACAACCAAACCGCCATATTGTTGCTGCTATATTGCATCCTCGCAGCACGTTGAGGCGTGTCCAGTTGCCAGTGTACACTCATAGTCATGCGCGGTATTTGCATACGAGTATCAGCTTATAATTGTATTGGTGCCTGGTTATTACGGTTATTGTTCTTGGGTGGCATCTTATGTAAGATAACAAATTAGACAGTATTACAACACGTGTTGTCGATTATCTATAATTGACAGTCGCCATAATTCTGGATTTAATGGCACATCACTTTATTAGTATAGAATATAGTCTGACACTCTCATCCTAAGAGTTTTATCCGAGTAACGGAGCTGCCATTACCGATGGTTCTAAACCCGAGATAATTACAGACATACATATTCTATATGGAATCCCGCCTCATTCAAAACACTGTACGACCAAAGTGGTGTACAATGACTGATTATCCGAGTGGCTCATCATCTATCCTATTTCACAAAAGCTTTCATGACATTCTGTCTGTCTAGTCGATAGATTATATACTGTAGCGCAATTCCGAAGGCAAAGGCTACTGGCAAACCATAAACCTTACTCGATCCAAGCTTGCTGCCCAAATCCTTTTATTTCACGACTACTTTGTTTTATTTCATTAGTACAAACAATTTGTATGCTTTTTTATACGCCTTACCATCCATCTATATCTCTCTCTCCCTTCTCTCCCTCCCTCACGTTAATTATTTTGATTTACTACGTTGAGCGTAAAGTTGTGCTCATAAACTTCCATCTGCATATTCTGACAATAACGCAAACATTGTCGTTATAACAACAACAACACTTTATTGTTAATTGGCAAATTGTACCCGTGTTCATAAACAATCGACTAAGTATGCCAGCGTTAGCCGCTTTGACCCATAGCAAACCTACTGGTCATTACGCTCATACTAACCAAGACTTTGTTGATACAATATTGATAACGGTGTTTTGCTATCTTTTCTTATGGTGTTCCCGCTCAGCTATCGGTGTTTGCTACCGATCCCATCAATATCATTGCCCACTTAGTCAAAAGATCATTATTTATTTAAACATTATACAAACGTCTATTTGTTCAATCGTGTGTTTCGTAATTTTACTGCGACATGCTATGCCTTGGATATTTGATTGCGAAATAACAAAGCAGCTTTCACTTTCTTGTCTGACCATATCTGTCGGATGTGTTAATGGCATTCTTGTAGCTTTTGCCTTTCAGTCATCCACCACTGTTAAGCAGGAACATGTATTTCTGGCACTGGCGGTCATTGCTATCGCTGCACCATTGGTATTAGTGGCTACGCCTATGTTGCCGTTGAATTTGAAGAGTCAGACAATGGCAATTGTTATCTAGTGGCTCGTAGATCAAGTTGGGTTCTAATCAAACTTGCAATTGATCTTATTGTTCAGTTTGGATTCTCATTCATCTATTTGAATGTTGTACGAAAAATTGTGAAGGATACCGGCATGTCTGTTTATCTTGCTCTGCTACGAGATGGTCTTATTGGCGTTTTTCTTGTCCTTTTTTCAAATATTCTCTGCGCCGGTCTGGTCGCCACCAATATCCTTAGTCGATGGTCTACCGAACTATATGTCACCAATGGTATGTATACAAAAGTGTGTCATTCACTAATAGCATTGTTCTAATACAACTATTTGTATGTGCACAGTTCTTGTAACGGCCGCCATTATTAATTGGCAGCTAAATTCGCGGCATAGGGCTCTTTCTCGCTGTTAAAGTCGATCGAAACATATCAATAACTTATCTTATATGACATGTTGTATCTTAATCATTACGATAGCTTTATATTTCGTCAACAATAATGATATTTATTATTATAACTGCATTTGTGTACCATTTATATACAACTATTTATTTCATAATTATGCAATTGAATTATTAATAATCACTTTTGTTTTTACACAACACCCTTTAGCGTGATCTACTTAATTGATTAGGAAATAAATAAATAGAACACATTAAATTAAAAATTGTGATATAAATACTAAACTTTACTAATTACAGTACTGGCTTGTGCTGTATATAGGTTGAATATTGAGCGAGCTATTAATATATTCATAATCATTATATTCACATTATCATTATGATCGTTATTGTTATTATTATTATTATTAGGCGGCCTTGGATTATAGCAATGTTTTGTTTGACACACTGGCGGTTGCTACTATTTGCGTAATATCTTCATTGGTTGCACTGGAGAATTCTGTTCGTGTTCGTGTTAATGCCGACGGCGCCTCACCCGCAATAAAGCGAATCATCTTTTCACGAACATAGGAACACAAGGAATCGGCACGTCCTGCACTTGTAGCACTGAGTGAACATTTGAGCGAAATGTTAGATGCACTGCAGTCGTTAACCTATTAATATTGGCCCATTATTAGTATTGCTATTATTATCATACAGTGTTATCGTTATAAATTACCTCCAGTTTACATACACGACCATCCCAGTATTCATTGCTACTAGCCACTTCACGTAAACGCTCACGTAGTGCATCAATCGGCGCCTTGTAGTCGACATATAGCATAACGGTGCCAATCTTGAACGTAGACCGACGGGTCCAATTCTCAAATGAGGCCGAAATAAAACGAGATAATGGAACAATGATGC
Source organism: Syncephalis fuscata (assembly GCA_025786725.1). Taxonomy (NCBI): domain Eukaryota; kingdom Fungi; phylum Zoopagomycota; class Zoopagomycetes; order Zoopagales; family Piptocephalidaceae; genus Syncephalis; species Syncephalis fuscata. The sequence continues at coordinate 195,067 of JAHLTZ010000003.1, read as the reverse complement.
GTCGTTCATCCGGTGTTTTCACTACAACATATTGGGCCACAATTTCCTCTGTAAAATAAATTAGATTTTAGAATATTAATGTATTTGTTACCTTACCAATAAAACCATGTATCCATCAACAACAACTTCATCATCAAGCATAAATGGCTGTGTTAAAGCCACTTGCAAGTTACCGATCACATTCTCAATTGAGGGTCGAGCTGCCAGACCGACAATCAAACCGGCCACACCAGCACTGGCAAGTAAACTAAGCCCGAATTGCCAGGCTGACGGAAACGTCATCAGTATACTGGCAAGTCCAAGATAAAAATAACAGTGTAAAGTGTGCGTGTGATAACGACTAGCTGTGTCTGAATACGACGATACTGCCGATTATCCTTTTCTTTATCTGCGTCATTTTGCCGCTCAACAACACTAGCTGCCACACGCACCACATTGATGCACAGCCAAGTGATGCCTACAATAAGCAGAATAACTAGAACATGTCGAATTGTTTTCGTCACACTGTCGGACAGAAAATCAAGAAAAGGAAATGTGATAAGTGCAGCCATTACAGGAAACATAAACAATGTTGGCCAAGAACTGCGAATTGAATTCATTAGGGTGTTAGCTTAACTGTATTTATATCTCTGCGTCTACTGTTGTTGTTGTTTTGCTTATATACCTACCAGTACATTACAAGGTCGTCGTCAACCTTGTTTGCCGTTCGATTGGCAATATACTTTAAAATCATATGAAAAATAAAATGCAATATAACCGAGCCCACAACAGCACCGACCAAAATGGCCGTCGGTTGAACCCAAGCGTCCACCATAGTGCCGATAAAGCGTTAGCGGTAGGAATTGGTAGAATAACGTGATTAGGTGGCACTATTTGGTACAAGACTTGACGCAGTGGATATTGCAAAAGAGAAGCGACCAAAAATAAGAAATATAAAGACTAACAACAATAAAGTTTGAAGACGAGCGAAGGAAAGTAGTGCCTAGGCAGGAAAATCAACAAACAACTCCGCTCACATAGAACGATAATGCGTCAAACCAATCATGACCCAGGCCACATGATCCTAGTTGTGCTACCCAAACATATCACCTGTTCGTCATAGACCATCGATTAATAGTCAAATAAAGCTATAGCGGACTATGGTAGATGGAGTATAGACGTTATTGAATAAAACTGTTTAGAGCTATGGAGATTAATAAAGCAAAGTAATAATGTGCGTGTTATTTAGTGGTAATAGTAACAGAATAATAACACTTTAATTACAGTATTATTAGCACGATTGCCATATTGGTAGTCTTAATTAGCTCCACATTACCAATTTCCCACTACAATTGTTATGATTATAATTATTATAACTTTTCCAATTTAGTTAGCACAGTCAGTTATATTATTTACGTAATCGATCGAGATATTATTTAATCGGATATTTACAAGTTAACATTATAATTATAACAATTAACACACTAGTTTATCTACTTAATTCAATAGACACTACATTATCATTTAGCTTTGATTTAGTTTATTTCCTGTTGAATTGATACGACACTTTTGTAAAGCGTTACATATACATCATTATCTAGTATATTTCCTCACATTTAAGTATAGTAATCACAGTACTTGATTATAAGTAATATTGCTAGCATTATTGCTAAGATTATTACTGCTATAACTAATGCGCTTATTATACATTAATTGCTATTTTATTTTATTATTTTGAATATCGAGCTATTACCAGTGCAAATACCATCTTATTTACGGCCACAAACCGTGTGAATTAACCAGTAGGACTCACATTCATCTGCTTCTAGTTTTGCGTCATGTAGTAATCGAGCGAGCGCAGAGTCATCAACACCGCAGATCTGGTAGATTGAAGGAGCCAACGCAGTGAAGAATCGCTCAACATTCGACCAATGGCTGCGCTGAGGATGTGGTGCCCAATCGCCCAGGGGAAGTCGGTAAGTAATTGGCTGGACATCGCCAAATCCCACCGATGACATAAGCCACGGCATGCGTGTGGCAAAATCGGCCACAGCCCAGCCAAGATAGCCACCTGTTGTCGTCAATAGCGCATTAAGCTGATCACCAGCAATGCCCGGATTGCGAATAATGTAATCGGTCTCGACAAGTTCGAGCCAACCATTAGGCGCAGCAATACGGTAGCATTCTGCAAGATGTAGGCGCCAATGGTCCGTGGGAATAGCTGCAAGCATGTGACGCTGATGAACGTATTGAAACCCGTTATCCAAGAAGTCTAAGCCTATGTAGAAGATAATTAGGAAGCAGCTAGGAATAAGCAACAATAAATATAAAAGCTTACCATTAAGTACATTCATTTTTTCAAATCTACAATTGGGTAGCATAATGTTATCTGGCACATTTGTAGTAATATCAACACCGATACAGTGGCAATCGGGCAGTGCATTTGCCATTTCCTACCATTATTGTACTGTAAGCTAAAGTTTAAAACAGCCTAGCAATCGACATGCTCTACTTACCAAAAGCCAAGTGCCAGTGCCAGCTCCAATGTCTAAGAGTGTCTCTGGATTCCGAAAAGCATGTGTATATTTCTTCCAATAATGTGTGATAAATATAGTGAAATAAATCCATTCTATAAGTAATTTGAGTATTAAATAAACACCTGTTTAACCATTAATAACTTACAGATCGCCAAAGTCATCATCTTGTGGAAAAGCGTAATGATTACACAATGGTTCGTCATTAAAGATTTTACAGACACTTGAATATTTGGCATAGGTTGAAATGTTAGACTGTTTGTTTCTCAGTCTAACTTGATTGCCTGATGCACAGTTATCTTTAAAATATTTCTGTCGGATTGAGTTATCAGATCGCTTCGTACGCTTTCCTCGCCAGCTAAGGGTGGCCGATAAACGGCGGCTACTTAATTTACCGTAAAGTAGGCTGGCTCTTCGGCCTATCTGCCCCGTATTTTGTGCACGAGAAGACCGATTGCCCATGGTAATGGTAAGCAAGTGCAAAGTGTAGAAGTGGGGCAGGGAAAGTATCTAATTTATAATCTACTGGCGAGTATGCAGACCAAAGCTGCGGTTACGCAATGATTTGGTGTGGATGCACTATACAGGGAGTGCATCAGCTAAAGATACAATAATGCTTAACAAAGAAGAGAGATGCTATGGATATAAATCCAAGAATGTAAACAACAAATGCTAATGGTGGAAATGCTGTGTATAGATTGTTTGCCGCCAAAGCATGATTTTATATTGATGGAAATAATCAACGGTCTTGGCATAAGAGCACGAAAGCATGTATTGTTTGTAGATGTAAATAGTACATGATAAAATGCACGCTTTTTATCCAAGGTAGGTTATTACTGAAAACCTGTTCATGAGGTGCATGCAAGACTTGCATAAATTTTATACAACAGGATTGCATTCTATTAATGCTGTCACTCTTATTGCTGTAGTTACTAATGTTGTTAACACTACTACTATGCTGACATTATAACAAATGATGTAGTAATGATGTCAAGCGCGGCCCTTTGTTTCATCTGCTAGCCGCTATCTTTAAGAGCTGCTATGCACGTGCGTGTGAAAGTTCTAGCTGCTGCATGCATTTGCATAATTCAATGTCAAGGCTAAACATCTAGCAATCATAGCCCATTTTTTGTTGTACTTCTACAACTCCAATTGTAGCGATTGTAGCTTGGATGGCCAAGCAATACCTTATCCTGACGTTATCCTATGATGTTAGCCTTTGATGCTTACTAACACATATCTTAGCACCCAGGATACAAGTTATCGATTGGTTGATATCGTTTTGGCAGCGATTTATTCTTTATTGGCTATTAATTGTCGCAGCTCAACTATAATAAACTGAATAGCTTGTATTACGCTAATTACAAGTAAAATTAAACTAGAAGCTGATAGTATCTTTATTGGTACTACATAAAGTTATATTTTATAGTAAATATAGCCAATAGTAAAACTCAAATGTTTTTTACTTTACATAATTAACGCAACGTTATTTGCTCATATGATTAATCATATTCTCTTAAATAACAATTATTACTAACCATATCTTGTAGTAATTGCTTGCTACTAGTAATTAATGCTGATATACAATATACGTGCTATTTTTGTGACTGTTCACATACGATATTAACAATTTGTCTAATTACATAATTCTATAACCACGTGATTATAACAGTAGAAACATAGTACTGGGGCGGTAGCAATACGGCCATTGTGTAGATGTAGTATTAGTTATTTCTAATAACTAGGAATATGGCAAAATATATTATCTTTATTTATAATACTTTAAAATGTAGATAAAGCGTTAGCTTATAAATTTAAACGTAAATTTATTGCGCCAATGCTATGGCGGTATGCAACAGTATTAAAATAATGGTTTTTGCATAATTAAATAGTAAGATGCAATGGTATACGAATTAAAAAACATTAGTAATAATTGCAATAATACACTAATAAATGTGTAAAATAGCAGTTTTTTTACCGTTTATGACTTGTATAAACAAAATATAGCAAAATAATTGCCGGATTCGAGTTTTTCATGCTTAGCTGTAAGGAATGGTATGAAATATAGAACAACGATTTTTGCAACAAAAGTTAGTCAAAAATGCAGTTTACGTTATTTTTAATTTATTTAGTAAAGCGTTAATAATATTACGTATAACTTTACGTATAATCAAGTAAATTGCCTGATATTTTGCTCAAGTATGCACATAGCATATAGAAAGCTATTGGCAAAGTATACCGTAACTTTATTAAATGATGGTGTAATGGTATTGATAATACACTAATAAATGTACAAAATAGTGGTTTTTTACCACTCATGACTTGTATAATTAAAATACAGCAAAATGATCGTTGGATTCGATTTTTCCGTGCTTAGTTATACAGATCAGTATAAGAATTGGAGCAATGATTTTTTGCAACAAAGTTAGTTAAAATGCAGTTACGTAAGTATTTGTTAGCGAGAATTACGTTATACGTATAGATATAGTATAACTCGCTGCTGTGCATCGTTGGTTCAATATAATAGCTTGCTATCATGCTTGCTTTAGCAATATAGAGCGCTTTGAATTTGCTTTAGATTGAATCTCGTCTTTATTATTAAATTTAAACTCATGAAATTTACATACTTTCTTGTTAACTAATAACAAGTAAATTGCATTTTAACTAACTTTGTTGCAAAAAATCATTGCTCCAATTCTTATACTGATCTGTATAACTAAGCACGGAAAAATCGAATCCAACGATCATTTTGCTGTATTTTAATTATACAAGTCATGAGTGGTAAAAAACCACTATTTTGTACATTTATTAGTGTATTATCAATACCATTACACCATCATTTAATAAAGTTACGGTATACTTTGCCAATAGCTTTCTATATGCTATGTGCATACTTGAGCAAAATATCAGGCAATTTACTTGATTATACGTAAAGTTATACGTAATATTATTAACGCTTTACTAAATAAATTAAAAATAACGTAAACTGCATTTTTGACTAACTTTTGTTGCAAAAATCGTTGTTCTATATTTCATACCATTCCTTACAGCTAAGCATGAAAAACTCGAATCCGGCAATTATTTTGCTATATTTTGTTTATACAAGTCATAAACGGTAAAAAAACTGCTATTTTACACATTTATTAGTGTATTATTGCAATTATTACTAATGTTTTTTAATTCGTATACCATTGCATCTTACTATTTAATTATGCAAAAACCATTATTTTAATACTGTTGCATACCGCCATAGCATTGGCGCAATAAATTTACGTTTAAATTTATAAGCTAACGCTTTATCTACATTTTAAAGTATTATAAATAAAGATAATATATTTTGCCATATTCCTAGTTATTAGAAATAACTAATACTATACTTACATCACGGTCATATGTAATATTAATTGCCTTTCCAATATATGTTTTATTTCTTAATCACATTCCTATAGTGATGTGATTATAATAATAGATAGTAACGGCGCAAATATAATTTTATTAAATAAATAAATAAAGCTAAAATTTATTAAACATTATTTTTAAATCATAAAAATACTAGTAATGATGCATGTAAAATAAAAACCGACCAAACATAATACTGTTTTATTTTAGCGTTAATTGTTTTCAAGTAAAAGTTAATACTGTTCAAAAATGATTGTCGGCCATAATCAAGCATTTGATCAAGTACTGGTCAGGTGAACATGTATTTTTTGTAATCTAACTATTTGTTGCATTGACCGAAAAAAACCACGTGAAAAGATGCATGTTGCTTTGATACTCTCACTGTAGTGTTAATAGACAGTATTAGATGATATACATGTAATACGTCAAATCAAGCCATAATTGACAGATTAATTACTAGGTTAATTGTATAAATGTTAAAGTAATATATAACGTGCTGATACAAACGGACGATGAATTGTACATATAAAGAAAATCAAATAAACGTAATACCAATAGCTGCTTAAGGAGAATTACATTGGTGTTGGTGTTGGTGGACAGCCAGGTTTCTGGCCAAATACCACCATATGCAGCATAAAAGTGCCAAAGGTACGTGCTTCAACGGCGATGTTATCCAACAGCGAGCTCCAATCGTCAAAGTCCACGTCGCAGACGGCGGCAACATTTGGGTAAAATGCAAGCATTTGACGATAGAAACTATCCCATCGGAAGCCACCATTCTGTTGCTGCATGCCGGTTGCTGCACTGGATAGGTTAGGCATTGATGTCGCTGGCATTGTAGGCGTTGCAGATGCAAGTAGCGTCGTTGACGGTGACATTAGTGGAATTTCGTAGGCGCGTGTCTCGACATTGTCAAGCTCTGCGTCCGAGGCCATCCAACTGGCGATATGCGTGAGTGCACGCGGTTTCACTCCATCGCGCGATATCGTACGTCGCAGTAGTTTGTTAAATCGTGTTCCCTCCGGCCAGTGCGTCGTAACATAAGATCTGTCTCCATTATCTCGAGCCAGCCGGACGGCCGAAGAATACGTGCACAGTCAATGATATAGTTGGGCCAGCAATCCATTGGAATCATGTAGACATTACGATGATGAATATAGTCGATACTAAAATCGGCAAATTCCAATCCTATAGTAATCGTAGGTTAATGTTAGTATTAAATCAGTTTGTAGTAATTACTAATTGATTAATTACCAGTTGTTAAATCCATTTTTTTAAATTGGCAGTTTTGCGGGATGACCGACATTGGTGTTTCATAATTAAGATCGATGCCAATCAGTTTTGACGAGGGAAATTGCGCCGACATTTCCTACAAAAATCAGAACCGTTAAATCGCTGTCGCATCAATTAAATAGTACTTACAAGTAGCCAGAGACCGGTTCCCGTACCAACATCTAAAATGGTGTATGGATTATTGATAGGGGCCATAAAGTTTGAATGGAAAAACTCAAGCCAAGCGTAATGATCTTGGTCCATCCTATATTACGACACGAATCATGAATTAATAATTGCCATGCTTTAGTTTTGTTTATTATACAGTTATTACGCTAATCATATTACCGTCCTCCCACTCTAACTCTAATACTTACCGATCCATTTCCTCTTGCGTTCTAACCTGTTGCTGTTTAATATGATGTTCTTTGCTTGGTCGCGTGCTAAAATAGGCGAATGATTTAAAACTACCCGTTTTACTCCGACTTTCGCTTTCTTTTCGACACGTGTCGCTAGCAGCGCGACGGCGAAATAGTAAGGCCGTGCGACTAAGCCGCCCTTTTCCTTGAGTATTTGACTGATTCGACAGACGAGAGATATGGCTTTCTGCGCTACGAGTGTCCTGATCGGTATCTGGACTACTGCCGCGACGCTTTGCCTTTGGGACGGTTAGAAATCGGCTATCTTGGGCCGTAGAGACAGGCTGGCCCATGATTAATTAGACTATGTTGTTGGGTGTCGTGTATCGTAAGTAGTCTAATTGTTATCGGCTGCTCGTTACGCTGTATACGCTGTAAGATTACACGTACAACTAGCCACGCCAGTTATGGCACGGTTCACTGATAGTGGGGGATAACAAAAATGGTAATATATTAGCTTGGTGTCAGCTCTAAGCACAATCAAGCTGTGCCACTATTAGCTGTAGAATAACGAAGAATTCAAAATGAGTTAAACGAGCAGCGAAATAGCTTGATAGAAAAAGCTAAGGTAAGGTTTCCAAACAATAGAACGAGGGAGAGTGAAAGCGAGAGAGTAAAGGCAAGAGAGAATGAAACGTGCCGATAACAGAGGTAGAATAAAGGCGCATGGTAAGCATGCTGTCGTTGGTCCAAATGGTTGACAGCAGTGGCGCTATATAGCATGTCGTTTATTAACCGGATCGTTTGTTATTCGCCATTGCATTGTATCACTTTTGACTCCTATATCGCGAATATCGTCGCAAACCGGAGACCGTGGTTCAAGTGGAACCGACTTGTAACTTGGTTATTTAGCATTATTAATACACTGATACAAATGGCCAAAATCTTGGCGTTTGTAAAAGAAATATAATAAAAATGCTTCAATAGTCCATTTCTGTATGTTGGTTAAAAATAGTCTATGTTGTGGCGACTGTATACCTCAACATTAATGCAGGTATCATGAGGAAATGTGTTCCATGCATAGACACAAATACAAGTATAGGCAAACGGCACACAAAACACATGTACACACACACACACACACCTTGACTGCAAAGCAATCAGTCATGGTAGTAGTATGATACTTGTCGCAATCAAAGCTATTAATCAAATAAAGTAAATGATATGTGGGGTGCACGTTATCAAATGGTCAGTCATACTCGCTAATCAATGTGATTACAAGTGGACCAGTTTGGTAAATATTATTGGGTCAAGCATGGTTAAGAGCATCAATAGCATGAAAGTGGTTGTCATCGTGTAATTGCCATTTTTAGGTATAACATGCTTGATCATGAACAATATGAACGCATGTCACGTATGAACAGCAGCTGGTCGGGTTGAAAAGTAGACGGCTAATATAATGTACTCATGCGAGGTGGTAATAATAACAGTGACAGTAAGGCTTGATATGCATGATTATGACACCATGTGTAGTGTACAAGGTTTGGCTTGGATTGGTATTATGGGCATTAAACCGATTACTTGATACTGATCATTATTCAAGTATCTATGTGATGTAAATGGTATATATACATATATACTGTATGAATAGTCGATAGTCAAATGCAATAATATTAATAAAATTAAAAGGTTTAATTGTTATGGTGAAAAGTGATTTGATAAAATGATGAAAACAGTTCATATGGAAAGACATGCTAGTGATTTGCAATGATGTCATAATCCAAATATAATTAAAATGAAGTAATAAACGAAAGAACAGGTGCGTGAAAAGACAGACAGTCGGATTGCCTCGTAAATTAAAAACTTAATCTATTTTATAATTTAATCATATTAATGCTATTGTTGTATTAATTATTGATATGTTAACTACCGGTTTTAATATCGACGGAAGAGTTAGGCTTGATGTCTATTGGCAGACGTGACCAGTCTATCTCGGGTTTGCCCTGTTCTTTTAAATATTTATTCGCCTTGGAAAAGTGTTTACAAGCAAAAAAGGTCTCTCCTCGGTGGGCTGATAATGGTGATGGATGCACGGTATTTAATACTAAATGGCGTTTCTATTAACATTAATTATTATTAGTATTAGTATTATTTTATAAATTGTATAATTATTTACTTACCTTATCCACACCTTTACCTTTCTTTTGAGCATGTGATCCCCATAGCATAAATACTAATCCTTTTCGATGCTGATTCAAATAATTGACAATAGCATCTATTTGAAATATTATATTTAATAAGATAAAATGGATTATTAGTATACTGGTATTTACAAAATTACAAATCTTACCGGTAAATGTTTCCCAGCCTCGATTGGCATGAGATCCGGCTTGGTGTGCGCGTACAGTTAACGAGGCATTTAGTAGTAATACGCCTTGCCGGGCCCATCCGCCCAAATAGCTTTATTGGATGAGTCAAAGATGATAGATAGCTTAAAACACTTACCCATGAGAAGGAATATTAAAATCCGGAATATCTTGTTTAATTGCCTTGTAAATATTAATAAGTGACGGTGGGATCTTTGTAGTGGGTGTAACACTGAAGCATAGTCCTAGTTATTTACATTGAAATAGTTAATTGCTGCATTCCAGTACTAAGAATAGTTATACCATGTGCCTGGCCGATATTATGATAAGGATCTATATTGTTATAACATTGTACTAAGTGGTACTGTACAAATAGGAGCTATTAAGCATACCTTGGCCCAAGATTACTACTTTAACTTCATTGGGCATCGTCCAACGAGACCAGCTGTAAATCTGATCGGCTAACAGCAATAAATATGTTAGTGGACAGCTCGCAGTTAATTTGTCAAGCTATTTACCGGGTGGTAAAATCGTTTTGCTTTGCTTCTTTTCGGCGACTAAAAATCGTTTTAACTAGAATAGAATGGTTGATATAACGTAAGATATAGCCGTAGCACAATATTATTACCTACTCCAATAAAATAAGGCTTGTTAAATTCATTTGATAGTGCATTCTGCCATTCTGGCGACATAGTACGCAGCTCTAACTCAAGCAATTCTCGCTTTTCTGGAGTTAGTGACGTGGCATCGAGACGTACTCGTTTAGTGCCGGCCAAATCATCAGCAGTTTCCGCCTTATTTTGCTCTATATCTTTGTCGTCGTTATCGCTATCCTGTCGTTCGCTGGTCGTACGCTTTAACGGATTACGATCTGGTGCGGGAGCTTTATTATCATTGCTGGTAGCTGGTGTGAAAAAGCTAGTAATAAGGCCGCCACTTTTTGGCAGTTTCGGTTGTGTGGCTGGTGAGTCAGAAGTCATGATTCAAGTATTGCCCGACACTATAGCGCCAAAATGTATAAACCGGTCGTTTTTACTACTTTCTTGTTTAGCAAATAAAAAGGTGAAAAAGTGCGTTGAATATGACGGATAGAACAGTGGAGTTGAAGAAAAATTGTAGAAAAAAAGATGTGGTAATACAAATAAAAAAAGCCAAACGCATTACATTTACGTGGTATTACACTATTGCTATCTACATCGCCTTTATTTTTATTAATAAAAAGGCTAAACTTAAACGGGTAGTGGTTATAGATAGCAGTATATTTATCAGGCGGTAAAATAATATACATCATAATAAATATGTAGCGTGAAGTAATGGCCAGCTGTGTTGAAGTTACAGTGCACGTAATGCAATGAATAGACCGAATGAAGTATGTTGGTGTATATAATAAACAGAATGTGTCTAGTAGATCGTGGAGTAGTATACAGTAGTATGAAATAGAAAGAAAATAATATAAGTAAATGGTGATATATGCATACTGGATAACGAATTTACAATGATGAGTATTTGATGACTGATGTCACTCACCACCCATCATCATGTTCAATAGATTAAATGTGTAGTTCAATTACGCGAATGCTATTAAATATAATTATTTGAATCACAAATTATATTAAATTAGCTATTTAATATAATTTGTTAATAAAAACAATATTTGTTTAATTAATAAATGAGATGGTATATATAATCAATATTACACTCGTATTTCTTTGACGATTTATATAGAATGGCATTTATTAGGGAATTATTAATAAAGCAGTGGCACTGTTTGGATTAAATTCAACTTGTCCAATTGTGTTGTAATGCCCGATGCATTGAATTGGGGCATTTCACTGTAAAATAGCTTTTAACCATTTAAACTCCTTGACTTCAACAATGTGCTTGGTGCTATTGGAAAAGAGCTGCTTATATCGTTAGGCTTGCTTAGTGTAGTGGGCGTGTTTGACGAAGAGAGAGGAGCTACTAAAGGTTTGCTACTCGGCTTGTTAGGCACGACAATCTTGAGTAAGTTGCCAGTTTGAGGATTTGAAGGGGCGCCTTTGCTGGTAGTTGGGGAAGCATCTTGACCAAAGTTAGTGTCCGAGGTATCGGAGCTTGGAGGAGAGCCCGAGCTCGCTGGAGTTTGTTTAACATTAGAGCTTTGTTCACTAGGACCCTGATTTACATCTGGCTTTGGATTGCCAGATGTTGGAGCAGATGGAGGAGCAGGTGCCGGTAACGAAAGTGTAGTGGCTTTATTATTGTTACTCGATGGTGAACCCGATTTGTCAGTTGATGAAGGAGCTGAAGGCGGTGGATTAGCTGGAGCTGAAGCTACTGGTGGACTATTATTGCTATCTGATGTTGATCCAGGTGCACTGCTTGGTGTACCGACATTGCCGTTATTGGGTGTAGGTGGCTTATTAATATCGACTGTAGCGGGCGCAGAAGCTGGACTATTAGTCGTATCGGAGTCAGTAGGTGGTGCAAATGGTTTCCCAGCATTGCCAGCATCCGTATTGTTAACTGGTCCTGGATTTGCTCTTATAGCTGAGTTATTTGGTTCGTTGGCTGGCGTCGATCTCATATCCGAAGGCAATGCTCCGCTGATTAAATCACTGCCGTCGTCTGGTGCATTAGTAGAGGGCCGGACATTCTTGCCTGTAAAAATAAACGTGTTAAAAGCAATGCTATTTGTATGATTTAATTCAAGTATACCTGAGGGAGAACTGGACAAAGGAATGGCACCGCTGATTAGATCGCTGCCAGTATCTTTGGAAGGACGGTTGCTATTAGAGTTGTTGTTTCCTTGTCCCGATGGAGAGGGGGGAGGATTAGAGCTGCCTTGATTCACACCTGGGCCTTTTGAGCCTGGGCTCTTTGAACTGGGGCCATCTAAATCAACAGGAAGTGAGATTTGAGGGCGATTGACTATTGGATGGGTTGGTCCCGAGTTTGTATTGGTAGGCGTAGCATCGCTTCCAAAGTTATCGGAGTCACCTGAAGTATTGCCACCTATTGAAGAAGGAGAGGAAGAAGGAGAAGATGATGATGATGGGGAGTTCATCTCAGAAGGCGGAGCTGGAGCATTAAGGTTAGATGGTGTTGATGATGAAGGCATATTATTGGGAGATGCAGGAGGATTGCGAGGGACAGAATCAACTGGTGCCGATACAGGAGATACTGAGGGAGGAGATGCAGGAGTAGATACAGATGGAGAAGAGTCGGAATCTGCTATTCCTATGGGTATATTGACCACTGGAAGAGTTGGTCTTGAATTTGAATTGGAGGGTGTAGCATCTATTCCAAAGTTATTAGAACCATTCGGAATATTGTTATCAACGGGAGAAGAAGGTAAAGGTGGAGAGGACAGCGATGGCGATCTCATAGCAGAAGATGAAGCTGGGGATGCTGATGAAGGAGAGCCAAGGGAGCAGGTACAGAAGATGCTGGTGTAGATGCAGATGAGGAAGGTTATCAACTAATTCTCTTCCAGGATGATTGACCACTGGAAGAGTTGGTCTTGAATTTGAATTGGAGGGTGTAGCATCTATTCCAAAGTTGTTAAAACCATTTGGAATATTGTTATCAACGGGAGAAGAAGGTAAAGGTGGAGAGGACAGCGATGGCGATCTCATAGCAGAAGATGAAGCTGGGGATGCTGATGAAGGAGAGCCAGGGGAGGCAGGTACAGAAGATGCTGGTGTAGATACAGATGAGGAAGGTTCATCAACTAATTTTTTTTAGGATGATTGACTATCGGATGGGTTGATCCCGATTTTGTATCGGAAGGCGTGGCATCGCTTCCAAAGTTATTGGAGTCACCTGGAGTGTTGCCGTTATTTGAAGAGGGCGAAGAAGAGGATGATGGAGCTTTCATCACAGAAGACGGCGCTGGAGAATTAAATCAGATGATGTTGATGATACAGGAGACGTTGAAGGAGAAGAGTCAGAAGATGCAGGTACAAGAGATGCTGGAGTAGATACAGATATTGGAGAGTTAGAGACTGTTCCTTCTTTAGGAGTAGTGATTATCGGAAGCGTTGGTCCCGAATCTGTATTGGAAGGTGTAGTATCTACTCCAAAGTTATTAGAATTATTTGGAACATTGTCACTTCTTGGGGAGGAAGAAGACGAAGAAGGAAAGGATAGCAACGGAGATTTCATAGCAAAAGATGAAACTGGAGAATTAAGATTGGATGATGTGACGACGAAGGCGTGTTAGTGAAGATGTGGAGAAATAAAAGGTATAGAATTAGAGGTTGACGATACAAAGAATACTGAAGAGGAAATAAAGGATGCAGGTACAGAAGATGCTTGATTAGAGTTGGATGAAAAGGAAACAGATGCTGGTAATGTGAAGAAATAGTTTGGAAGATGCAGGCACAGATGATGCAGGGGTAGAAACAGATGGCGAAGAAACAATAATGATGATTGTGAAGAAGACGAATTAAACAATGGTAAAAAAGACGCAAATGATGAAAAGTTGGAAGTAATGCAGAAGATACGGAAGATGGAATAGACAATGCTGTTGATGCGGGAGAAGAAAAGAAAGATGCATTTGATATAGTGCTAGTTGCTGTTTGAGAAGGTAAAGAACGGCTAGCTGAATCTTTTACTGGTTCTGATGCGTTATCGTGTGGAGTTGCAGCATTAGTTATATTCAAGCTATTGCCCGATGATCTCAGGCCAGTAGGTGAGGCAGGTGCGCGAAAACGAGCTGAAGTTGAACAGAAGCAAAAGAAATGGTTTGGGAGGGATTGGCAAATGAAGATGTAGCTGTAGCTATCAAGAAATTGTTCGTACCTGTAGTAGATGGTTTATTCGATGTCTTACTCGATGAACTATTCGGCGTCTTATTCGATGGCTGATCGGAGAAGTTACGATGAGATGTAACATTAGATGTAGGCTTTTGGCAGCTGTAATCTTTATGGGATTTGTAGCAACGTCGGTGCGTTCTTGCTTGACTAATGGCCCACTGGGAGCAGCTAAAATCGACCGCTGTGCCAATGTGAAGATTGGCTACGTAGGTGCCATTCCAATGCCATCCAGCAGCGCAATTACACTTTTCACTTAGCTGATCGCAAGCTTTACGGGCACACTCGAGGAAAAGATTATCGCATCGCTCTTTACAGGCATAGCGGCTATGGTAACAATTGCTATGCCGATTGATACAGTGATGATAATCTTTAGGCCAAGAAGTGCGTAGCATATGGCCAACAGACGTGGTCGTATTACTGGGGATGGCATATTCCAATGGGCAGTGAGTTGGAGGTCGAGTAGTGGCGGTGGATGATTCTGCCTGAGTATCATACACCACCATTCCTAAAATAAACAGAACAGCCGACCATCTTAACGATGGCCATGTCTGTGACATAGTTAATGCGGACATGCTACAATATCGTAGCGCTGAATAAAATATGACTAGATGTAGTAACAACTAAACAAAAAACTGCAAGATGTACAGGGATATCGGTTACCGAAGCCGAGCCGAGGTGTCAATGCAATGCCTTTAAGTAAAATGCTGATAGTGAAGTTTTTCTCAAGAAAACCAGTTTGGCCGTGGCTGTTTTCAAGGATGTCGGTAAATTGTGTGTGTGTGTGTGTATGTATGAACAGTAAACAGGTCGAACAAACGATAGGCGAGCCGAAGACAACAGTGGCTGTTGATGTTTTATTTGGTAAATAGTCATGCCAAAGGCTACAGCAATATGCCAGTCGTGCATGTGCCCTTGGGCATCACCATGTTCTAACGTGGTACATATAGGATGGTAGCACCTAGGCCTTTGGAGTAATCGTTATCATAGAATTTCTATATCCTTATTGCTGCAACTATTCTCTGTTGGGCATTTGATAAGCTATAATTGATTATTTATCATCGCTAGGCAGAATAACTGCAAAGTCTAGCAAAAAGAAGCCTAAACTAAGTAATATGCCATAGAAGCTGCAACGCCCTTTCTTGAACGTCATGGCCATCGCATCTTGTATTAATTTGTAAACGTCATAATATGTTGGACTAGTTTGGCAATGTTGATGAAGAATGCAGAATATAAATATTGTCGAATGGTTAATAAAACATTATTTCTTAAATTCAATGTAATACTATACTGTATATTTAGTTTGCAATTACATTTTTAACATAAATATAAATTAAAATGCTAGGTAATTAAATTAAGTAATATTTGTAATATATTGGTATTTCAGCAATGTACGTATTGTAATTAATATATACAACAATTGTAATAGCTTAATAGATGTTATTATTTTATATAGCAAATCTTAGTCTGTTTTTAATTCAATAAAAAAAGACATTGTTATAACAATAATAATAAAATGATGTAACATTGACCAGGTAACCAACGGAGAAAAAAATAAAAGTGATAGCTTAGTCAAATGTTTTAATATCAATTTAATAAAAATATCGTTAGTATCAAATGGCTTTAACTTATAGCAATAGCTCAAATCAGCATATTTATAATAAAAGTCGTAAATGTATAGATTCTGCTAATTAAATAAAATGAATTGGATTATAAAAGGGCATTTTATTATTAGTTGAGTAACAGTATTACGTATTTATAATATTGTTGAATAATAAAAGTTATAAAGCTAAAAATCCCTGATGGGAAAAAAGCTAATTACAATAAATACAACGGATTTTAATTTAAAGCTTTGTTTACTTACGTAATTTGGTTAATTTTAGCAATACTAACAGCGATCCAATTGTGTTTTATTTGTTAAAAGACTTTCAATGATATAATTGTAGTAAATGCAATTCAAAAATATAATACAAAAATATGCTTTGTGAAAATTAGCATTAATAATATTAAAACAATAGATGATGTTGAGATAAACGTTTTTATTGAAGAATAAACACAAGCTACTAATGAAACAGCTATCAAAAATAAAACGTACCATTAATGAGTATTCAAGCTGCGATAAACGCCATTACAAAAAATGAGGTATGATGTAAACAAAATTTTTTTATTAAAAATACTTTATTGCTCAAATGCATTATTATAACCAAACACAGTGACTTTGACGAATATCATTAATAAAAAATTAGTATATCTTACGTGCAGCTGACCTATTTATTTATAAAAATTCAACCTGAAAATTGAGAATAGACATATGGACACTTAATAGTATGTTAATAATCAACTAAATTTAGTATGACTTGTATGTCGAGTTTTTGTGCTGTTGCTTATGTGGGACGCGAACAGTGCAGTTTAAGAAAGTACCCGGTTTCTGGTTCTCATAAGTGCGGTTGACCAGGGTGCAGTTGTTACAATGAACCTTGGTGCCATTAGTATAGGTATAAGTGCTATTGGCGTAGGCGACAGGAACCAAGTAGTATTCAAACTTCTTATGCTTCTTATTTGGGTGCTTACCGTAACCTTCGTTAACCTCTTCATACTCATCGTTGCAGTCTTCATCACCATAAGAGTCCTTTGATGGATACTGGATGTTATTATTACTTGAGTACACTGGCGGAGATGGAGTGTAGACAGGAGTGGTTTCACATAGCGTAGAAGTGGCAGGTGGAGGAGTGTAGGTAGGCGTATCACATGGAGTAGTGGTAGTTGTAGTATAAGTGGCGGATGGAGTGTAGACAGGAGTAGTCTCACATGGCGTAGAAGTGGCAGGTGGAGGAGTGTAGGTAGGCGTATCACATGGAGTAGTGGTAGTTGTAGTATAAGTGGCGGATGGAGTGTAGACAGGAGTAGTCTCACATGGCGTAGAAGTGGCAGGTGGAGGAGTGTAGGTAGGCGTATCACATGGAGTAGTGGTAGTTGTAGTATAAGTGGCGGATGGAGTAGTGTAGACAGGAGTAGTCTCACATGGCGTAGAAGTGGCAGGTGGAGGAGTGTAGGTAGGCGTATCACATGGAGTAGTGGTAGTTGTAGTATAAGTGGTGATGGAGTGTAGACAGGAGTAGTCTCACATGGCGTAGAAGTGGCAGGTGGAGGAGTGTAGGTAGCGTATCAATGGAGTAGTGGTAGTTGTAGTATAAGTGGCGGATGGAGTAGTGTAGACAGGAGTGGTCTCACATGGCGTAGAAGTGGCAGGTGGAGGAGTGTAGGTAGGCGTATCACATGGAGTAGTGGTAGTTGTAGTATAAGTGGTAGATGGAGTGTAGACAGGAGTAGTCTCACATGGCGTAGAAGTGGTTGGTGGAACTGTACCATAAGTGTCGCTAGTTGAAGTAGCAGTGACAGGTGGAGGAATGTAAGTAGACGTAGTTGTAGTATAAGTGGTAGATGGAGTAGTGTAGACAGGAGTGTTCACATGGCGTAGAAGTGGCAGGTGGAGGAGTATAGGTAGGCGTATCACATGGAGTAGTGGTAGTTGTAGTATAAGTGGGGATGGAGTAGTGTAGACAGGAGTGTCTCACATGGCGTAGAAGTGGCAGGTGGAGGAGTGTAGGTAGGCGTATCACATGGAGTAGTGGTAGTTGTAGTATAAGTGGCGGATGGAGTAGTGTAGACAGGAGTAGTCTCACATGGGGTAGAAGTGGTTGGTGGAACTGTACCATAAGTGTCGCTAGTTGAAGTAGCAGTGACAGGTGGAGGAATGTAAGTAGACGTAGTTGTAGTATAAGTGGTAGATGGAGTAGTGTAGACAGGAGTAGTCTCACATGGGGTAGAAGTGGCAGGTGGAGGAGTATAGGTAAGCGTATCACATGGAGTAGTGGTAGTTGTAGTATAAGTGGTAGATGGAGTGTAAACAGGAGTAGTCTCACATGGGTAGAAGTGGTTGGTGGAACTGTACCATAAGTGTCGCTAGTTGAGGTAGCAGTGACAGGTGGAGGAATGTAAGTAGACGTAGTTGTAGTATAAGTGGTAGATGGAGTAGTGTAGACAGGAGTGGTCTCGCATGGTGTAGTAGTTGGCGTGGCTATACTATAATTATCACTAGCTGGAGTAGATGTATACACAGATATAGCTGGAGTAGTATACGCAGGTGTAGCAGGAGTGGTTATATAAACATCCGTAGCTGGGGTAGTATATGCTGGCGTGGCCGGGGTATATGCTGGCTGAGCCGGAGGAGAAGCATTGGTATCATAAGCTGGTGGGGCCGGATTATATGCGACCGATGGTCCATATGCATTGTTTACATTGGCATCCTCAGTCGGGGCAGCCTGGACCGTAACGCTGTTAAGGGCTACAAAAGCAGCAATCAACGTGAGATATTTGAACGAATGCATGGTGGATGGTTTATGTTGAAAATAAACAAACGGCAAGTTTTTAAATCACAATGTGCCGTAAATAGATATAATACGAATGTTTTGCTAATGGCAGGGCAGTGGTAGAATGCAAATGGCTGGTAAAATGCTTGATACTTGATGCTTGAGGCGCGAAGATGCAAAACAGGTGTGGGGGTGCTTAGAACTTAGCTTTGATGGCGATATATCGGATTTTTATAGCTATGCAACTTTGCAAAGGCCGATAAACGAATATAGACTGTGCAACATTGATTCGACAATAGACATTGACTTTTTGTTCTAAAAATAAGTTACGCTTTTGTTGTTTCCATCATTGTGTCTAGCCCTTACTTTAATGGATTAAGCCATTCGACAAGAACTTTCTGATTCTAACACGTGTTGAAAATACATAGTTATTCCATAAACGATAATAGTTTTGATTGTTTTTGGAAATGAGTACTTAATCGTCACAAATATCAGTATTTATAGATAAGACTTTTCCCCTGCTATTAATAATCTTGGTCAAGTTGCAATGATCATCCGAGTTACAAATACACGCGCACGCAGTCCAATAAATAGCAAATGGTCTGTAATTGGCCACATAATTGGCGATAAGAAGTTTCGCGATAGCCGAACAGAACAGTGACTAATTAAAATAGATAGCCGATGTCGGTTAAACTGGATAATCTTTGTTCGATAATATGTTCTTAGACTTTTGCAGGATGTTTTATAGTTAGCATTTTCTATTGTCTGTAAATTAAAGCAATTTTTGTTCTTTAAATAATTTACTCAAATCTTCAAACTTGATTTTTCAGTTCCTTAACTTAATTTGCTCAATCTCTTTTTCTAATTGTCAGTAAAATTCAATTTAACTAATGTTTACAACATGTGCCATATGGAAAAATACTACTCTCGCATAGAAACAGTATATAGACGAAAGAACTGTGCGTTTTATTCGACATTGTTCTAAATTAATAATTTTTTGCCATTGCTAGATATGGTAATGTAAATTAGCTGTTTTTCCCACGCACGGAAACAACAGTTTTTATTTTTAATGTGATTTTTAATCGCGTAAAAATAGTTATATGTTTGAGTGGCTTTTAACAATTGAATAATAAACATTTTTGTTTAATTTTATGCATACATATATGCTTATATTCTTAATAGTTTATTAATCGAAGCATTATAATTTATATGGTTTCTCATATTAGAGATGAGGGAATAACTGCGTAGAAGCCATAGACCTTGAACTGGTCTAAGATAAGACGTGTTCTATCAGAAATTCTTTGTAGTTGTCATAATCTGACGGCCTGTAATTATAATCATATTCGCATACATGCTGATTGTTATTTACTTATCAAATTAAATAAAATGTTTCAATTGTATCATGCTATGTGTCATTTAAACTTATTATGCAGTTTACTTTGCATCGGCATCTTATTACCAATTTAGTATGATCTAGGCGTTGAATGTAATTATTATATTGCATCCAATCTATTAACATAATGATGAGTGGTGAGTGCCATCAATCATCAAATACTCGTCATTGTAGACTTATTATCTAGCACGCATATATCCTCTATTCACTATATCATTTCCATTATATTCTATACCATTTATATCATCATGTGATATACTAGACACATCCTATTATTTATATGTTCAATACACATCACTTTCTCCACTCATTGGACTATATACACTATAGTTATAACATCATTTTATATGATTTTTTTACTGTACATCTATCATTTATCTATCATTCTATACTCCCCTAGTCTTCCTCTATCCAAATCCGTTTTTATTTTTGTTCTAGTTTATTATTAACAAATGTCGACTAATTCCGCTCATTTACTCATGCCCATATACACTGCAACTTTAATGCCGTTATTCACGCTTTACTTTGTATATTCATTCTAATAGATACTATTTTATTATATAGTAATTAAACACTACTTAAAACTAGTGTCTATTTATTGCTAGCTTTATTGTCTGTAAAACTCAACTCATTCATTCAATTAGTCACGCCGAATGTAACTTCACTCTATTATTTGTAGACTTTTTTACCATTTTAGTTCATTTTATGCCATTGTATATTCTAGTAGCTATGCTCTATTCGTAAAATTGTACGTTTATCGTCAGCTCATTTGTTGCAAAGTCCAGTTTAGTCTGCCTCTTTTACTCATTGCGCATTCATACATACAAAATTCAATGACACGTAGACCATTGGTTAATCAACTAGCAACATTATTGTAAACGAATATTGTCATACCCGGCTATGACAACGTTTCTTATTGCTTAAATACACCATCAATGACGGTCGTTGTCTAATAGTAATAATAATATTACTTCAGTACAAACTCGTTATCTTTGATTAAGCGGCATCACAATAATTATTGCCGAACATGTTGAAAGTCTCTAGGAATACCTGTATTTTCTCACGTTTCTCCATTATTCCTCATGAACCAACCATTGACACCCATCAGCTCCGTTCCGAAGTGTCAAGGTGTCATGTTAAGGCCATTCTGCGCGCTTAACCACCACCAGGTTATATTGCCTGATAAACATGTGGATTTAATCGTGTGATGCGTAATCCAATTATCCGCATCATAATGACTTGTTTATGAATAGTTTGCAGTTTATTAAACCATCACGCCCTTTCACAAATGACAATTGTTCTTTACAGCGATAACTGTTTATTTGGAACCATAGACATTATAGTATGGGCGCATATCAATCCTACTACCAGGTGCCAAGCCTTGATGCGTAAAAAAAATAGATAATTTTATTAAAATATGGTAAGGTGTATTCATCGCTGATATAATTTAATGTCTATGTACACACTTAATTCAATAAAGGAGTGTTATTTAATAGTGACTCAATAAGCGAGTGAGTGGGTAGCTGAGTGAGTGAGTGAGTGAGTAAAGCTACAGATGGCGAGAGATAAGAGCGTGAAATAGAAGCAGGTGAATTGCCTTTGCGATTCCCCTTGTTTGTTTTTCTCTTTTACAACACCTCTTTCATTACAGTCCATTCTTTACACCTCTATCTACTCTCGTGTCTCCTTCCTTCCGTCCTTCTTTTTTACCTACAACCACTACAAATACCTAACAATAACAGCAAAAGTGCGCGCGTATAACTAACTATATTATTATTTGGCCGAAACCGATCTGGACGCATGTTGTAGGCCGTAAGTCAAGTCGACTGTTTATATACCGTTGGTTATTGACTTTTCTCTTCTATCTTTGCTTCTCCTCTTCCAGCACACCTACTATCAACACTTATCGTAGATACATGGGCACGTGCAACTAGTCTATTTGGGTGGGCACAATCAATGGTTTATACTTGACTGCACTGCTACACCTGCGCTACCGTTGCTATCTATTCTCATTCCATTGCCTTTTATCTATAGTACTACGCAGCATTCATCATTCTCTCTACGCTTTCCGTTTATTATTATTATTATTGCTATAAGCAGCGCGTATTATTGCTATTAACAGCAATAGCTATAACATACTTCTACGACCTTTCTACTACTTCTACTACTACTATTCTACTTCTATCAGATTTTTCATCTTCTTTTCTACAACAAATAGTCAGATTACGCAAGGACACCTTGCTATTGTTGGCTTTTCTTGCTTCTCTGATTTGTACCGCATTAACATACAGCAATAACTAAAACAATCACTAGCACTACAACAATCTTTAACGGCGGCGGCGACAATAAAAACGACGACGACGACTGCTAGCCATTGCGTAATACTGCTATTTTGTACTACTACCATTGACGCTTACCACCTTAACAACAACGACTGCAGCAACAATAACAACAATAACAATAGTAGCAATAACGACTTTAACCGACAGGATTAGTATTTAGTCGTTTATATCTACACTATCTCTTATTACCCCATACTACTTTTTCTACCATTGCCATTTCCACTACTACTACCATTACTACTACAGCACTGGTAAGTAACTGTGAAAGGATATAGAAAAAGATAATGATGAAAATGGCGCTATGTGAATATCAATGTTTTCACACGCATCAGTAGTTGGATAAGTGTCGCTAACATGCATATGCTTACATTTGACTTGACACATGCTTTTATATGACTGCCGATCATCTATTTTAATTGTGTTAATTTGATGAATGGTATGGCTGTGATCACTCCCCTTTTATACATTTATTATTACGGGATGGGGATATTAATAGAACAAGTGGCTATTGGTTCAGAGTACTAATTGTTATTTTGTTGATATTAGTTTATTATTTAGTTTATCTTCTATACTGCGCTATTATATATTATGGATGTATATGCGTTAACTCGAAAAGAGAGACCGCGTAATCCTTCTATGGCTCCTATTCAGACCACAACACCTGACATGGCTACAGGTGTCAAATCCACGACAGGTGCCGGTGCCGGTACTGGCGCGACAACTACGGCTTCTCGACCACCTTCTGCGTCTTCATGGGTGTCTACTACGTCTTCATTATCGTCACAAATGTCGCGTCCCACAGCTCATGGACCGGAACAGTCTGCCACATCAGGTACAGCAAATAGCATGATGGGCCAAAACAATAAAGCTCGGCGATCCGTACAAGGTCATGCCTCGTGGTCAACCGGCTCTGGTGCTTCTGGGGCTGCTGCCAACGTTCAGTCTTCGTTACAGTCGCCTATGACTGCGACAAGTGCAACGCCGAGCAATTTAAGCAGTCACAGTCGAACACGCCCGTCTTTGCTACTTGGTAAAAGTGTATCGGCTGGTCGAGTTGCGACACCAGATGTTGATCGCAGCTGGGGAGAAGTTACCGGGCTGCCTACCCGTGTGCACTGGAAGGTACGAGTTAGTCATAAGTCAAATCAATTAGACTGTATATTAATTATTATTTTGTATCATAGCCGGACGATCATGCAGACCGATGTGCCTCTTTTACGTGTCAAAAGCCATTTACACTCTTTGAACGTCGGCATCATTGTCGTCGCTGTGGAGAGATCTTCTGTGCTTCATGCTCGGCCAATCTATTGCCATTAGATCAGGATGCGGAATATCATCCAGCCGGTGTCATGTCCCGTGTATGTGACCGGTGTATGAGCGAGGCTCAGAAAGCAGTAGCTAAACGAGAGGCGCGACGACAAGCTAACGGACGAGCTAGTGGAGCAACATCGATTGCTTCCTCGCCAGGTGCTAGTACCGATTCAACGATGACCGGTACGGGCGGTGCAGTCTATCCACCGGCTGTGGCAGTAAACAACGACGGTAATGATCGTTTACTTTTACGTACGCCAGAGCACACAAGCAATGATGCTCCTTCACCAGTTGCCGCCTCATCCGCTACTAAAGAAATTGCTATTAATACGTCACAACGCACCAATGCTCAAGATCCAAGTCTTAATCCCATTCCTTCGGTACCACACGACTGGACATGGTCTACCTTTTAGCGATAATAACATAAATGAATACAACAGCTTTCTTTTCCTTCTGTTGTTGTTATTGGATATGGCTACTACAAACATGACGGCGACTACTACTATTTCTACTTTTACTACTACTACTACTACTACTACTATCACGATTATTATTACTATTATTTCTGACTATGGCTGTAGTTTAGTATTCCTTTTTATCATTTAGACCATCAATAGTAGTGTATACACATATGTATACATGACTGATCCGCTTTATAATGCATCGATGATTGTTTTAAACTATATACATACGTATGAATTGGGCTATATAAACGACGATGACAATAACAACATTAACAATAGCAGTAGTAAATGTATTATTTTTATCTACAGTGATTCTCAAATGTATTATTTTTAAAAACAGTATTTTACATTTAAATCATTTAGCAATGAAGTGTAATAATAAAAGTCTATCTATCCACTAAATCGGTATACTATAAAACAGATTGATAGTAAATGAATTGCTAATGAAATATTATACTAAATAATCTACCATTTAAAATTTGCTACCTTTGCCTGGCATCTATAAATTACTCCACGTAAAGACAAGATAGTCCAACTTGTTAAATAGACGGAAAGTAAAATTAACATGTTTTAAGATGTAAAAAGATAAACCATTAGCTTAACAAGCTGAGGCACATGCTTTAATTATTAAACTAGCAGAATTTCAGTATCCACATATGGTCAATTTAACATCAAATAACGTAGTTGATCTCAATTGTACAGATGATTTGCAGTCATTTAAATTTAATAATTGGTTTTGAATACTCATTGGTAACTTTGGTATTTAAATCAAAATTGCTGTATTTATGCAGCTATTCAGAATAGCCAGTGGTACGCTGAATGTTAGCTAAATCAACAACCCGAATTCTACTTACTGGAGTTGACCAGGAGGGGCGCGAAAGAGTCATATCAGTCACATTATTGAAAAGAGATTGATGATTGGCTGTCTTCACGTCGGAATTCAATCGGACTGTTATTGTTATTTCTTGCTTTGTATGTAGAAATGCATAACACAGACAACTACGATCAAACTCAATATTAGTCAAGTAGAATGATAGCTAGATGTGTTGCTTATACGGCATTAAACTAAATAGATTGGCTATTATTATGGCAATCGTATGTTTAAAAATACAAAACTACTAAATTATAAGTAATAATGTTAAATTGCTTAATCGAATTTAAACGCTGTTCGATTAAAACAATTGTCATAAAGTATCGAATATGGCGGTACAAATCCAAGTTATTTGTATATTGTAACATTATTGCATATCATTAATTCATACTTTGCGTCTATGATAGTATCTGACAGACGACAAAATATAGCATACTTAGCAATGTACGCAATAATATTGGCCTTGATCGCATAGCTATTTCTAAAAGTAACGTTGAGTTTGATGTGCCTTGTGATCAATTGGTATGTATTAGTAGGCAACTGCAGATATAAAGTTAAATTCCGCTACCATAGTGGCTCTAGTAATACTGGCCACGTATTATCAAGGTACGCATAAAAGGTGCTGGAATAGCATGCTGCTTAACATCAGATATGAATTTGATAAATAGCAGATTACTGCTGAATAATTATCCTACTGCCAATAATCACATGGATCTCAACCATCATTGAATGTATAGCTGTATTCATATCTGACTTAATTAATGCTGATGGGTTTATATTTCTAGCGCGTTTATTATCCGGTAATGCTGTCGTAGCGTATTTAAATTTAGCACACATTAAGGTCTTTATTTCTATCGATGCACAATAGAGGAGTTCACTGCCATGTAGTCTGCAAACGAGCATTGTATACATGCAGCCATCCAGCTTGCTATTATCGTATTCTACAAAGTTATTTTTAGGATGCATAACAGGTTTATTATAATATGTAGTTGGCCTTGTCATATTAGAAATAAAACTTGATGAATGCAAAGTGTTGCTTTTGAGCCACATTAATTCTTTCAATTGTTCAGTCAGCATTTTATTAACATACACACTAACACATTTATTATTTTATACTATATTATTGCTACATATGCTCCTAGCTCACAATGCCAATTATTGATTATAATAGCCAGAGGTACGCTGAATGGATTAACAGTAGCATGAAGCAATGGGGAGCTCGCCTTCATTTACTTGGTGAAATGAACATATTTGATTTTCTTATGGAGGCTTCCGGCGATATTGCTAAGCAACGCCTTCGATTGTCTAGCATACAAATTCAAGTTTTAATGTTCATTATAGCGTCTTTATCTTTGGGCGCAACCTTGCTACTGCCAGCAAAATGCTCATATCGCGACCTCGTAGTATGATTCCATGGTGTTGCTTCATTCCTTCTGCCTCGGGAATTATAGCCAGTCTAATGTCTATATTTATGTTCCTAAATTTTCCTACTAATTGCCGAATTATGATATGGGTTTTGACGTTCAGTATATCACTTACAATGGTTGGTAATAGTCTAATACTGCTTCAAAAAGTCTATTTGGTACTTTGCCGAGAAAGATGGGTACTATATATTAGTATTCCGCTCATATCGCCACAGCTCGCCTATGCCTTCATCATGATTTATTGTGATTTTACCACTTTAGAAGAAAAATATGGCTGTGTGTTGTACTATCCTCAGTTTCTTCTGTTTTATTGGCTTTCGGTCAATCTATCAATTAACATATTATTTTCAGCTATCTTTTGCCACGTTGCTTTAAAGCAGTATCGCTTATTTGGATCGGATGCATGGAAGAAACTGGCACGCAATGGAATACAAACCATGTCCTTGGCCGCGTTATGCAGTATTTTTGTTCAATTCTCATAATCACTTCTAGGGGCAAAGCTTATTCTGATCATTTTTTTGTTGTGGATTGGTAAGTAATGGTAGATGGCTGTTTACATAAAACTGACGCACAAATAGGATTATTGTTACAACAATATTAGTTAATCATTGCAATAATATAGGCAAAAATACTGGATCTGCACATCGTCCAAAAACCGATCATATTCTTAAGTTATCGCAAATTGCCACCGCAAAGTCCATAGATTACTGAGAAAATATAATTATTGTATTCTGGCTATATGTTGAATGAGCAATTTACCATGTAAAACGCTTTTATAAATAAAATTTATATTTCTTTAATTTGCTGTAATGATATGAATATTGCCAGGATGATTGTGTAATACAAAGTTATTATATTAATAAAATTTGCTATTGTAATATAAACACCGAGTAAAATATAATGTATAGATGTATTATTGGTTATAATGCAATATATTCATCGTTATTTTGTAGTGTAACAATGTGGCTAGCTAATTGATATTATTATAAATTATCAGCAAAACACCGAGTGTAATATAAAAAATAAAGATTATTAAGTTATTAATTTCTTTTATTAAAATATATAGCTAAATGTCTATCAAACTACTTAAAAATCTATAATTATTAGTATCGAAAAACCGAGGGCTGTCATTGAAGAGTTTAAACTTGTTGGTAATTGTAAATGATGTTACTACATTCTTAAGTATAAAACCAAAAAATGTACAATTAAAAGTATTAAGTACATATTTAATTATTGAATATATACCAACAATTGTAATAGCTTAGTCAAATGTTTTAATATCAATTTAATAAAAATACCATTAGTATCAAATGACTTTAACTTATAGGAATAGCTCAAATCAGCATATTTATAATAAAAGACATTTGGTAATTAAATAAAAAGGGACATTTTTAAAGATTCACTTTTATCAAACATTAGTTGTCATAAAACATATATCAGTAAAATAGTGAATATAGATAGAAAGACTAAACGGAAATTAACCTATTTTGGAAAGTAAATTATTAACGTATAAATAAAAGAATTATTATTAAAAACAGATCAATGCAAGCTATGTACTTGGCGCTATTTTTTTTATATTCGTATTTATACTGAAAGCAAATTAAGTTAATAAAATTTGTAATACAATATAAAATTAGAATATGATAACCGTCAAAAACATACATAGCAATATCATACTCAAGTCGAAATAAAGCAATAAAATCCACTGGATCAATTTGGTTTATTATTGTTACTATATTGATTTGGTTACCATTAATGTCTAAGGACGTTGGAAAGTAATGGTAGGCGAGCGCCAGATATCATAATCTTTGGTGTTTTCAATTTGGCCATAAGAACGAAGTGCCATTAATTTAATATAATATTTACCATTAGGAAGTCGCTTAGAAATACCGGACTTATCGTCAGGGATGACTTTACCAAGCCAGAGTGTCCTATAAGCTTTTTTATCACCAACATCATTACGGCCGACCCATTCAGAGGTAACACCAGGTAGACGGCCAAGCGAAGTATTAGTATTGGCATCAAAGACAAAAGCGGTAACATAGCGTGATGCAAAATCAATTTTGTAGGATAGTAGAGGGAAGCTAGTTTTAGTCAAAGTGTAGGTGTCGTTTGATCCTGTTGAGTTATCTTCTTTGAAGTGGCCACATTTGTAAATGACGGTAAGTCTTTAGTGGCTTGCAATACATGAATATTACTTAAACGGCCCTTGATACCAAGATAAGGAACATGGACAGCTTCGTTAGAAAGAGATTTGCTTGAATTGGTGTTAGGTGAAACGACAACGTAGCCAGAGAAAATCCAGAGCTGGCTTTCGGGAAGGCTGGCCGGCTGAGTGATGTGCACATCAACATCGACAGTTTGCTTTGGCTGGACTACAATGCTACTGGCAGAGAAACTGACTCGGCAGGTACATCACGTAATTCTGGCTTGACAGGAGGAACGCCATTGTCATCGAGACCGCGTACTGAGACGGCCGGTCGATGCGTGACAGTGTAGGTGCGTTTCTCGCTGCCTGTATTAGTGATTTGGATGGTGCGTACTTGAGCGTTGCCCTTGCGATTGCCAAGATATTGCGTGTCGTTTAGGGCAAGACGAGATGGCTTAACATGAAGCGTGTTAAAGATTGCACGTTCTACGTCGATAAGGCCGGCACCTTGTAAAGCAACAGAGCTTGTAAGCTGATCAGCACGCACTTCAGTTGTAGGACGTGCGGAGTTTTGGAATGCCTCGCGCATTCGTTGTTGATCAATGGTTTGTGCAGTGGTGTTGAATTTGATTTTCTGAGAAGTACTTCCATCGAATGGATGTTGCGTAATATTTAGTCCCTTAACTTGTAGATAAAGTGCAACCGAGCCAACGACATAAGGTGTTGCCATAGAAGTGCCACTTTCAGTGGCATAGCTGCCCTTAGCCAATGGATAAGTCGAGTAGATAAGACCACCAGGTGCACCAATATCAGGCTTGATCTCGGAACGAGGGCCTGGTCCCCAAGAGGAAAAGTCGGCAATGTGACCACCTGTTGGATTAGAAAATTCAACGATATTAGTACCAAAATCAAGCTTTAGTGGACCTTTGCTTAAACGCTTGGCAAAATCTTCACCGGTCGATTGCTCGATGCCCACGAATGGAATCTTGATTTCTGGATCTTCACCACCGGGTGCCAAGATGCCAAAAACGTTATTATAAATGATTACGGCACTAGCACCAGCTTTTTGTGCATTGAGTGCTTTTTGTGGAAAAGAGCAGCTACCACGCTTGATTAGTGCAATCTTGCCAGTCAAGTTCAGTTTGATAGAATCGCAACCAATGGATGCAGCACCCGTTCCAACTGCAACAACTTCTGTAGTATTGAAGTTAAGACGTTGATCAGCCTTTGATGATTGGTAAGGGATCTTGCGGCTAGCATCGCCATTAATTGTAAAGGTGTAGGCTTGATATTTGACATTGTCCAAAGCAGCAACAGAGAACACACTTGGAGCCACACCAGGTGACGAAGCTTCCCAAATACCGTTGGTTGCAGAATTACCCATGGCAGCCACAACAATGAGTCCTTTACGTGTAAGCCACTCGGCTACGACAGTATCAAAGCTTTGTGGCCAGTTACCATCGCCACCTAAAGACAAATTAATAACATCCATGTTTTGTATATAGGCCAGCTCCATGGCTCGGACAATAATATCGTCATCAGCTCTGCTATCACATCCAAAAACACGATAGGCACCAAATGTCACACTAGGAGCGACACCAACAAACGACTTATCACGAGCACCGATAATACCAGCAACATGTGTGCCGTGGCCCATACAATCGCGCGGATCAGCATCTTCAACGGGTTTATTTTTATCATTATAGTCGTCGCCAACAAAATCCCATCCATAGGCCACACGGCAATTTGTGCCAAAGCAGCCGCCCAGCGCGGGATGCATGTAATCAATGCCAGAGTCAATAACACCGACCTTGATACCTTGGCCTTCAAGATTGTATTTACTGTGAAGAGTTTCAACACCAGTCATTGAATGGTAATAGGGAAAGGTGGCATTTTGCGTAGTACCGGTGACATGCATACGAGGCGGAGCAACAGAGCGAAGCGGCCAGACACGCTTGACTTGGGCTAGTTCTTAATTTGCTCCATATCGCCGTCGTCGACCTCGATGCTAATGGAGTTGAGGGCAACAGTAAGCGCGCCACGTTCATTGAACGGGATGTTAAGCAACCGGATGCTCTTACGAAGCTCTTCCTGCTCAACAGTAACACCTGGTGATCCTGGCTCCGTGTGTAGTTCGATCATGTAGGCATTTTGAATAATAGCCGAGTCTTTGGGCTGTGGAGCTGGCGCAATAAATGTTTGGGAAGCAATTTTTTGAGTTTGCGCAACTGCACTGTAGGCAAAAGACGCCAAAAGTATTGCTGCTATAAGCAACGATTTCATGGCAAAAGTTGATTCTGGTTCAAAATACAGGAACCAAAAGTGAAATAAAGACGTAAAATTGGATAGATTTTGGAAATAAAGAAATATCAAAAGCTAAATAGAGTCGTAAACAGGGGCATAAGGGTAGGAATAAGGTGGCGTTAAGCAAGACCGGTAAAAATATTGATGTATTAATTCGGGCAAGTTCAGTAATTCAAACAAGCTTTAAATAATAGCTAGTCAACTCGGACAATTGAACATCTAAATTGTTACACAATGTACATTTTTGAGACTGCTTTTACATCCAATAGTTCGACTGTCGAGTAAATGAATGGATAAAAGACTAAAGCTGTAATATTGATATCGATTTAGCGTGTCAACACAGCATTTTTATTTAAAACAGGCCAATTGTTCACGTTTGGAAAGATATAGCACACTAATAAATGTTCTAGATCATTTTTGCTAGTATAAAACGCCATTATTTTGTTTGGATGTAGAAAGATCCAACTCATCGGTTAATGCACTAAAGTCACAGGCCTAAGATTCGCAGTACTTAATTAGGCCTTGGAGTTGGCTTTCGCCTTAATGGTATGTGATTTTTGAAACACGCTCGGAATGCCAGTAAATTATTTGTTTTCTTACAAACAAATAAACATATTGCTTTTAGATTATCGATTAACAATTTAAAGGAAAATAGCGTTATTATACAGTTACATTTCACGTGTACGTCTAGGCCCAAGCTTGCTAAAATGAAATTTTGTTTTAAAATAAATTTCAATATATACTGACTTTAGCTTTCAAAGCTAGCTTAAATCAGAGATTCATAGCAAAAGTTGCAGCTGTATAGATTTTGATAATAAGCTAAAGTGAACTGAAGTAATAAAATTATTACTATTAATGGAACAATATTATTATATATATAAATAATAAAAAAAGCATAAATGTTGAAAAATGAAGTAATAAAAATAAATTATTACTATTATATTACATGTGACAATATGTTTGTATTTTATAATATAACAATTTAAGCACTTTTAATTAATACCTTAGTTATTATCTTAGGAATAAAGCTTTATTATAAAAGTTGATTCCAAATTGACAACATTAATAAGTCATTGCAAATAACCGAAAAAAAATTAATCACTATCATCATCAGGTAATGGATAAAACTTTTTAGAAACTTGCATTGCTTCTGCAACTCGTCTTTGCTCAATTACTTTGACCTTTGATAGTCTGGTCTTTAAATCTTCCTCGATGCATTTGAGCATTTGCAGCATAGAATGCCAACGCATTCTTAAACCTTCCACTTGAAAATGAAACACAATGGATCTCGGTAAAGTTTGAACTATAAGTGTTTTTGTCATTGTGTCGTAGTCATTGCCATCATCAAGTGCTTGAAATGCTATGTACTGAAGATGACCAATGAACCTAGCCATGGCAAGTACAATTTCTTTCAAGCCTTGTACCGCCTTGTTACTGTCGAGTTTCTGTGTTGCTTGTTTTTCGGATTGTTCCGTCTTAGCTTTATATGCTTTTTCTTTATTCTCCAGATCTCGTTGTTTAAAACGGAGCACTTCCTCAGAATTAGTTAGCTGTCTTGTTCTCTTCTCCAAATCTTTCTTCTCTTCTTGCTGTTGCTGTTGCAGCTTTTCATTTTTCAGTTTTTCTTCGCTCAACTGTTTACATACATCATCATATTCTTTATTGCTTGCCTTACTGCGCGACTTGGCATTGGCTTCTTCTTTTTTCCATGTTTTCTGCTTTTCAATGTATTCATGCGCTTCACGCTGCCATTGAAGTTGCCGCTTTTCATGTTCCACTTCTTCTCGGGCCCAAGCAGACTGTTTAGTTAATTGTTCTTTTCTTGTTTTAAAAGCTCTAGGCTCTTTTGCTCAAATTCCTTTTCTTTCTTCAGCCAATAAACCTGCTTCTCAAAGTATTCTCGCTCTTTAGGTACGTCGCCAAATGTTGCCCATTTGACTTGTAATTTCTCAGCTGTACCATTTCGCTACTTTTATAAACAAAGTTCGATATCGCTTTTACAAAAGCAAGTACGTCCGTAAATCCGTTGTTTTCCTGAAGATGCAGTTCCAGTGCCTCAAGTTTGCTTTCCAACGAATCTTGTCGCAATACAGTTTCTTCAAGCTTTTTCAAATCAAACTGTAATTAAAATCACAATTAATCAGTAATGATATAGTAATAAAAAACTTGAACAGATAAATACCTTGATGTAACTCAGAGCCAAGCTTGAATCAGTGCCTATGTTGTTTTCCAATGTCATTTTTGAAACAGTCGAATAGTATGAGTATACACAATTTTTTGAATTGTCAGCCTGCTTAAATAGCCAAGGCATCATTACTACCAGAATGCATTATTTGAATTAAACCAATAGAATATGTAGATAGTTCATGTGTTGTTTTGGATTATTACATCATTATTTGCTCTATAAAACAGGTGCAAGGTGCATAATAATAGAGCGCTTTTTTCAATGCTATACGCCATCTCTTATCAAACTTGTTTTTGTTTATTGCTAGTGTACAGCCAATAGAGAAGTGAGCGTTGCCAATAGGAATGTGACTGTCGCCATTGCAATTCCATGTATTGTACATCCCATTGCAATGTTGGTTTTGCCGCATACTTGTTTTCTGAGTACTTTGCATGAGCTATTGAGACTATTATCTTAATTTCTATTAACGCTGAACAATGACAAAAAGCACTGCTATGCACGGGTAACACAACAGAAACAGACCTTGTGACAACCTAGCTAGTGATGCTGAGTATTGACATTCAGCTTACATATTTTTCTTTGTCTTCAAGTATAAGTGTCGACATCAATGGCTTAATGTAACCTATCAAGTAACTTGTATTGCAATGATACTAATTTTAGATATACATGCAACAATCACGCATGCAGGTATGCCCATTGAGCTGAAAATGCTGGTGTATTGCGCTTTTATTCACTATATCAATCAATTTGGCAGTAACACAAGTAATGGTCAATGCACTCATGCATAGAATCAAACAGGTATATGATGCAATGTACGCCTGTAGTTTGTTGAACTTGCAGCTATAAATCGTTAATTACACCTATGTGCTTGAGAATATTCAGGCAGCCTACAACAGGTATCAATTTTTCAAGTACACAATGAAATACAATATCTTTTGTAACTACTAGAGTTCTTCTCACAACACTGTTGCGATTAACGATAAAGTAGTTTTATTTATAGTGTTTTCTTGTTAAAATAGTCATCTCATTAGCTATTTTCCTGTTAATAATTTATTTGTTTTTTATATTTTCTTGCTGCTTCTGTTTATTTAAATCAATGGTATTTGCTTTAAATTTTATTTATTTATATGTTTATATACTATAATGACTGTATATAAAACTAATTTAGTAGCATCATTGTTTAAGTAAATTTACTTTTAAAAAGGCCACTGCAAATCTAACGTACAAATAGCCAAGTATACTTATACAGTTTGTTGTGATATAAATTCAGTTATACAATTCAGTTATATTCTACGCCTTATACAGTAATATTAACTAAAATAAATAAAAGATATATCGTGTAAAGGAAATTTATTGTTTTTTGTTTGAGCTAATTATGAGTCCTCAGAGCAAATTCGTTTCAATTGAAGTCAATTGTAACAAAACGCGATTGTAATCTTTCCATTTGATTACTTTAACGCATTTGAGGCTGATTATTATTATTGTTGTTGTTGTTGTTGACTATGCGCAGAAAGATTGATTGAATATTAATAAAAGTTATTAATCACAATTCAATGTCATTCCGCATTTTTTGTTGTTGTTACTACATACAGTGTGGTTTTCTGCGTCTGAATGGTCTCTTGTATTTCCCAATCTTCTACTGTTGCATTTTGGGCATATTTGCGATGTAAGATACTCGTCTATGGTCACAAGAAAATAGGACGACTAGTGTTTTTAATGTTCACCATTCTCTTAAGCATTCTTGATATCAACTTGGTAGGTGCAGATTATTTGCCGACCATTGATGAAGCAAATCTACCTTCATTATACGCAATAATGATAGGTTGAGTGTATTCACCAGGAAGATTGTGGCGACAGTTGTAACCAAAATATACGGCATGCCGTTGAGGTTACTTGAACAGGTGTTGACGTAAAATAAAAGAAATAAAGACTAAAATTGAATAATGTTCTTTATTGATGTTTAAATACGCATGCTATTTATATTGTTATATTTGGCATTATCACATAATATATTATCAAATACAACAATAAGATAGCGATAGGAAAAGGGAGTGAAATGAGTAAATAAAAAATATAGGAGTCAAAGTAAAATAGCTTATTAATATTAAATAATTTATTAGTAAACTCATGTGATTCAGTGTCAAAAGACCAAAATTGGCATCTTTTACTTGATTGAACTACACATTTGTTGTTGTACTAAACATGGAACTGGATGGTGAGTGACATTAAATACTAAATTATAATGCTTTGAATACTTTACAGCAACAATAATATGGATCAGCATTTACCTATTTATTATATTTTATTGTAAGTGACATGAAAATACCATTTAACATTTATTAACACATCGGATATTAAAAATAGTACTGACTGGCTCATCTCCACTCGAATTAATTAAAGTTGATATAGCACTTCTCAGTAGCAAAAGCTGATCGACGATTTACTATTCGAATTATTAATCTTTTTGTCCTTCAGTTTAAGGATAAGGAGTCAAAGTAAAACAGAAATATGTTTTGCCTTAAAATCACACAATTTATTGCGTCACTCTTCCTCCATTCTTAGTACCCAATATCAAACATACTTGCATTATTTAAACAACCATGGCTGATGACAATTCCAGTCTTCCGCATCAGCCCTTGCTAGGCCCTGCCGAAAGAGCAGGAACAAGTAGCGACACAACAAATAGGATATCTGTTCCTGCAGCTCCTTCAGGTCGCTCGACAGATGAAATACTCTCGGTACCAGTTCCATTGCAAGTGCGCTTTAGTGATGGGTCATCTGATTTATCTATGGAACTACCATCGCGTGCACTTATTCAAGCTATCCGAGACAATGTATGATAGTTAAATGCTATTTTAAACAGTTTGACACTTTGAGTATTGACAGTTATTTAGATTTATCAAACATATCCTCATTTCAACGGCAAATATTTACGCTTAATTCATAAAGGGCGCGAGCTACCAGATCACGACGCATCGGTGAACTTGTTCCAGCTTCTGGACCTACCACATATGGATCCATTGTGCCATATCTGATCGACTGGTACCTCGCCCAGAACCTGCGGCCGATAGTAGCAACAATAATACGGCAAGTAAAAATTGATTAAACATTGCTTTGTATTAATAATTTGTATTGTACCAACCACCTTTAATAATAATAATAATAATAATAAACAGATAGCACAGCTTATTGGGTTTGATCGATTACGTGAAGCTGGCTTTTCCGAAGAGGATATTGAACAGCTTCGAGAGCAGTTTCATCAATTACGCGGTACAGATGCAGCTACAGAGCCGGTAAATGGTAAACTACTAATTTGCGTAATCCTTAACCAACCAGCTAACACTATTATTTACTATTTAGATGAAGAAGACTTACAGGCTCGACGAGAAGAAGAAGAGGCGTGGATTGAG
This sequence comes from Syncephalis fuscata, assembly GCA_025786725.1. NCBI lineage: Eukaryota > Fungi > Zoopagomycota > Zoopagomycetes > Zoopagales > Piptocephalidaceae > Syncephalis > Syncephalis fuscata. The sequence goes on along the minus strand of JAHLTZ010000003.1, from coordinate 158,139 downwards.
AATAATACAAATACATTACCTGATGGAAGTAAGTAGTTGGAACTAGTAAAGACTAAATGGATAACCATTTATAATGATTATAGTGCCTCAAGGCTCTTATAATATTATGTTGTATGGTATTGTTGTAGGATTTTTTGGTGGACTATTTACAATCATTCTATGTCGTGAGACATTGTTTACACAACGGCAAAAACTAGGTGAGTTGTCATCATTGTAGTTAAATTAAATAACTTATAGTTTGGATATTAGGCATTTTTGCTGGATTTCTAATTAATGTTGCGATTGGTGTACTTCACTTGTTTTATTAAATAATTTTATTAATTTTAGCTATTTAATTTTTGTGTATTAAATAATTTAAGCAACTAAACTTGATATAATTGATTAATAAACTTAAATAAATCAACTAGGAATCATTTGAGATTATTTTTAATAAACGAAACTTATTTAATATACTAATATTACCTATATTTATTTATCTTTATCCATAAACGCATAAGTAAGCATTAAACAACTTGTCATTAGCCGTCCTACTAAACTATCTATAGAATATTAAATGACCGAAAACAATTTGAAAACTAGACCAAATGATTGGCTCAAATTTTATTGTTTTATCTAAATCGTTTTTTCTTAATTTTTTTCTCCCTCTTCCTACACGCAGCCTTACACACAACACTCACGCACGCACGCACGCAGCGACATGGTGTGCCCCGCTGAACTATCTTCTATTTACTGTGTCTTTTAACAGGGGTTCTACCCATACACTAAGCAACCATTGCAGCATCTACTTACTTCTGCTGCTTACGTCGATAAACGCTAGCCTGTCTATCGACGTGAATTACCTTTACGTAACAGGTAAGCCAGGCGCAAGAAAGAATGCGAGAAAAAAGAAACAGCACTGATAGATTTGACAAAACTAAACATTGACGATTTTCAGATTGGATTCCAGTAAACGTGACAGTAATTTATTGACGCGACATTTTGATGACCAGGTAAATAATAGCCGTAGAGTATAATGTAGTAGTAGTAGTAGTAGTATAACTTTTCTAATAGACAGTAGCAGCAATATGACGACATCGCATGATGGCCGCGGCAGAAGAGGAGCAAGCCTCGTATCCGGATGCCACCACACCACCATCATAATCCATCTTCCGTTGTCGACAACTATGACGAACATGTAGAAGAGGATATTGCTAAAGCAATGGCCGAATTTGTAGAAACTGACCTTGCTGACAATACAAGTGCTACTACCAATGCCATTGGTATGGCCATGACATCAGCCATCAATCCTATGGCAGCGTGGGTTCATAATGAGTCTGATCAACATAAAAAACATGATAATAATGAAGAATGTAGGTCAAATGCTTTTTATTGATATTGATATACTAATGAATACGCCAATTATTAATATGATAGCTTTATTGGCGGTATTAACTTCAAATGCATTACAATCATCATCATCATCGTCATCTTCACCACCGCCACCATCATCATCATCATCGATATCACATCAACAACAGCAACAGGATTATCATGATGAATTGACTATATCTAATCAAATGAACTACAGCATGGAAGCTTTACCATTGAATACTCCTCTATCAAATGCACTGCCAATGATTCAAACTAATCAATCAAATATAGAAAATGAGCTTGGCCTGCCATTCTCTTCCAATAACTCTGTACAAGACCGAGAAGATAGCAGGGAACCATTGAGTCAATCAATTTCATTAGATTGGAATACAGTAACTGCAGAACAGCTAAAAAATGACTTATCATGGGATGCCTTGATCAGATTAGAGGCAGAGGTACAAAAAGCTATGCGATTGTATGATAATCAAAATGAGCAAAGCACCGATAATAATAATCGGCAACCTGTAAAAGTAGCAACGACCGCCACCACATCACTTCCAATAGCCGTGAATAGAAATACATTACGAGGCCGTAGTATTGCTTCTAATCCAAGTAACAATACAATTAAACGCTCAAATCAACCACATCGACAAATACTTAACTCGGACGCATTATCAGCAACTTCAGCTCGATCAACATCTCCATCAGTGGTCAGCGCCGCTACATCAAGTGCTAGATCAGAGGTGCCACGTGTACGGCTACTACCAGCGCCATTGCCTGTATCCAAGTCTATTAATCACACGAGTAATAGTAGCCAACTTCATCGTAGTTTAAGATCAGCATCAGCAACAGCCAGCACTGTATCATCCTCCGGCTCAACAGTGCCAAATGCGAAATTCTTTCCAGCTGCATTTACCTCAGCAGCCACTTCTACAGCTATTGATCGAGCCAAACCATCTACCGGTAGATCGATTGCCAGTACAACTCATCGACGTATTGTATCTGCATCCACTATACCACAGCCAATGCCCATACTATTACCATCACCATCATTGCCTATATTACAGCCTGCTATACCAAGTGTGTCAACTGATATTAAACGAACTACCAACAATAAGCGATCAAATGGAACAACAGACATGAACGGGAGCAATTATCGTTACAGCCACCACGGGCACGTCGTCGTTTATTGAAATCAACAACAGATCTGTCTAATATTGCATCAAAAGACACAAATGCTCGTAAATTGAATCATCAAATTAGTTAAATCTACACCCATCGCTCCTTCTACTAGTACCATTGCTGCTGTTACTAGTGGTGCTACTGCCACTACTGCCATTCCTACAGCTACAGCGGCACTATTTACAGCTAGTCATAGCGCTAAGTCAAGTCGACTTGTCACACCACCACCACCTTCTACACCACTGGCCCATCTATTGTTCCACCGCCTACTGGTGATCCCCATCCACCGCGTGCTTTACCGGCCACACAGCCCATTACCAAAGTGGTAGATGGCGTTGAATGGATTGAATTTTCGTATAGTGTTAAAGGTGCTAATCAATGCTATAGAATGCGGGCAGATATTGATGCAGTTGATCTGGCCACTATACCGATAAGATTTAAACACGACAACTGTCTATATCCACGGGCCGATGTACCATTGGAAGAATATCGTGGTAATCGCTGGCGTTATGAGAACGAGTGTAATAATCTTGGCTGGCGTCTAGCTTGGCTCAATCGTGAGGTAATGAGTGGTAAGCGTGGATTGCTACAACGAGCAGTTGACAGTTATCGGAATCGATATCGAACAATGAGAAGTCGACGAGTGGCTCGGTTAGAGAAAATGGCCACCAGTACAGCTACCACTATTATTACGGATAACGGTAGAATGGGTGATGAAAGCGATGGTTTAACAGGAAAGTCTAGAAAAAAGACGACGGATACGGTGGATTTATCCTCTATTAACACGGCTGGTACGCCATCGACACTTTTGGATAATGAAATGATTCAAAATCAGCTACAACATGAAATAAGCGATGATAAATTGATCAAAAATGAAAGTGCTACAAATAATAATTCGATATCTATCAGTTTATCATTGTCAGCATCATCAATTCTATCGAATAGTACAGATTTTGGGCAGTTATCGGCCCATTTACTCGTGCCTGCTACTTTGAATGAAACAGCCTCACCGTTGGAATCAACAGTAAATCATGCAACATCATCTTTATCGACCAATGCTTTGATAAACACGGCCATTAATGTTGCGTCTATTGCCGACTCTACTGAATGGTCGGCGGCTAGATCTCGTTTTGCACGTGTGCCAAAATATTTAGTATTTGAAGCCGTGATTAAGGGTGCATCAACACGAGTGCGTATTCGTGTCGATCCTACACAAAAAGAAGCCGCTCTAAATAACATTACCGAGGATTTTCGGCGAACCAATGCTCTTTATCCACGGGCATTGTGTCCACGTGAACAATACGCTGGTATGCGCTATGAACTGGAGACGCGGTGCAATCAACTAGCATGTGAATTAGTAAGTAGATAGCATTAGTAAGAAAATAAAAGCTAATATGCGTGTAATCTAGGCGGCATTGAATCCGGTTCGATTAAATGGACGTAAAGCGTTGCTGCAAAAGGCTGTTGATGCTTATAGAAAACGATTTGCTTTTGATTGGCGACCACGACGAGGTAAAACGGCACTATTGATAAGAGTGGCGGCTGAGACAGCAGCTATGGCTGCTCAACAGCATTCTCCCACATCTTCTTCGTCTATTAGTGCTAAATTGGCATTAAATGATACAAATGGACCGACTAGCAATGAAGAGCACAATAAGACTAACGACGGCCGTAATGGCGATGGTCAAAACCATACGCTATCATTACTTGGTGTAACACCAGCATCAACGCCACCAGATGTAATGTCATTGGCTCTTTCTACTGGTGAATCAGTAAATACTAGCACTACTGCAACAACGCTAACGGATACGGCTATTGTAGCGAAAGATGCATCGTCCAAGGTAGCCGGTGCCATTAGCCATGCCTCACTATCCGATAGCCTGGATTATTTACGTTTACCCACCGATAATATGCATTTCCAATCTTTGGATCTATCTGAATTGGAGATGCTAACGCAAGAGTTAAGCGGTGTTCCAACATCGAACACTAATTCTGTTGCCATTAATTCTGCTACACCCGTCTGTTTGTCGAATCATGAAGCACAGCTACAAGCTTTACTGATGGATGATGATCATGAGTTGCACGATCATCATAATGAAGCACTGCTTGTCAAACAGCTAGAGGAAGCATTTCAACGTAGTAGTCATGGTCATGATAGTAGTGGTAACAATAGCCACATCTCAACTACCGTGACCACGCCTGCTGCATCTAATCATGATATGGTTGATCATGGATTGTCAGCTGTGGATCTTATGCATGCTTTGCAACACCATTGAAAGAATAGTGTTAACTGCAATTAGTGTTATTTGGCTTAATACCAAGTAATTTTTTGTTTTTCTTTACATTACAGTCAAGTACTGTTAAGTTGTATTTTAATTGATTTTAAATTAAAATATCCGTTGTGGTGCTACAAATCTATTAGTGTTTAAATGAACAATTGAGTATATTAGTGTATAGCATTTTTAAATATCACAATCGATAAACACTATTCATTTCTATAACATGTATAATATTACATCCAACATTAGTTCATTCATGTGTAATTATCAGTATAATAATGTAATTAGTTAGTTATTTTTATTATTGCTTAATATATATACATTGTCATTATGATATTAATTGTTCGAATTGCCATTTATTTAGTCAGATTGGCTATAGGGAAGTGCCTGTTTAATAAACAACTTTTATACTAATTATATTAAACTCACATCACAAAAACGCCAAAATGCACGTATACAACAGCAACTTATACATGATTTTATTTATTGTATAGAAATACATTGGCGGTATAATTGGCTGTTAATGGCTATACCAGTAATGTTTAATTATTTAAAATGTTTGTTTTCTGATTATTTGTGTAAGTTTATGAGTCAATTGGCTATGTAATGGTCTTGTCTCCATGGTTGTATGGCATCCAATAGTCGTCATCCCAGCAAGTGGTGCTCGAGCTTCCTCTTTAGTAGTATCGTTTGGCCGTGGCCATCGTATACCAAATATTGATAAGAATACAAGTGCACGCAGCATGTATGCAGTATCAAATAACATTAACATTGCAAATAATTCATCAGGATGTAGCCATAAAGTAATATCGATTGTATAACATATTGCAAATACTATATATGTAGTGAAGCCTGATAATGCAAATAGTCCCAACTAAATATAGCACACAATTATTAGTATCTACTATGTTGTCTTTGTCCTATTACTTACCCGGATAAACCGATAGCGACCTTTAGGATGTTTTTTAAGTTTGTAACCATTTATTCCAAACCATATTGCTAATCAATGGTTAGATTATAATTTTGATTCATATAACATACATGCAACTTACCAAATCCACCAAAAATGATAGTGTTAAGCCAGGATAATATAAATATAATAACGCATACATTCATTTGATTATTGAGCAACATTCTAAAAGCATCAAAGTCTATGTCACTGTTTGTTATCGCAATTATAATGCGAACAATATTTGGTGCAATATCAATAATAATAATTGAACGAAGTAGTATAATGGACCTTTTTGAAAACAAATTTCTTCCAACAATTGACCTGTTCGATTGTTAATTTGTATTATTACATTGTGCTAACTACATACCAATACCACAGTATTAAATCAAACGGTACACCTGATAAAATTATGTAGATGCCATACAATCCGGTTGATTTAGACGGCCGATTCAGTATAGCCAAGTGCATTAAAAAAACTAATGTACATTCATAAGCTTTTTGTCATCAGATATATTGCCAGTACTTACAAATACAGTAAACAATGGTGACAACAAACGATGCTAAGAGTAGATTCAAATGTAACATCTTTAGCTTTGCCAGCATTATAACACGAGCACATGCGTATAATAAAGCCAGCGCTATCTGTGTGAATACAGTTAGCACTAATTACAAGCGATCTGTTATTTACTTACTATTACAGAATACATGCTTTTGTAAGCGATGTGCCATTTTGATGTAAGCATGGCATACCATGGATTGGGTTCTATCGAAATGTTAATATTAAACAATGATCAAACAATGTGCAATTACCTTGTTCAGCAATGTAACGAAAATTTGAAATTTACTAGCACCCACATCAGTTTGTAATACATTATAATAGCTATTAATTATTGTAACCTTAAATTGATTATATCCGGTTAGTTTATCATAATATTGCCGCTCATTGTAGCCTATAGTGTAATCATTCTTAGTTGCAAAATCTGAATTAAAACCCTTGTTTAAAATAAGCAGTTTGACTGGTGGAAATTTGTTTTTTGCTAGTTGTTGCATAAGATGATCTAATGACTCAATTGCCTAGACTATATAAGCAAACATTTTTTACAATATTTAAACTTACTATTTTATTTTCTTCGCAGTTAGTATTTAGAGGAATATGATAAGATACAAATAACGCAAAGTCCTGGTATTTAGATAACCGCTTAGCAGTGAATTCGACATTTGAGTTGCTTTCATCGATTTCTGGAAAGAAACAAGTATTGGTTACATTATTATATTCAAGAGTCCACATAAGCATCATGCCTTCATAGCGATAATAAGACTGTGGATGAAGAAAGTGGTCGCTCGACGGAAAAGTTGTATTGCCTGAACTAGTATTTATAAAAGTAATACTTGCGCTGACAGTCTTTGGCTGTATTGAAAAACAAATAGCAAAAAGTAAGCATAATTTCTGGTAGTCTAAAAGGCGCATGTTGGAAGTCGAAGTAAAAATGGTTTGTGCAAGCTTCAGTCATTCAAATCTGCTCTTAGTATATGTCAAGGTCAAATATATGGCTTAAGACTACATTTGATAAAACTAGTTTTAGTTCTTGGCCTTGTCTATGCATATAGGCGGGATATGTGAAACGCCATGTGCATTCTAAAAAATACACGGTATATTAACTATTGCTAACAATATGAAAAACGTATGAGTTAACAATCTAAACTTGTATGTATATTGACATAGATTTTTAAGCGTTATTATCAGTTTAATAGAATAAAATATTTTAAATGGCGGTTTCTGTATCAAAGAAAAATTAAACTAAACCAGTTAAGTGCAAAAAGGCAATCATCTAAACCGCTGCATACTAATTTTTCTGCTTGTAATTTATTTTGATAGTAATGACGATTTTGTTGTTGAATAAGGCCTTGTGGTATTGAAGACAAATGCTTATTCGTGGGCTATCGCTGACTGAACAGTCTAAATAATGATATGCCTAAACGTGTCTTATTCCAGACTGTAGTCATTGGTTTCAATGTTGAATATTTGTAGTTCATTTTATTTATGCAATTGTATAGCATATTGCACACATCATGTAATTGATGTGTAGCTAAGAGTATTTTATTGAATACGAGAAACAGGATTTTAAGACGAGACAACCCCTCTACTCCTTTGCCTAGTTTCATTAATATATGGATAAGTAGAAACTCCGCAAGCGCATACGTGTTTACATAACTCCGCCACAGATGTCACGCGCTACGTTCGTTTTTTAATCTCAAACAATTTACAAAAGTCAAAAAGCTTTATCATAATGCTTTTAAGATTCTATATAAAGTAATACAACAACGCCAATACATCAGTAGTATGATTTATTTATTGCTTTCTGTATTAAGCTAAAGCTACCAACAGGTTAGTGTGCTATTAGAGATACGGTAATAGTGCACTTTTAGCTTTCAATACAGCTATTACATTCAATAAACTAGAAATTCAATAGTAATTTTAAATATAAAGCAGCGTATTTAAACCAAAATTTACAGTATCTTAAAACATAATAAATTTGTATCTATTTTAGCAATGGCGATGCATAATGATATTAAATAAGCCCAATGGTTTTATAGCACAAACATACAGTAGTTATAAATACAATGTTATTTATTGTATAGTTCTAAAATTAGCACTGTGGCTATCTGTTAATATTATACCAATGATATTTAATTATTTAAAATGTTTGTTTTCTGATTATTTGTGTAAGTTTATGAGTCAATTGTCTATGTAATGGTCTTGTCTCCATGGTTGTATGACATCCGATAGTCGTCATCCCACCAAGTGGCGCTCGAGTTTCTTCTTCAGCAGTATCGTTCGGTCGTGGCCATCGTATGCCAAATACTGACAAAAATACAAGTACACGCAACATGTATGCTGTATCAAATACAGCTAGTGATGCAAGTATTTCAGTAGGCTGTAGCCATAAGCCAAAGGTGATGTTGGCTGTATAATATACTGCAAATACTATATATGTAGCAAAGCCCAGTAATGCAAATAGTCCCAACTAAATATAGCACACAATTATTAGTATCTACTATGTTGTCTTTGTCCTATTACTTACCCGGATAAACCGATAGCGACCTTTAGGATGTTTTTTAAGTTTGTAACCATTTATTCCAAACCATATTGCTAATCAATGGTTAGATTATAATTTTGATTCATATAACATACATGCAACTTACCAAATCCACCAAAAACAATAGTGTTAAGCCAGGATAATGCAAATATAATAACGTACACATCCATTTGATTCTCAAATAATATTCTAAAGCCATCGGAGCTTATGTCGCTGTCCATTGCTGTAAGTATGGTGCGCGCAATGTTTGATGCAATATCAATAATAATAATTGAACGAAGTAGTATAATGGACCTTTTTGAAAACAAATTTCTTCCAACAATTGACCTGTTTGATTGTTAATTTGTATTATTACATTGTGCTAACTACATACCAATACCACAGTATTAAATCAAACGGTACACCTGATAAAATTGTGTAGATGCCATACAATCCGGTCGATTTAGACGGCTGATATAGCATAGTCAGGTGCATTAAAAAAACTAATATACATTTATAAGCTTTTTGTCATCAGATATATTGCCAGTACTTACAAATACAGTAAACAATGGTGACAACAAACGATGCTAAGAGTAGATTCAAATGTAGCATCTTTAGCTTTGCCAACATTATAACACGAGCACATGCGTATAATAAAGCCAGCGCTATCTGTGTGAATACAGTTAGCACTAATTACAAGCGATCTGTTATTTACTTACTATTACAGAATACATGATTTTGTAAGCGATGTGCCATTTTGATGTAAGTATGGCATACCATGGATTGGGTTCTATCGAAATGTTAATATTACACGATGGTCAAATAAAATATGCTTACCTTGTTCAGCAATGTAATGAAAATATGGAAATATACTAAATCTATCAATAAATGATAATGGCTGAGGACTACTCAATATTGCAATATTGACTGGATTATATTTAGTTAATATGTCATAATATTGCTGCTCATTCTGGCCCATGATGAAGTTGTCATTAAATCCAAAATTTGGACTATAGTTTCTTTCTAAAATAAGTAGCTTGACTGGTGGAAATCCGTTTCTTACTAGTTGTTGCATAAGATGGTCTAGCGACTCAGTTACCTAAATCAAATAAGTAAACACCTTTTTGTAATACTAAACTTACTAGCTTATTTTTTTCGCAATTTGTATATGGAGGAAGATTTTGAAGGGCAAGTAGTGCAAATTCTGGATGTTTAGCAGACATTTTAGAAGTGAATTTGACAACTGGGTTGCTTTCATTGATTGGTGAAAATTTACAGGTGTCGGTTACATTATTATAAGTAAGATGGATTTTAAATGCTAGGCCTTCGTAGCGATAATAAGGCTGTGGATGAAGAAAATGGTCATTCAGTGGATAAGTTTCAGTTCGGGGCCCACTCGTAAAAGTAATTTTTGCGCTGACAGTCTTTGGCTGTATTGAAAAACAAATAGCAAAAAATAAGCATAATTTCTGGTAGTCTAAAAGGCGCATGTTGTAAGTCAAAATAAAAAAATATTGTGGGCTTCAGTAATTAATTTGGTTACCAATATATATATATATATATATATATGTAAGCCAAGTACATAACTTGGACTACATCCCAATAAAGCCAGTTTTAGCTCTAGGCCTTGTCTAGACATTTAACTTGGACATGTGAAATGCCAAGCGTTTGTCACAGACACACACAAAAGCACGTTGAATATTGACAGCAATATGAAAACGTATATCATAGCAATTTAATCGTGCTCCTGTTTTGGCGCCGTTCTTTTGTGCGATACTATTGATTCGAATAGAAAAAATAAAGCTTTAGTATTGACTGTTAATTAGCTGACCTGAATAGAGTAAACGGTTTTGAATGGCGACCCCTGACTCAAATAAAATATTGGACTAAACCGGTTAAATATTAAAAACTCATTGTCTAGACCGCTGCATGGTAGTTTCCTGTTCTGTGCTTTATTTCAATAGTAATAGGAACTTTGTTGAATAAGGCCTTAGTAGTAAAAGCAAACATCTGCTCATCAGCTATCGCTGGCCGAGCAACACAAACAATGATATGCTTAAACGTATTTTGTTTCTAATTGTAGCCATTGCCTTCAATTCTGCGTATTTACATTACATTCTATTGTTGCAGTTGTATAGCATATTGTACAAATTATATAGCGATATTACATGCTACGCTTGATTTCGATTTGGAAACAGCTTACAAAAGCTAGAAACTTTATCGTGATGTCGTTATGGCTTTATTGCAAAAGCTACGACAAAATTTAACACATCAAAGTTGTCAACGCATTAGTGCACTATTAAAAATGCCAATAATACACATTAGTCTTTCAATACAGCGATTAATTCTATAAACTAAAAAGCAATAGTAAGATTAAGCATAAAAATGCTGCAAGGCTTTATCATGTATACTATTCTGTGATATTATATACTAGCTTGTGAATAAGGTAGGCAGCGTTTTAGACATCAATACTGTCCACAGTAGGTATTCAACACAAATGAATTAATCTTTTATTACTAGAATAAAAGTATAAGGCACAATAAAATAAGAGTTTTTTTGGAGTAGTAGTCTGCGGCTATTGCTCCAGTATAACTAGGAAAGTATATTGGAATTGGTATTAGTTTGAACATATAATATATTTGAGTCAAGCTTACCATGGTGGATATGCTCTAGTGCAACAGCAGTGCAATAAAGTGTAATAGTACTTTAGAATTATTAATTTTTAGATATTTATTTCAACACATTTATCAATTTAATAATTATAGAATATCTGACGTTTAACAAATATATATTTATTTAATTATCATTAATTTACTAAAGCAATTGAGCGTTTTTGAATTAGACAATAATTTACCATTATTTAATTCAAAAGCTTCTGACTGCTTTTCTCAAATGGCCCATGGGCTCGGGAGCAATCTGGGCATGTAATGGTCCACTAATGTGCGATGTATCCAGATGAATGATAATCAGACATGGTTCAGTCTCAAAGCCCATCATGGCTGTTTGCGGAAATAGTGTCACGCAGTAATAAACCGCCATAAGTCCGTAGCTAGCGTATGGCACAAACAACATTAGACTTATGGTAGATCCCAAGAGTATAAGGAATAGTCCCAATAGCAAGAGTATTTGCTTGCGTTTGATCAACATGCCCGGTGTAGTATATTTAGGGAATTTGAGAAATACGCAAAATGCATAAATAGCCAAAACACTTGTGCCAATGATAATCAAACTGCTGCCAATGTAAAACAGCGTAAGAAACAGTTTAAATCTGGCAACTACAGCGGATATATCTGACCATGAGAGCATATTGATCATAATAGCCCAAGCGGCCACAATAAGAGTGGTGCTAATACCAAAAACTATACTCCAGGTGATGCCCACTGGAAAAGCAACTCGGTTAAGAGTGCTTTCAAATGTAGTCATAGAACGGCCCCTAATAATGTAAAGTGAGTGGAATGCAATAGCTAATGAAGCATAGTAACTTACCAGCGCGCAAAAAGATAAGCAGGCAATGCTAGTGCAAACAAGTTGGACACGGCGTTGATAGGCAACGACATGGTAATGATAGACAATTCGTTAATGAGAAAATGAAGAACCACACTACTGCAGGCGGTCAGCAAACTAATGGCCAAAACAATATGGTGTTTTGTTTAGTTTGTGCATATCGCCAGCAGTGCAGCGTACATAGTGAGAGATACACGGCAAGCAGCATAACGTCCAGCATCCAAACTGACGCCAGAGCTGATGATTTTATTTGATCCAGTGGATTTATCTCGATATTGCTGGCAATGTTATCCTTTTCGGTCGGTGCCCGTAACGTGATCCATAGATTGAGACATGACGGCGGCTGACTTGAGTATCATAGCAGCAAAGCAATAATGTTGACTGAAATAAACAATGAAAGTGCGATGTTATAAACAGGTGCACAATAAAGATGTTGTTGTTAAAATAGCGAATATGACAAGTATATCGGTCCGGCCGATACTAAAAACAATACAAAAAAGCGACAATATCGACTTTCAGTACAATCAATGGACGGAAAGCGACGAAAAGAGTAGAAGATGAGAGTTTAGAGTGACAAGCTGGCGGCGACAGTGATGTAGGGCTCGTCGTATTTATTGTGTCAGGCAATGACTAAGTTTATGAATTGGCATGCGCTTTTCATGCATAATTTCAAACAATTGCACGGCACGCATTGCACACTTTCATCACATGTATTCTACAAGTATATGCAGTATTTGAAACACTCGCCCCGTGACCGTGCAGCATGTCCAAATAATATGATACGCATGTTGTTGGAAAGAAAGATATAATATGGATAAATGGAGCAAATTAATTGTTTATTATGGTTGTGGATAAAGCTATAAAGCTACTTTTGACTAGCAGTGGCATTACTATAAATGAATTAATGTTATAAATGTAATAGATAAATATGGAAATTGGTCAGGGTCTTAATCTACCGATGGTTTTGTGTGTGAGGAGAAGATAAAAGATTGTGAATGATAAAGTGGATGGTTGGACACATGACAATTCAAATGTAAAAAGTTCAGCATTAATGTAGAAAAATACTACTGTTTATTTCGTAGTAAAAGTATGTCTATTTATACCAAAGAAATTGACTAATTAATCGTTGACTTGAATTGTAACAGCACAAGCTGTTGTCCATTTAGATCACGACAATATCACAACATTTTCAATGGCGTTTTTGAGTTAAGTATGAAAACAACAATTGCTAGTGGTGCAGTTTATTTGGCTATAATTATAATAAATAAATTAAGAAAGTTAATTAACATCGTCGTGTGGAAATGCCGATGGCGGCATAAGTGAATAGCCAATGCCATAGATGGCGACAATGATGCCGAATGCACTGCACATGTAAATGGTAAGTGCCACTTTTCGTCGTAACCACATAACCTCTTCTAGTGCCACAGCATCTTCCTCATCAAAATTGTACTTTGGCACACGTCCTTTTACCGGGGTAGGTTTAACTAATGGGGTACTCAGCGAACCTTTTCTAATATTTTTCCTTAGCATTATGATAGCTATAAGACTGATGAGCACCATGAATATGCCAAAAGCAGCCAAGGTTCTTCCAACCCAAATGTTGGCTATGACCGAACTGCCTTTACCACCGTGCTGACAGGCAAACCGACCACCACGTTCCGGAAGTTTGGCGCAAATTCCACCAGAGCACTGATATAGTCGTGTAGATTATTAGTATATATAATTGAGCGCAAATATAACATCTTTCTTACCTGATCATTAGTTAAACATAAGCTATAGCTTTCTTTAGTTAGTCGGCAACTATTATTTTGTCCGCAAAATCCAGTTTGGCAATTGCCATAAGTAACCCATCCATCATCTTGTACAATTTGGCTCAATTTTGGTTGAAATAAGTTGCGCAATTCTTTAGAGTGAGGTACAGGACAGTGTTCGCACTCTACTCCTATGTCTACAAGCTGTTTATTCACAAACTGAATATTACCCTTGGTGGCAACGATACAGCCGGTGGTATTACTCGGCTTGCAAAAAAAGCCATCTTCCTGCACGTAACAGGAAAAGTTTTTTGGGCATAAATTGCCCTTGATTGAACATGAACGGGCTTGCATCATTAAAACTATGATAATCAAGTATTTGGTCAATACAGTTTAACGTTTCTAATAAACTATTCAATACTAAATGGGTAAACTACGTTAATGAAAGACACGCACAGCGTGTTGCTCGGCAATATAAATGTCCTTTACTGCAAGCTGTAAGGTAATAGGAAAGAAGGAAGAGATGATATGCGAGCACGCACAGGAGTGCGGAGAGCACTTTTAGTTGGTTGGCGAAACAACAGTTCGACGGTCTGCCACAGGAATCGGCCTTTTTTCACAACCGGTTTGTCCAGTATTTGATGCAAACTGGGCACACACACACGAATTAATATGTTAATTAGAAACAAACATTGAAAGTAGAAAATTACTAAAAAGGTGTATTTAGGTATTTATTAGCCAACTGTTGGCAATTGCGCAATGCAACAGCGCGGCCATTATAGCGTAGGCAGCTGGATTGGTTGCATCGACAATTAGCAGCATTTACCAAAGATAGGTTTTGTCTTTGCAACATTGCCACGATGTCGATAGCCAAAACGAATGTATGAGGCCTTGTTTCACTGGCAAGTGCGCCTTGCTTTTTTGGGATTATTATGAATATTTTATTATTTTGTTGTTATGAAACACAATAACGTTGGATGATTTATTTGCAATGAAAATAAACTTGTGTAAATAGGTAAATGAACTATTTCTACAAGCTTACAAGCTAGGCGATGGAGCATGTTCCTGCTTGTGAAGGATGTCTCGTTGCCTTTCTGTACCATGGTTTTCTACATTACGTTGCATGTATGGGTACAAGTCCCATCGTGGCTGCTGCGAATAACAGCTATGTCCATGCTGATGATGCTGATAATGTGAAGCAAGGCCGGCTTTCTCGCCTATTGCACTATCGTCCTCGTCATCTATATTACAGCAAACGTAATCATTAGCATCCGTGCTAGCAGTCTCGTGGGTATTGGTGCTGTTATGCATTGCTGCTGCAGATGCATGATAGTCAGGCTTGTCTGTACATGGTGCAGCCTGTAGGCCAGCTGGAGGATAGGAATAGACTGGTGTTTCGTTTGTCGTTTCTCTTAAGAGTTGCGGATATACGTCGCAGCGTTCTTTAAGTGTATCGACATTGTGTTTTTTGTATTTGCTTGGTATATTAACAGGTCTTCTTCCTAAACGTCCCCCGTTTGTAGCACGATTTGCAGTAGGAGTCGACGGCGGCGATACGCAGCCACCATCTTGTTCAGCTGCTTTACTAAAATCAGCATTACCATGCCGCCCGCTAGATGTCGGTGGCGATGTATGAGTACGCCTAATATCACTCATGATGGAAGTATAGTTAAAGGGCAATAGAAACACCATCAGTTGTATCATATAATTTGTATATATTATAACTCAAATGAAACTGTTTCAGTTTATCATGATTTGAAAATACATCATTAGGTAAGTGCACAATTAAAAACAAATCAGTTTTAGAATTTAATATTCAATTATCATTTTTGACATTTTTGAATCTCTCTGCCATGCGCGTCAAGGTAAAAAGTAAGTTACAATCAAGCTTGCACCGTCCGACTCTTACTGGAACGACGAGATAGGGTTGGTTTGTCAATGAAGCTATTTGACATAGCAATACCGACCACTAACTCATTCTAGTTGGAATGCCGTGGCCGTCTGGCGATGGGACGTCGAAGATGACGTATGTGGCATTTGCCGGAATCCTTTTGATGCTTGCTGTCCAGCCTGTCGTATTCCAGGTGACGACTGTCCTTTAAGTAAGTTACACTTTACTTGTTAGATCGCTGTTAGATCATTAATATGGCACTAGTCTGGGGCCAGTGCCGACACTGTTTTCACTTGCACTGTTTGATAAAGTGGCTTAATTCAGAAAACAATACAGAACAACAATGTCCCATGGATCGGCGGCCATGGCGTAAGTAGTGAATGTACTAAAATGAAATTACAATCCAAATACTGATATATAATATAGAAATGGCTACCATATAGTATTGCTGCTGTTACTGTCACTGGCTGTTGTAAATCATATGTTTATTGGTTGCAAAAATAAAAAACAATAACGATAATAATAGTAATAATAGCAATAATACGTGATGACTAGAGTGTAGTAGTACGTGCAGCCATATTTCTAGCATGTGCGGTAGCATTAGAAAAGTTTTGAGTCGTAACCGCGGCACTTTCACTCGTGGCTAGCGGTACAGTATTATTTGACGGAGGATGTCCCCATTTTGGTCTACGGTAATAGCAAATAATTGTGGGTGAATAATAGAATGTTTGTTTAGGTGGCTGTTGAACGGCCATGGCAAACGGAAGCGTAGGATGGAATATAAAATGAGTGTAGCGTCTAATTAATATACAGTTAGTTAATTCGAAATGAAGTGAAAGGTGTACTAATTACTTAGGCAGTGTTTCAGGATTACTATGTGGCTGATAGGTAAACAACTTGAATCTTAACTGGCCTGTACGTCGATCAAAAAACTTTACTGGAAAATCATGTCCAGAACGTGGTCTATATAATTAATATAACTATTAATTGCTATCCATTATATTATAATGCATTATAGATTAGTACCTTTGTTGAAACACGAGTGTTTTCTCATCGTAGGCGAATAAAGCACGGTCCATGAATGGCGATTCAAAAGAGTTTGCGGCGAAAAGGGTAGCATTGAAAGTAAATGCCGTACCGCTTGTGTTTGACTATAAAACATTAATAAAGTTTAATAATAGTAATTCTTATAGCCTACCTGCCGTTACGAGCATTCTGGAGTGTGTACTGCTGTCGATGATAGAGTTGGTTTGTTTGTAGATTATTACTGAATGACGAGTGTTGCTGAATAGGAAAGTTATACATTGGACCGCGTAAAAAGTCAACGCCCTGTTCAACCAACTTCAGTAATGGCTCTGAAGTATTTTCAAATGCGGCCACAACACGTGTACTGGGTATATCATAAACAACTAAAAAGAACGTGTGTGCTATACCTTCAACCGCCTAATAATCAATTACGTATAGATATATGTATATGTATTTGTATATCAGTGCTCTATATTATTGTCTATTATATTGCTATACTTACACATGATATAAATGCCTCACGAGTACAAAAGCGTATCATTAAATGGGTATCATCAACGAACTGAGCCTTATAAAATATTAGATTTGAAATATACGGAAATATATAGTAGAAATTCATTATAGCACTTCCTCTATTCAATTATACAATTAATTACCCATATTAATTATTACACCATGTCTTACCTATCCTTTTGCACCAATGCCGATCGATAAAGAAAAGAAAGTATACGTTGACGTAGACCAGGTATAATCACATCTGACTATTTATACTTGTTTAGTATATAAATACGAATTGTATTCGCTTTAACACTTACCTCGAGTGGATTGGTCGAATGTAATCCAGTGGACTCATTTCGGGCTAGTCCTTGTTCTGACAATTTGGCTCGTTTGGCCATCTCATTCGCAAGTAATATAGTTTCCCGGTCTATATCCTCTCTTAGTGGTAACTCCTCCTGTTCTTGTTCAAATCCATAATTCTCACGTAACAATTGCTCTGCTCCTTGGTGTTGTGCTACAGTTAACGAGTCATCCTGATAGTTATAAAGACCAATTGATCGTTCTTTGAATAATTTGCCCGTTTTCTAAATAAATAAATGTCAACTACTTAATTTCTAATATATCAAAACAAATTACCGTCAAATGATACAAGCTAATTTCCTGTCATAAATTGAGATGATGGCAATCATATTACCGCGAAGAATAAGACCTGGATGTTTCTCAAATCGTATAAAATCTAATTCTATAGTAACTATATCTGTCACCTAATTCATAGCTGGTTAATGCTTGTATCAATACCATGTTCAACTTACTTCTCCAGTAGAAATATTGATGACGTGTAAACGATAAGTTTCCAATTTAGTAGATTCTGGTATAGTACATGCACCCGGACGCAACTGGCTGCCTAGTTTATCAGTCTGTCGAGCTGTAATGACCAGTAGCTAAAAGTAGTATATATTAATACTGTACAAACTACTAAGCATATACTTACAAATCGTGTATCAGATGAAAATAACGATATATGTTGGTGTATCTGTTCATCTTGATCCGTGCATAAGGTTATTTCGTATTTTGGTTTGAAAAACATGCTAAAAGTATGAGCGAGTTAAGGCAGCATAATGCTTATTTGTTAGTCTATGTTATGAAATATCAAGGATATACATCGGGTTGTTCGCTAAGCGCCTGGTTATTAATATCAGTTTGTAAACAGGGCCCATGGAAGGTAAACACCGCAACTGATTGTAAACGGCCCGAAAATGCAATAAGAAACTAGAATAAAGGTCAGCAAGAACATTCTACAAGTTGTTGGTGCTGGTTTCAAGCGGTTGAAGCGCACTTACCTTGCCATCTGGAGAGAATCGCTTAAGAATAAGTCGACGAGGAATCTGTACGTTGAAGATAGCGTCGTTGGGACACATTTCCAAGTAGCTTGACCGTAGACGTCGCCATTGCGTGTTGGGTCGACCCAATTCATATTCACGGCGCCATAATCGCGGCAACAGCCCTGGTCGTTGCAAGCTTTTAGTACGCGATGAGCTACCGCTCGTTGGCAAAGACGCACTATTATTCATGGCACAAAGAACAATACGCAAGCAATAGAGAAGAGAAGAGAGAACAAAAACAATTCGTAACACTAGTAAAAATTAACGAGAAATATAAATTTAGTATACAAAGCGTTGCCAATTCGATGTTGTGACTTGAAAAAGCGTTGCCCTTTGAACTTGTAAATTACCATAAACATGCTTTAATTATTAACTGTATATTATTGATTGAATATGCAATGATCTAACTATTATCCTCAAGACTAATCCACCAACTTACTTGATAAATAAATAGTATTAATGATTTACATTACAGTTTAATGTCGTCATTGTTGTTATTATCATTTGCTAGAACGTGCGTTAGAGATGGCAAAAGGCCCCATGTTTTCAAGCATGGCTATGGTGTAACCACCTATTGCGGCAGTCGCTCTTAGATAGCACACTATTTGCATGGTATGATATAACGGGCCGAACGTAGGGGTAGTCATAAAATGATAGCGTTATACTTGTGATATAAATAAATGTTTGCTTATTAATATTTAAATTTATTAATCCTTTATTAGTATGTTTTAACATGGATGTAATGATAGAATATATATATACTAAATCTCAAAACATACTAATAAATAAACGACATAGTACAAATCAAACACGTGGCCCCATTAGTCATGTCTGTAGCTATGATTATATCATATCAGAACAGCCGCACGCCATCGCAGTTTTGCGCATTGTAGTGATTTCAACATTATTGCCCTTGACGTGCAAATTACCCATTAGTTCTGCAGAATTGTTCTTTTCGTTTTATCATACATTGATAGAAAAGAACATCAAAGATTATAGCAGAGTGTAACACGGGCAATAAATTTATCCGTTAATTGCCCATTGCATTTGGGGCAGCGGACATTGGAAAGAAGTCACGAGGCGTGAGAATAAAATGCCAATCGAGCATCAGGTAGTCAGGTATTCAGGTATTCGCCCGCCTTTTTCTTATTCTCTTCACTTTACACTGCCATTTACTTGTAAGCTTGCTTTCAACTAACCACCAGCCAGCAATGACATCCTATACCGACAAAGGTGAAAATCCAGGCTATGGTCGCTTCCTTGGCTTTGACCATCTTACCTTCTGGGTGGGCAATGCTAAACAAGCCGCCTCTTATTATACCACCCGCTATGGCTTTAAACAAATCGCCTACCGCGGCCTCGAAACCGGCCACCGTAACGTTTGCTCATATGTTGTTCGCCAGAATGGCATCACATTTATATTTCAAACACCTTTAACACCCAGCCAAAAAGATATGGCTGACCATCAAGCCATGCATGGTGATGGTGTCAAGGATGTGGCATTTGCTGTGGATGATGCTCGTGCCGTATGGGAGGTAAGTTGATACAACTTATTAATTAACTATTACTAACACTTTACTAGTATGCTGTGGCACGTGGTGCTAAGTCAATCCGTGCACCATGGACTGAGACCGACGAGTATGGATCGGTAGTAATGGCCACTATAGCCACTTACGGTGATACTGAGCACACTTTTGTCGAACGCAAGAATTATCAAGGACCATTCCTGCCAAACTATGCGGCGCCTCGATTTGAAGACCCATTAGAAGCGGCGCTTCCTACCGTCAACCTTGATGTAATTGACCATGTTGTCGGCAATCAGCCTGATGGCGAAATGGTATCTGCATGCGAGTTTTATGAGCAGAAACTAGGCTTCCATCGCTTCTGGTCAGTTGATGATAAGCAAATCAACACGGAATATAGCGCACTCCGCTCTATTGTTATGGCGTCGTACGAAGAAGATGTCAAAATGCCTATCAATGAACCAGCCGATGGCAAGAAACGTAGCCAGATTCAAGAATACGTCGACTACTATGGCGGTGCCGGTGTTCAGCACATTGCACTTCGCACTGAAAATATTATTGAAGATGTTTCGAAGATGCGTGGTCGTGGTGCCGAATTCTTGGCCGTGCCTGATACTTACTACGATAACCTGCGCCTTCGCTTGCAAACTTCAAGCGTCAAGATTGCTGAATCACTCGATGAGCTGCAGCGCTTGAAGATTCTTGTCGATTACGATGAGAACGGCTATTTGTTGCAGATTTTCACGATTCCTGTCCAAGATAGACCCACTGTTTTTTTGGAAATCATTCAACGCCGCAATCATCAAGGATTTGGTGCTGGCAATTTCAAGGCATTGTTTGAGGCTATTGAACGAGAGCAGGAAGCCCGCGGCAATTTGTAATACGCGTACATTTGTTCCATACATAATCAAATTAACGCCTTTTAGTTAATTTGAATGAATATAAAATCCAAATATCCATTGATTTTAACATGTATTTCAATGTCTACAGTTAATAGAATGATGTTTAAAATGTTTAGATAACCATCAAAGTTAGTATAGTTGGCAATAAAAGAGTAAGTTAGGATAATTCATATTGATTATTATAATATTAAAATACTTTCAGTTTAATATATATACTTTTTTTGCCACTACTTTCGTTTTATTTATTTAAACAACACACTTAACAAGCATGCAATAACAATACCAATTAGCACTTGACTGGATAAAAAATTAAATAAATATATTTCTTTTTTCATTTGAAAAATAATGCCAAGTGATAGTACCAACAGCATATAAAATACCGCAACTGATACTTGTGCCAATGAAAGCAACAATTGATATTGTAATTTACATGCAAAAATAATGACATACGATGACAAACATAATTCGAATATACTTATCGTTCCGATATCAATGTTCGAATAACCATTACAAACATTTGTCAGTATTATTTAGTAGTAATAAATATCATATATTTAATTGATTGTTGCTTGCGTATAGTTTTTAATGTACATGCAGTGTGGTTGTTTGTATATTGTTATTATTTTTATACAAAATAAACTAAAGATATTGTTGAAAGTTATTAATCAGGACAGCAGCTAATAAAGAACTGGTGTCCACCCGAATACTGACAATCCACCAATATGGCAAGATCATATGTCAGAAGCACATAGCTTTTACTAGCCATTGCCAAATGATAATACGGTTTATTAAACGGTATGATATGCAGCAATAAACACCACTAGTCTACTGGTTCACCCAATTGTAGCTAATGTAAAGTTAAATGTATAAACACCACCACATATTACGATTAAAAAACGATATTATCATATGCTGCTGCATTATTAAATGGTTACAACATAATAATTAATCTACACCACGTTGTAAACAATCGCAAAATATCATCTAACAATCCACGCAGAAGCTTCAGCACAGGTTGCAATTCATAACATTGAATAGTGCGTGGATTTTAACTGATATTTAAGACTAGTACTCTACTGCAATCTATTTAACAGCCCCACAAGTAAACAGTAGATGATACATGGTATTCAGTACGAATAATCCACATATCACACCAGTCTAGTGTGCGATGATAGTATCAGCAAGTTGAAGGCTATCAAACACACCTCCAGCGCACGTTCAATACAAGTGAGCACCAACATATGACCACCCATGCAGGTCGCCGCATCAACATGAGGGGAGTGCACAGCAATACTGACTTGCTAAACACAGTACTGCATACCCTGTTATCCCACATATCTCCGCACTATGCCAGTATACAGCTGCCTAGTACAGGCAACCATATAGTTGCTGAGCTAGTATAACACAGTAGTCTGCACTACTGTATTCTACATTCAACACAGCTCAAATGCATAACGCAGTATGTCGTGATCAACCAACAAGGAGACCACTCACCACTGGATATAGCTACTAGAACAGATGCTTCCATTAACAAGCAGTTTACAGCATATTAACAACTAGAAACAAGAGAAAGCGAAGTAATGAGCAAAAGTACGCTCAGCACAACCTTATAAGCTTATTCCAAAATATATCCACCAATTAGAATGGACAATATTGGTAAGAGTACATTGCGACTGTCCATTGGTGTATTACGCCTGGCTGGATCATTTTAGTGCACGGATGCTATTTCACCACTAGATCAGATGATAGTCCCTTTTTTATTCTACACTTGTCCACAAAACAATCATATCTGCACCAGTCGGTTGACTCGATTGTCCATCCAGCTATACTGAAGTGTGCTTCCATGTCAATTATAAATACAGGTAGCAATAAATATTTTATTAGCAGTTTATGTCTATTCTATAGCAGAATGATAAGCATATGAATGAATAACAACATCGCAATTGTATTGCTAGTGATTTAATAAAATAAATGAGTTGATATTTATAAATAACAAAATAGTGTCAAATGAACAGCAGTTTTAGCTAGCGCATATCTAATGTATTATACAGTTATAGAATATCATAAATATACAATGAGAAAGTATAAATAGCAATATTGAAGCTATATTATTTATTAAGCAATAAAACGATTTAATATATATAACAAATATAATATTGTCTGTATATCATAAAATAGTATATAGTTGTATGAATATACAATGGAAATTATATAAATGGATGGAGGATATATGAATACTGGATAATTGATCTACGATGATGATATTATGACCCTGGCATATTTACCACCATTTTTATGTTCAATAAAACAAATGTTATTAATGTAGTCATTTGGTCATTAATATACTAAATGGTTATAAACAAATCATGTATATAATAATCTTTATTTAGCATAATGGTTCATGTCAAAAGATACTAAGCCAATATTTATCATTACAGCAAATTAAAGGAATATATATATATTATAAAAGCGTTTTACACAGTCAAACTGCTTATTCAAAATATAGCCAGAATACAATAATTATATTTTTTTAGCAATTTATGGACTTTGCGGTAACAATTGCGATAACTTAAGAATATGATCGGTTTTTGGACGATGTGCAGATCCAGTATTTTTGCCTATATTATTGCAATGATTAACTAATATTGTTGTAACAATATCCTATTGTGCGTCAGTTTTATGTAAACAGCCATCTACCATTACTTACCAATCCACGACAAAAAACAAGTCGTTATTGATTTTAGTCAAAGACATGCTTATGGAAATAGAACAAATAATATTACACAGCGCAGCCAAAGACACGGCTTGTATTCCATCGCGTGCTAGTTGCTTCCATGCGTCCGATCCAAACAAACGATACTGCCTTAAAGCAACGTGGCAAAAGATGGCTGAAAATAATATGTTGATTGGTAGATTAATTAAAAACCAATACAGCAGAAGAAACTGGGATAGTACAACACGCAGCCATCTTTTTCTTCTATAGTCATAAAGTCAAAATACATCACAGGGATGATAAAGACAAGTTGTGGCAATATGAGCGGAATACTAATATACAGTACCCATTTCTTTCGACAAAGCGCCAAGTAAGCTTTTTGAAGTAGTATTAACTATTACCAGTCAATGTAAGTGATATACTGCATACAAAAGACCATAGCATGATTCGACAATTAGTAGGAAAATTTAGGAACATGGACACATTCATCAGACTAACTACAATTCCCGAAGTAGAAGGAATGAAGCAACACCATGAGATCATACTACGAGGTCGCGATATGACCATTTTGCTGGCAATAAAAAAATTACGTCCAAATATAGCAGATGATATAAAAAATGCTAGAATTTGAATTTGTAGGCCAGACAATCGAATGCGCTGCTTGTCAATGTCACCAGAAGCTTCCATAAGAAAATCAAATATGTTCATTTCACCAAGTGGATGAAGGCGAGCTCCCCATTGCTTCATGCTGCTGTTTACCCACATCTCATAATTTGAGCTATTATAATCGATGAATGGCATTGTCGGCGAGGAATATATGTAGCAACAATATAGTATAAATAATAAATGTGCTAGTGCGTATTAATAAAAACTTAGTTGATTAATTTACAAAGCGTGGATACAGTTAAGGGACATGTCTCGCAGCTATCAAGTTTTGGTTATAATATGAGCGAACCAATGACTTATTGTAATAAACCTGTTATACATTTTCAAATTGTCGCATATGCCATAATGATACTGAAGTGAGTAACTATATGCACGTAATACCTGTTCACAAGCCACATGACAAAAAACAGCCAGCTGCGCATCAATAAAACGAAGGCCTTGTAGGATGATTGGATCTATACTAAATTGCAATGGCATTTATGATTGCTAAAATTAATCATATAAACCCATCAGTGTTAATTAAGTCAGATATGAATACAGCTATACATTCAATGATGGTTGAGATCCATGTGATTATTGGCAGTAGGATAATTATTCAGCAGTAATCTGCTATTTATTAAATTCATATCTGATTTTGAGCAGCATGCTATTCCAGCACCTTTTATGCGTACCTTGATAATATGTGGCCAGTATTACTAGAGCCACTATGGTAACGGAATTTAGCTTTATATCTGCAGTTGCCTACTAATACATACCAATTGATCACAAGGCACATCAAACTCGACGTTACTTTTAGAAATAGCTATGCGATCAAGGCCAATATTATTGCGTACATTGCTAAGTATGCTATATTTTGTCGTCTATCAGATACTATCATAAACTCAAAGTATGAATTAATGATATGCAATAATGCTACAATATACAAATAACTTGGATTTGTACCGCCATATTCGATACTTTATGACAATTGTTTTAATCGAACAGCGTTTAGATTCGATTAAGCAATTAACATTATTACTTATAATTTAGTAGTTTTGTATTTTTAAACATACAATTGCCATAATAATAGCCAATCTATTTAGTTTAATGCCGTATAAGCAACACATCTAGCTATCATTCTACTTGACTAATATTGAATTTGATCGTAGTTGTCTGTGTTATGCATTTCTACACACAAAGCAAGAAATAACAATAACAGTTGATTGAATTCGACGTGAAGACAGCCAATCATCAATCTCTTTTCAATAATGTGACTGATATGACTCTTTCGCGCCCCTCTGGTTAACTCTAGTAAGTAGAATTTGGATTGTTTAAGTATTAATAATATATAGTAAATGTTTGCACAATATTATAGTGCTTGTTTGAAAAACATTTACGTGATTTGATTCCGATAATTCAATAAAGCAAATGTGCTGCAATAATAATAAATAATTGTGTCTGCAGCTTTTCTGATCACATCAAGACTAGACAGGTGTGGATGCTTAAACATAGAAATCACCTATCATTGATCAAGAACTCAGGCAAGTTGTTCCAGTTGTCGAGCTAAAATTAATAAAAACGAAATAATGTATAACCTGTTCTGAACTGCATGAACTGGTAGGCATGTCGGTATTGTGCAGTTGTTCAATACAAATCTTGCAAAAACTTACTGATTTTTCATATATTATTTATCAACATTGCTATTGTAATGTTGCTGTGGCATAGTATTATCTTTGATTTTACTAGTCTACCAATTACTATTTTTACTCAACTTGAAATTGTTGCCAGCTTTGGATAAGGCATAACGCTGCAGTTGATGTCGCGTACACACATGACTGAATATCCACGTGTCGCATTAGCTATCGTGCATGAAGAAACTGGCATAGTCTTTATTCTATATTTTTAGTAAACCATTCAATCTTATGCGTTTTACCTCTATTATCTATCCATTGTACAGCGCTATTTTATAATATACAAAACCAAAAATGCCATTTATTAATTATACCAATCCAACGCAAACCGAATGGAGACATAATGCTACGAAGCAATGGGGCATTTTGCTTAATCCACTTGGTGAAATAAATGTGCCTGATTTCTTGATGGAAGCTACGGGACATATCAACGAGCAGCGTCTTCGTTTAGCGGGCATGCAAGTTCAAATTGTATTTTCTGTTATAATGCTTTGTATTTTTGCACATAATATTTGCATAGCCACCAAAATGACTATATCGCGGCCACGTAGACTGTTTTCATGGTGCTGTTTAATACTTGCTGTTACCGGTACTATGTTCAGTATAATGATTATATTCATGTTAGTGGGTTTTGGCCTTAATTGTAGAATGCTATTATGGTCGTCGGGGATCTTTGGTTCATTAGGCATGATTTTTAATAGCTCAATTCTTCTTTTAAAGGTTCATTTGGTTCTTTATCAAAAAAAGTGGATTACTTGTATCGGCATTCTTTTTGTATTACCACAATTAGGTTATGCTTTTATGATATACTACTCTTTTTTCACTTTAGAAGCTGAGCTTGGCTGTGTCATCTACTATCCACATATCTTTCTTTGGTACTGGATTGGAGTGAATATGCCAATCAACGTGTTTTTTTCAGTCATCTTTTGCCATGTTGCTTTAAATCAATATCGCATATTTGGATCCGATGCATGGAAACAACTGGCGCGAGAGGGAATACAGACGATATGCTTGGCCATATTCACCAATATAATTTGCTGCATTGCTATATCTAGTCATTTCGGCAATGCTAATCTTGATATACTTTTCCCCACTGATTGGTAAGTATTAATGGTTAATCGTATTTATATAGCTAATTTATTTATAGGATGATTGTTGCAACCATACTGATTAGACATTGTCGGAATATGGGAAATAAGGGTCACTCTTCATATCGTCCTAGAACTCATCATATACTTCATTTATCGCAAATTGTCACTGCAAAGTAAATAAGCTGATGCATCGATATACTGCATCTATATAGGTTATTTTAAAAGTAGTTTGTATATAGCCAATAAAATAGTATATAATACAAAGAAGTAATTGGTTACGTTAAAAATATATTATATACAACTCAATAAAAGGAACGAACAAAAATACATGTATATATACAGGATAATAATTATAATAATTTTAATAGTATCAACAAAACTAAAAATATTTAGATTATTGTCAATAAATCTTTATTAATTTAGATAAGCATAAAGTTTAACTCTTCGTTGTTATTACTATGCTCCTTGATGGTTTCGGTGGATATAGAAGTGATAACAGTGTTACCAACAATCATTAGAATAGATGGCAATGAGTCGTGGTATAGTGACATAAATGACATCAATACACGTTGATTATCTAATCATCATCATCATCATCATCATTGTTATTATTAGTATATTTAAGTAACACCAACTATTATACCGTATATTAATAAACATCTTACCTTGACCCAACTGTATCGTATTAGCAAGTAAATAAGCACCCATAAGTATACGATAAATATCCAAAAATTGTGATGGTTCATGTAAACTATTTAATGGCACTGTTGTGGCTGTTGGTACAGCAGTAGTCTATATTTATATTGTATTGCATTGGTAATTATTTAACAAGAAAGCTTTAATATTTACCATTTTAAATAAACCAATACGGTTTATTTGTCGTTTTACCCTACTAGATAGTTGATAAAATACTGAGGATTTATTTTTAATCAATTCAGATGTTGTTTTCTCTTGTTGATACCAGTGTAAAAGTGCTTTGGTTGCCAATTGAATGTTAAACAGTTCTAAATAAATTGTAAATATAGTATATTATATTATTATACAAATGTTTTACGTACTTTCTCTAAATGCATTCAATGGTTCCTGTTCAAATAGGGGTGCCTCATTACTGTTACTATCACTATTATCAAGAGAAATTGCTTGGACCGTTGGTACTTGTGATACCACTATTCATATTGATAATAATTAGTATAATGGTAATACAGTATCTATCATGACAGCATTACCTTGTTCTCCTAACAACAAACTGAATAACGGTGAAATAACATCTATTTGACTAGTAGCACCGAATCGATTGACCAAAGTCATTGTCAATTCCTCCACCTAGTAATGTGTATTAATTAGTAGGATGTAACATGACACTTATTACATACTGTATGGCATTGAATTGATGTGGCAATAGTTGTGGCATCCTTCCTGATATCCTCATCATCATCCTTAAAACATTCATTAGATTTGTATTTATAGATAAAACGTTATCACTAATTTACCTGCATCGATTGCCATAAAATCCATCCTAATTGAATATTAAGCCAATGTGTTGGCACAAGAATACGCAGTGCAATAATAGCTGCCCTTCTCATTTCAAGTGGCTATATCATACAATTTATTGGTTATATACACCACTCACTCTATCACTACTTACTGCTTCATCATTGACTGCACTAGTAAGCATTTGCATCCATGCTTGTACTGACTCTTTAGGCAGTGTTGTTATCTAGCATTGTATAAATAAAAGAGTGTATAATAGTACAACAACAATCCTACCCGAGAAAGTAAAAAGCCAAGCAATGGTAATCCATTGGCACGTCTACCCAAACGCTTCTCTATTTGAAATCTAGTTAATAAAACTGGCCAAGCATCCATCGCTTGTTTTTCAGTAATACAATTCATAGTATGCATAATATGAACAATTTCGATTAAACTTGATGCATCCATATCATTCTTAACCATAATATCCTCTAATAGCCATGTGCTCACTTCACTATGGCAGTATATTAGTAATAAACCTTATTGCCTTATCATTTATACCTTGGTAGTTTGGCTGCAAATGGATGTATTTCTTGTAGGATAGCATCATAGACAGCATAATGTGATTCTAACAATAAATGATAACGTAATAAATCAAGTCCACTCTCCACACCACTAGGTAACCATACACTCGGTGTATGAACAGCATTATGAGCTAGTAGTGCCGCTTGAATAGGACGACATAGAGTGGCACCAGGTAATGTCGGTATTAATGGCACTTTAATAGCCTTCCATGCTTGTTCCAGCCATGGTTGCCAACCCAATGTCACTTGATCCTCTAATTCATCATAAATATATAATTGTTGGCAACTATATTATACTTACCAGTCCATCCAATGGATTGCCACCAATTAACAGAGAACAGTGTCTCTTTAATAATTCTCAGTGTCATTAATGATAAAAGTCCACATGGATGTTCACCCATAGTAATAAGCGAGTTAAATATATGCATCAAATGACTTGTAGTTTCTATTAATTGGCATAAATAATTATACTGTTAATTAATAAACAAATTTACCAGTTGATACAGCCGGTTGATGGCGTGGATAATGACGCAGTAATTGATACAGCTGACAAAGTCGTCCGTGTAATTCATTGGTTGTATATTGTCCAGCTGTTTGAATATCTTTTACTAGTTGTTGACAAACAGGTATTACTTGATCAGTATTCACCAATGACACTAAAGCATGAGCAGCCATTTCTCTAATCTATTATAATATATTATGTTAATTAATATTGTCAGTATTGATATTATTATAACTACCTTATAAATACGACTGTCACCACATGCTTTAATAGCTGTAATAAACGGTAATAGTCCACCTTGTTGATCATCCACTTGAACATCTTGATCTGTTAATGATGGTTTCAATCGAGCGAGTACAAGTAGAACTGGATAAAGAGATGTTTCAACATGTTCCTATGATTAATTACAATTAAGATTAATTATAGTTATAATAATAATTTTAATATTTACCTCTGTTATAAGATTAGTAAAATTAAGTGACAATTTTGATAGTAAAAACGGTTCGAGTTCTGGATATTTTTTAAAGAATTCTCTAACTGATGGTCCATTAAATACATCTCGTTCATTGGCAGTAGAGGATTTAATGCCAAATATACGAGTTACCAATGCAGATAACATCATAACTGAACAATTACGAATAGACCAGCTAATATATATATATATATGATAAGTATTATACCTGCTATAGATTATTTATAATTACCTAGATGAAGCCATGCCATTAATGGCTAATTTAAAACTATGTCCAATATAACGTGTAATATGTTTACCAAGTCGAGCATCAGTCAATAGGATTCTTAACGTATTCATAGCATGGACTTGTGGTGTAATGTCCTCTTCATTCTCTTTAATATAATCATTATGCTGATCAGTGGAAGCTACTGTCGTTGTCATCGTGAATAGCTGTGAAACTGCTGTATGTAATAGTTGACCCAATGGATCACCTAATACTAAAGCCAATACACCATAAGGTATACCACCACTACGTCTTGTAATAGAAATAGATCTTGATGCCATTTGATCCATCATACTCTATATATATATGTGTATATAATATCATATAGAATTAGTTAATAATATATAGATATAGATATATAAATATAAATATAAATACCTTTAACCATTCTTGAGACACTGCTGATAGAGTTGGATGAGTGGAGCGATGTAATAAAAAGCACACTGCTTCAAAATGTGGATAAACATGAGAAAAGGCACCTCGATGACGTAGTCCAATTAATAGTTGTTTTAATCTTTCGCCACATTCAATGATTAAATCAGCTGATAAAAATGGATTCTATATTTACAATTAATTAATTAATTATATACACATGTTAATAAGCTATTACTTACATTAGAATTTTGTTCCAATGATTGACACCACCACGAACCACATCTTCAAGTAGTGCACTATTAATCATATTAATATAACATCATCTATTACTAAATACATCTATCTATCTATCTATCTATCTATCTATCTATCTATTCATTACCTGGCCTCTTTAATACCACGCCAACAATAGGAAAGTAAATAGTGGTGATCATGGCTACGCAGCACTAGTAATTCCTCTTCTTCTTGTTGTTCATAGCCTTCAGGTGCTGGATGTTCAAGTGCTTCAACTACTACTTCAATCACTTGATCAATAAGACGACAAAGTCTCATATTAATCGATGACCATATATTAGTAGGCGTCTCTTTAGATACCAGTAAATATTGCGTCATAATATCTTGATAAAGATAGGATAATGTCTTTAGCGATCCATGTAACGGATAGCGACGTGAAGCCATTGATAAATCAGTCTTGGCCAAGGCTATTTTATCCTCTATATCACTTAATATAACCGTCATAAAATAAACTATAGCTTAGTTAGTAGTGTATTTATTGCTATTCATACTTAATTACCTTTTGGATCATCGGCCTTTGGTGTAGATATTTCAATAGATGGTGGTGTTAAATACCAACCAAGTGCTGAAATATACTTTTGGAATAGTAATAGAACAATAGAGGCGCCACCATCACTTTGTGACGCTTTAGGATCAGCGAGTGAAGACCAGCCCCAAACAAGTAGCTCATTGGTCACTTTATCCGGCGTATCATATCCTGGTAGGGGTGCTGGAAAGTAGGCGAGGCATTTGATAGCAATTAGTCGATTGGCATCATAACTGCCAAGCAATAGGGCAAGTAATGACTGAGTAGCTATAGGTATGAATAGTGCCTGCTTAATAATATCTCCCATAGCACTACAGTTATGACAATGATAAGTGACGGTGGAGGCTATCCCGTGTAATGATGGCAATACTAAAAAGTGTTCTAGTAATTGCCGTAACAATCTTAATGACATAGCAATTCGGGTAAATGGAGCACCGGATAACATCCCCGAATACAATGGCGTACTAGCCATCCAACAAATTGATGTCCTGGTTCATAAGCAGTAGGAGGATAGTTGGATCGACCATGGGCACACGATACGGCATTATCGTGAAGTCGTTTCATTAATCGTGTCATAGAAGCAGACATATCTTGTCGGAAATGAGCACCCGTCACGCCCATATTAATGCGTAAAAATTGTTTGACAAGTAATAGTTCAGGTGCGGTTACTGGATCAGTGGTACGTCTTGCCTCACACACCAGTGATAACAAATCAAGTCTTACTTGTTCCTCCGAATGACTAAGAGCGTGTTGTCCATCGCGTGCCAAATCTTGTAATTCTAATCAATGGTTTATTAGCTATTCACACACATATACACACATATTATATATAATATGCATAAATTACCTGTATTCGTGGTAATGATTCCTTGAGATTTGGCTGTTCTTAATACAGTTAACCAGGCTGCCGTACGTCGATCCGATGTAATAGTCACGTCATTACTAGTGACGAGTGTGTAGAGGGGTTGAAATACGGCAGTATTGAATTTAAATAGTTTGGCCACTACTCGACCCATATGTTTACGCGTCATAGCTTCATTGGATAATAGACCACGGGCCATTAATGGAATCCATACAGTGTTCCAATTACTATTAGACTATACAATAATTAGACATATTAGATCGAACACCATCTATTAATTACCAAATCATTCATAGTCAAGTGTTCCATAATGGCTACAAATAATGACATGGCATAGGATCCGACTACTACATCTGACAGTGCTAACATTAAACTTGATTGTAGTTCTTCACTCATAAATAGATTAGTTGATACATATGGTACTAGACATTCAAGAAATCCATATTTCATCTAATTAATAACTAGTTAGTTAATATTGATATCAATATCGATGGTCATTAATAATTAATTACCTCTTCTCTCCAATCAACAGCTATTAAACGTAAAACTAAATCTTTTTTAAAATGTTCAATTTCTTGTGTTACTATTTCATCCATAGGAAATACGGCTAAATTCTTTAATAATCCTTCTAAAGCCATTTTGACCTATATTGTATAAGTCGTTGACCACTATTATTATTATTGTTTTTGTTATTATATACATACCTTATGCCGTACAGCATCAACAGGATCACGCCAACTATCCCATATCAGTGCTATTAATAATTGGCGTTTATATGCATCCAATGGTCCATTTAATTTACTGAACCATTGAGTTAACGTATCAAAGGCCATAAATCGATGTTGTATTTCTGGCTGATTTGACATACCAACTGCTAAATAGAATAATAATTCCATAAGTGTGGTTGGATGTACATTAACACTTAATACAATAGATACCATTAGTTATCATTACATATCTATCTATCTATCTATTATACTTACTCTGAACAGTTAATATAGATATTTGTATTGGATAATGGTGATTGTAATACGTTGTATGGATTAGCTACCAATAGACCACGACATAATGGTAGATACAAAGCATGTAGATTAATAAACTCTACTACAGGTAGATAGGTATCCATTGGTGTAGAACATATCAATTCGCTTTTTAAACAATATTTCCATAATAGTGCCAATGGATCAGTATTTGAGTGTAATTGCAGTAATGTAGCAAATATAACACCCGCTACGGGTCCAATATCCCGAGCAATTCGTGGTAGAGCACACACATCTATACACGCTTTAATGGCGGCTTCTCGATCTACAAAACTGATATTATGCCAACTCTTATCATCAGTATTCGTTTCTACTGATGTCTGGCGTTTTTGTTGGCGTGAAAAGCTAACGAGGAATTGCTGTCCAATAGTCTGGCATTTGTAATCTCTGTAGTTAATTGTGCTGATGTGCCTTGTTCTGCGTAAATAGTTAGACAACATCGCACTTTTTGCGTATATTCAACTAGTTGGGCCGTGCTAGAATCCATACTAATATACTAATATACTACTGAGGTCTGGAATCTTTGTTACAAGACACTATAAAAAATAATAAGCTTCACTGCCCCTATGGATACTAATATATCGGCGATTTAATTTTTTTTCTTTTTTCTTTTATTAAATAATACGCCAGTGCCTTTTTCTTTACGTGTCGCTTAACACTTGAACTTGATCGCGAATGTCGTCGACTATCGCGTTAGATCGTCGTTACGATCGCGATATTGTTCTACAACCAGTGTTGTATTACCTTTTAGATCTTGTACGCAACATTCATTATGGCTACGACAATATAGTTATGGTTTGTCTCATCGAGGCATTATGACCACGTCATTGGTTGCTACGCCTAAAGTCAAGAGTCCACTTGCTCAAGCAATACAAAAAACAGCCTTCAATGCAAAGAATAACAAGACAAGAGAACAACCGGCCAAACGACTTGAACAATTATTGGAAACAGCTGAAGAAGAACAATATCGACGCAATACGTCCAATCCATTACAACACACTGATAAACGTCATTTATCACGTCATCGACGAACAACACTGCCCAAATCACCTTTGGAGAATATACCATTACAAATTACGGAAAAGCCAAAAGAAATACGACTATATCAACAACAACAGAAACAACAGAAACAAAATAAACTATCATTGAATAAAATAGGTCAGCGCTTTCAATTACCTAATACTATTAAAGCATCTAGTATTGATAGACAACAAGAAGATAATGAAGAAGTAAATGAAATAATGTCTAATCTAGAAGAGACAGTTGAACCAGCATGGAACTTTAAAGTTGGTGATTTAGTAGAAGTTATAAAGTAAGTTGATATTAAATATTAAAGTAATGTATTAATATATATATATATATACTAATCATACTATTCATGTTATTAGAGTAAAAGCACCAATACTTATGCTTGTTACATCAAAGGATATTAATAATTCCCAGTATCAAGGAGCGGTAACTGCTGATTATTTAGTAGATTTCCGTCCCACCGATGTCATATTTCATATACCAAACTTTTTAAAATCTTCAGAATTTAAAGAACTATTTTCAAAAGGTTTATTAAAATCAGGCAGTGGAGAACCCGTCGATATGAAACAGCTAATACATAATACAGAAGAACAACCAGGATTACTGCCTCAAGTAGCCCGTCGTATTCTATCCACCTTTGATAGAACCTCTTTATCGCGTCAATGGTCATCTATTCTACGTATTCAACAAATGTATACTGAGTTACACGAACAAGAGAAGCGTGAAAATGCCAGTCTTGATGAAATAGCTCAACGTGTATTCAACACCGATGGATCGACAACTCAAATTACTCACGCTGAACGATATGCCGTACATCGTTTTCTATACCGTAACCCATTACAATTATTCCAGAACGATTCCATTCAAGCTCTTACGAGTATATAGCAGCCCATGAAAATCATTCCATGGGCCAATTTAGATTTAGACCTTGTGGTGAATTGCAACGTATTGAAGCGGCCCTTCGTATGATACGTGATAAAGAGCCAGCATTTACCGAATTTCTTAGACGAGCCACTAAAATGATTGATCTTAAACGATCGGGCATGTTAGCGGATAGCGATTCAACCGGTCCCGAACAACTCTATTGTGATACAGATATATCTTTTCTCGAATTGGTTCGGGCATTTATTCATGCTGAAGTTAATAATACACTACGTAATCCATTTGTATTCGCAACAACGAGATTATTAAACCACTACGCTATTATGACGATCTGAATGCTGATACAGCTGCCGCCTTCCTCGTTGATATGGGCGTATGGCCCGAATGGGAGAATGTAGTAACATTACGTGAATCAATACCACTTGATGGACATCATCAATCGCCCCACTTGGAGAAAGTGACCCTTCAATGTAATGAACTTGCTCAACATTTACTATCTACACCGTATTTAATTATAACACTAAAATATCAACACATAAATCACAAAAGTCGACAACCATCCCTTCACTGCCTTCCCCGGCCAGCCTTGATTCACTTGGTTCCAACGATTTCTACACCAAAGATATTGTTGGGTCATTACGACATGATTTCGGTTATTTGCCCGTCTACACTATTGACGATATGGGTGCGAAGGAACTTGATGATGGTGTATCTATTGAACGTACAGCAGATGGCCACTGCTGGCTACATGTACATATAGCAGATCCCACAGCATACATTCCACCACAGCATTTAATATCACGTCGGGCAGAATCACAAGGCAGTACCGTCTACTTCCCTGAACGGCACTATCCAATGCTGCCCGATAATCTATCAGTGAATCGATTTAGTTTGGGTGTTAGCAAGAATGCCGGTCACTTACAAAATGTACTTACCTTCTCGGCCCGCCTTAATTCAACCACTGCTCAGATAGAAGACTTTAAGGTGCGGGCGGGTATTATTCGGAATGTACACGTATTACAATATGACTCGGTCGATAAATTACTCGACTGGTCGAATATTCAACGCATGAAAAACAAAGTAATAAGACGTCGAATGCAGCGAGTATGGCATATTGATGGACGGCGTAACTTGACTGTTAGCGATATTCATCAACGTTCTAAAGATAATAATAGTGGTAGTGGTAGTAGTAGTATATCACCCAAAGCAGAACAAGATCTACGTGATTTACAGCAATGGGCTAATAAGCATATGGCATATAGAGTGGAGCGTGGTATGCTTATGTTCTCATTACCGGCATCTAATATGTCAACGAATCCATTCCCGCTACCGATTACACAGCATTCATTGCAGCCATTGCGGTATAAACAGCCCGAATTGGCAAATATGCCACCACCTTCATTAACTCTACAATTAGAGCGGGCATCTTATTCGCCAGCCCGCTTAATGGTGGCC
The DNA here is from genome assembly GCA_025786725.1 of Syncephalis fuscata. Classification (NCBI taxonomy): domain Eukaryota; kingdom Fungi; phylum Zoopagomycota; class Zoopagomycetes; order Zoopagales; family Piptocephalidaceae; genus Syncephalis; species Syncephalis fuscata. The sequence goes on along the minus strand of JAHLTZ010000003.1, from coordinate 120,926 downwards.
GAGTTAATGGTAATGGCCGGACGTGTTTGTGGTCATTGGTGTCATGAACGACACTTGCCTGTTCATTATCGTGTGCAAAAGGCTCCAGTAGGTGTGCCAAACTACCTATCAGAAGCATTGGCCGATGCATCAAAGCAGAGTCATGGCTTTGTTGATTTTATTCTATTCCAAAAAATACGCGCTTACATGTCACCGGCCACCCAACAAATGATACCGGGCCAGCACTGGACGATGGGTATTGGCGAGCATGATTGTGGCTACGTCAAATGTACATCGCCTCTTCGACGTTACACTGATATGTTGGTGCATTGGCAGATTAAGTCACAACTACTGCGTGATGCTGATCCACGAACTGCTTATCGTACGGCATTTGACATGACACATCTCGAGTTGCTTGGCCAACGTATGCTGGCTAAAGAGCGAACGATTCGTTCAATACAAAACAATGCCAATCGTTTTTGGATGATTGAATTTTTGCAGCGTATGGAACTTGGTCCCGTCAAATCTTACAATTCGTCGTTGTCGTCCTCCCTAATTACTGGTGCGCCCGATTGGTCAACAATGGGTGCTAGACACTGGCCAGCCATTGTGTTGAATGTATCAGAAAGTGGCAGTACTTATGCTGCTTTATTGCTTGATTTAGGTATTGTTGCACGTCTCGTGCCTGGTAAAGGCAAGCTGATTAACAGTAATCTTAAAGTTGGTGATCGTCTTTTTTGCCGTATTTCAAAGACATCACGCGATACATCAGTTTATGGGCGACAGAAGCCGATGGCAGTGCTTGCGAAGATGGTAATGATTTGGCATCATTGAGTGTCTTATAATCATCAATTGTTATAATAATAAAATTATTTGCTAGATTATGTTTTAAAATAATACGTTTGTAAATTAATGATTAATAAATTTAATTGTTTTTAATATTAGCACAACAATTTGTAATTTAATTGATTTCATTGATAATTGCTGTATGAGATGGGGAATTACAAGGAATTGTGATGTTTTAAGTTATGGTTAGCTAAGGAAATTGGCGTTTATCATTAGTACTTACCGATGCATTTTTACGTGCTCTACTACAATGATAAATTAGAATGGTTGATGTAACTACCCTGTACAAAATTATTAATTAGTTGTTTTTAATTATAATTGCAGCCTTACCAATTTATGGTAAAAAATGTATTGTGATATTTCGTAAGTATTCCTGATATTACCCAGGTTGCACATACAATATTACAAATGATTACGAGGCACATAACTTAAATTTCATTGTGCATTAGTTGTTTCCACACTTCAGCCCAAATGTTATGTACTGTTATATGCTACATAACTAAATATTGCCGAAAATAAAGCGCTGATTGATATAAGCAAATAAACCAGTACTAAGGTACAAAGGACGGATAGTAAGTAGTACAGCCTTCCTCCACCTGTGTCGTACACCACGAAAGACTTATAGATATTAGCTCAAATACTGCTTGTAGAGCTATAAGTAAGCTGCCAGCTATTAACACCCATCGTAACTTCGATAAATTATGCTTTTGTGGCATAATTGTATTATTGCACAAATTTGAAAACGTCATTGCAAAGATAAAATAGCAAATTGACTCTCGACAATTTACCAAATTAAAAATACGTGGTTGAAGCTATTCCCCAGCCAAAACCAAGTATGACCGGGATTAAACAGCCCCATCCAGAAAAAAAACGTGACTGATTAGCAATCATCCGGATTGAAAGTTTAAGATTTACATAAATATAACAACCATAACAGCTATACCGAAAACTTGTACTTAAATGCTAAATAGTCGATTTTGAATAGTTTTCAAATCATTGGCTGATTTGGTAATAAACTCGTACATATGAAGCTCACCACTTGGATGTAGCGGGACACCCCATAGTCGTGTAGATTATGTCTCCAATTAGTACTATTATACTCAAAAATTTGTAGAATTATCATAGTTACGTAATTACATATACAAGAATTACAGTAAATAGTTATAAACAAGCTAGTAAAAAGCGATATATCCGAATTTACTAAAACAATGAATTAAATAGGTACATAAAGTAGATGCAGCTACAAAGGCTAACCCACATGCATTCTCAAATAAATCAGTTTAGCTGCATATTACGACTACATGGAATGTTAAGCAGCGTGGCTATTTTCAGTGCCATTACAAAAAAAAATTCCAAAACTACTCAGCTATATTTATAATAGTATCAATAATAATACATTTGTAGACCAATACTTGATGTTAAAAAACAATGCTAGATATGTTGGGTGTATTAAATAGATTAAACTATTTAGTAGGTAATTGTCAAAGTGAATTAACAACAAAAAAGTATTAAAAAGGACAGTGCACCAATGACAAACAGGTTAATGTCCGTAAAAAATTTACTTGATTCCCCTTGGGACAGTAAATCTTTCTACGCCATCGACCATAATTATTCGCTTAATTGATTTGTGTTTAAATGATCATTTACAATAAATATTAATGTAATGTAATAACATTAGCATTTCCATATAATATAATTGAATGTAATAGAACACTGTATTAGTAATAATATTAAACATTCAAATAAAGAATTTAACATACTATTTGACTACTTTGAAATCCACGAGGCCGATTATTATTATTATCCATGTGTAGAAATATTGATCAAATATTAATAGAAACCATATGATTACGATTTTATATCATTGCACATTAATTGTTATTGCATCTATGTACAGTGTGGATTATTGCATCTGAATGGTTTCTTTTATTTTCTAATTTCTACGATTGCATTGGGCATATTTGTGATGTAAGATCAAGATTAATATAATTATTATAAATGTCGTTTATTAAACAGCCACTTCTCTATAGCCAATCTGACTAAATAAATGGCATTTAAAATTAATATCATAAGAACAATATTTATATATATATTAAAGAAATAATAACATAACCAATTGAAGGGAGTCGTGGTGGTCTAAACATCAACACGTTTTCTCTTAAAAAAAAAGTTGGTTTGCCTAGTTTGAATCTTGTTTTTAGGAAATGCGTAAAAGAATCCTTCGTAAGAAAATAATCAATATTACAGTATGTGAGGAGAGCCACCAACAGTTTCCGTTGTAGATGGCAGGTTCTGCGTTGCGTACGGATAGGTTCAAAAAAGAACCGTTTATATTTTTATAAGTGGCAGGCAAATGCTGTAAATGCGCGGCTAGGTCCTACAAACCGTTGTCTCAAGCTAATAGATTCAAATTCAAATTCAAATATCTAAAAATTAATAATCCTAAAGTACTATTACACTTTATTGCACTGCTGTTGCACTAGAGCATATCCACCATGGTAAGCTTGACTCAAATATATCATATGTTCAAACTAATACTAATTCCAATATACTTTCCTAGTTATACTGGAGCAATAGCCGCAGACTACTACTCCAAAAAACTCTTATTTTATTGTGCCTTATACTTTTATTCTAGTAATAAAAGATCAATTCATTTGTGTTGAATACCTACTGTGGACAGTATTGATGTCTAAAACGCTGCCCACCTTATTCACAAGCCAGTATATAATATCACAGAATAGTATACATGATAAAGCCTTGCAGCATTTTATGCTTAATCTTACTATTGCTTTTTAGTTTATAGAATTAATCGCTGTATTGAAAGACTAATGTGTATTATTGGCATTTTTAATAGTGCACTAATGCGTTGACAACTTTGATGTGTTAAGTTTTGTCGTAGCTTTTGCAATAAAGCCATAACGACATCACGATAAAGTTTCTAGCTTTTGTAAGCTGTTTCCAAATCGAAATCAAGCGTAGCATGTAATATCGCTATATAATTTGTACAATATGCTATACAACTGCAACAATAGAATGTAATGTAAATACGCAGAATTGAAGGCAATGGCTACAATTAGAAACAAAATACGTTTAAGCATATCATTGTTTGTGTTGCTCGGCCAGCGATAGCTGATGAGCAGATGTTTGCTTTTACTACTAAGGCCTTATTCAACAAAGTTCCTAACACTATTGAAATAAAGCACAGAACAGGAAACTACCATGCAGCGGTCTAGACAATGAGTTTTTAATAATTAACCGGTTTAGTCCAATATTTTATTTGAGTCAGGGGTCGCCATTCAAAACCGTTTACTCTATTCAGGTCAGCTAATTAACAGTCAGTACTAAAGCTTTATTTTTTCTATTCGAATCAATAGTATCGCACAAAAGAACGGCGCCAAAACAGGAGCACGATTAAATTGCTATGATATATGTTTTCATATTGCTGTCAATATTCAACGTGCTTTTGTGTGTGTCTGTGACAAACGCTTGGCATTTCACATGTCCAAGTTAAATGTCTAGACAAGGCCTAGAGCTAAAACTGGCTCTATTGGGATGTAGCCCAAGTTATGTACTTGGCTTACATATATATATATATATATATATATTGGTAACCAAATTAATTACTGAAGCCCACAATATTCTTTTACTTTGACTTAAAGCATGCGCCTTTTAGACTACCAGAGATTATGCCTATTTTTTGCTATTTGTTTCTCAATACAGCCAAAGACTGTCAGCGCAAAAATTACTTTTACGAGTGGGCCCCGAACTGAAACTTATCCACTGAATGACCATTTTCTTCATCCACAGCCTTATTATCGCTACGAAGGCCTAGCATTTAAAATCCATCTTACTTATAATAATGTAACCGACACCTGCAAATTTTCACCAATCAATGAAAGCAACCCAGTTGTCAAATTCACTTCTAAAATGTCTGCTAAACATCCAGAATTTGCACTACTTGCCCTTCAAAATCTTCCTCCATATACAAATTGCGAAAAAAATAAGCTAGTAAGTTTAGTATTACAAAAAGGTGTTTACTTATTTGATTTAGGTAACTGAGTCGCTAGACCATCTTATGCAACAACTAGTAAGAAACGGATTTCCACCAGTCAAGCTACTCATTTTAGAAAGAAACTATAGTCCAAATTTTGGATTTAATGACAACTTCATCATGGGCCAGAATGAGCAGCAATACTATGACATATTAACTAAATATAATCCAGCAATATTGCAATATTGAGTAGTCCTCAGCCATTATCATTTATTGATAGATTTAGTATATTTCCATATTTTCATTACATTGCTGAACAAGGTAAGCATATTTTATTTGACCATCGTGTAATATTAACATTTCGATAGAACCCAATCCATGGTATGCCATACTTACATCAAAATGGCACATCGCTTACAAAATCATGTATTCTGTAATAGTAAGTAAATAACAGATCGCTTGTAATTAGTGCTAACTGTATTCACACAGATAGCGCTGGCTTTATTATACGCATGTGCTCGCGTTATAATGTTGGCAAAGCTAAAGATGCTACATTTGAATCTACTCTTAGCATCGTTTGTTGTCACCATTGTTTACTGTATTTGTAAGTACTGGCAATATATCTGATGACAAAAAGCTTATGAATGTACATTAGTTTTTTTAATGCACCTGACTATGCTATATCAGCCGTCTAAATCGACCGGATTGTATGGCATCTACACAATTTTATCAGGTGTACCGTTTGATTTAATACTGTGGTATTGGTATGTAGCTAGCATAATGTAATAATACAAATTAACAATCGAACAGGTCAATTGTTGGAAGAAATTTGTTTTCAAAAAGGTCCATTATACTACTTCGTTCAATTATTATTATTGATATTGCATCAAACATTGCGCGCACCATACTTACAGCAATGGACAGCGACATAAGCTCCGATGGCTTTAGAATATTATTTGAGAATCAAATGGATGTGTACGTTATTATATTTGCATTATCCTGGCTTAACACTATTGTTTTTGGTGGATTTGGTAAGTTGCATGTATGTTATATGAATCAAAATTATAATCTAACCATTGATTAGCAATATGGTTTGGAATAAATGGTTACAAACTTAAAAAACATCCTAAAGGTCGCTATCGGTTTATCCGGGTAAGTAATAGGACAAAGACAACATAGTAGATACTAATAATTGTGTGCTATATTTAGTTGGGACTATTTGCATTACTGGGCTTTGCTACATATATAGTATTTGCAGTATATTATACGGCCAACATCACCTTTGGCTTATGGCTACAGCCTACTGAAATACTTGCATCACTAACTGTATTTGATACAGCATACATGTTGCGTGTACTTGTATTTTTGTCAGTATTTGGCATACGATGGCCACGACCGAACGATACCGCTGAAGAAGAAACTCGAGCGCCACTTGGTGGGATGACGACTATCGGATGTCATACAACCATGGAGACAAGACCATTACATAGACAATTGACTCATAAACTTACACAAATAATCAGAAAACAAACATTTTAAATAATTAAATATCATTGGTATAATTATTAACAGCTAATTACATCACCAATATATTTCTATACAATAAATAAAATCATGTATAAGTTGCTGTTGTATACGTGCATTTTGGCGTGTTTGTGATGTAAGTTTAATATAATTAGTATAAAAGTTGTTTATTAAACAGCCACTTTCCCTATAGCCAATCTGTCTAAATAAATGACATTTTGAACAATTAATATCATAATGACAATGTATATATATTAAGCAATAATAAAAATAACTAATTAATTACATTATTATACTGATAATTACACATGAGTTGATTAATGTTGGATGTAATATTATACATTTTATAGTAATGAATAGTGTTTAATTGTATTTAAAAGTGTTGAGAGGTGAAATGGATAAATAAAAATGTGGAAGTCAAAGTAAATAACTTCTCAAATTATACACTATTTATTAATTGAAAATCGTTCATGCGCACGACTGTCATGGGCTGCAAGACATGACTTATAAAATAACTTGTATATTGCATATGTATCACAGAGTCCCGTTGTCTAATATTAAAGCGGTTTTTCTCAAATGTAAAAAACTACTGCATCATATATTAACGTATGGTTAAAAAAATAGTAATATAATAAAGGTTATAACATATGGTCCAAATATCCTATATTGTATTAAAAACGGCATGGGCACGGTATAAAAATACAATACTTTTATAGTTTTAGATTATAATTATATTTACATTATAAATAAATATAAAACACAAAGAACATCGATTTAGGCATGCAATAAACGTTAGTTTACATTTCAGGCAATGGCCATAATTACCGTACAAGAAACTTAATAGATAGATTATCCGTTGCGGTATCATCATTGACACCTTGTTCAATAAAGCAATTATACACGTTATTAAATTATTTAATTTGTCATGTTGTTACGCTTCTAGTTTTAGAAATCGCAACTTAGATGACCAAGCAACACCTTATCCTGTCGCTATCCTATAACGTTAATTTCTGATGCTTATTAAGGCTTACCTTAACGCTCAGAATACAATGTGTTGTTTGGTTGTATTGCTTTTATAATAAAATTATTCCTTATTGGTCATTAATTACCACAGTTTAACTATAATAAACTGAATAACTTGTATGACACTAAGTAGAAATAATGTTGGACTAGAAACTTGATTATTTCTTTATTGATATTGAATAAAGCTATCATTATATAGTAAACATAACTAATAATAGAACTTGAATGCCTTGTAGTATTTCATTATTAGCGCGGCATATTAGTTCAGGTGGCTGCTCATATGCTTACAACTAACCAGTAGCTACTCGTCATATTGTCGTAATAGGCATTTGTTACTAGTAATCGGTACTAATATTCGATAGGTATATTAATCTTGTGGTCGATCGCATGGTATATTTCTTGGTCACACTTTCACAAAACCCTGTCCGGAATGTCAAAACAGTAACAATGTCATATTGGTATAAATAGACTATTAATTTATTAGTTGAATAAGCATCATTACTTTCCTTTAGCAGTTTAACATACTATAGCAACTATGGTCCAAAAATTCAATATTCCTCTATGCAAGCTTGGTCAGAATGGTCCTTTATTACCAGCACTTGGCCTTGGATGCATGATCATGTTGCCCAGTATTTACGGAAATAATGCAGCGCTTAAAAATGTTATACTACATGACTTGGATGTGGAAAAAAACGACAAGAACATTGCATCTGGATTAGCTACGCTCTTTCGGTCTATAGAACATGGCTGTACCTTCTAGGGCACTTCAGTAAGTGATATAGCACTAACTATATTATGTTTATTAATACTTTAATCAGAATATCTATGGTTTAGGTCATAATGAAAAATTAATATTACGGTACTTTCTTCGAATCGAGAAAAGTCTTTATTTGTACAAAATACGGCATTCAAGTGATACGCGAAGGCATTTGAAATATCCACGCCGAGCCTGATTATATCCTCCAATGCTGCAAAAAAGTTTGGAACGACTCAAAGTCCAAACCATCGATATATACTACCAGTATCGCATTGATCCCAAAGTGCTAATAGAAACAACGGTTGGCACTATGGTGAACTTGTGCGTGAGGGTAAAGTACGTTATCTTGACTTATCCGAGTGTTCTGCAAAAATATTACACTGTGCACATAAAGTACATCCTATTGCTGCCATTCAAGTAGAATATAGCCTATGGACTTGTAACATTGAAAAAATGATATACTTGATACGTGTAAAGAGTTGGGTATTGCCATTGTGGCCTACTTACCTTTAGATCGTGGTTTTCTTACTGGCAATATTCGCAACATAAATAATTCACCTGAAGGTGGCTGGCGTTGTATCAACCCGCGCTTTTAATAAAAAGTACTTGCTAAAAAATTAGCTGTAGTCGATGCTCTTTAACGTCTTGCTGAAAGAAAAAATGCACTACTGGTCAACTTTGTATTGCATGGGTACTTTGGCGATGGAATAACATTTTTGTTATTTCGGTACTAAACAAGTTTAATACTTTGAAGAAAACCTAGAAGCTACTGATGTAACATTGACTAATGAAGAAGACCAGGAACTATTCAATTATTAATGAATTAAATATCACAGAAGATTGATACAGTATTGCGAATTTAAGTGAAGTCAATATTTAAATGTATCTTGATAAATAAAGTGTTTATAGCTGCATTTATATTATTTATTACTAAATGTCAAAGAGTAAATTCTGATAATATATTTAAACTGTAAAAGTATGTTAAACATTGAATAAATTTTTAAATTAAACAATGCTGTATTCTTTTGCATAATGTAAACAAATGCTATCAATTGATATATTTGTAATTACTTATTTTATTATAAAAGCAGTAAATTGCAAATCATTCTTAATGTATGTTATTAGAAACCTGTGTTGTTTGAACTACAGCATTTTGAGTTCTAGTTAGTATTGACAAAAAATATCATTGCAATATACGAAGTTCACAAACAAATCTATGACTTTTTAAAGCTAGTGGTCAGTTAAACTTTCAATCCGTAACAATATTTATTTATACACGCGACTTTTGAGCTGATTTCATCAATTCAGCAATAGGTACATCACTATCACATCACTATCAGCATCAGTATCTTCTTTTTGAGCTGATTTCATCAATTCAGCAATAGGTACATCGCTATCACTATCTTCTTCTTCTTCTTCTTCTTCTTCTTCTTCTTCTTCTTCTTCTTCCTCGTCTTCTTCCTCAGTATTATCATCTTTCTCAGTACCATCTTCGCCTTCTTCGGTCTCAGAATGTGATAAATCTCTTGTTTTTCTTGCTATTTTATTAAATGGACGAAAAGATGATTTTTGTCGATTCTTCTTCTTTTTATCATTGTCAATGTCCATTGCATCCTTAGTTGCTGACTCTTGCTTTTTACTCGTGGATACCACGTTACTCGGCTTTTTTGATTGTGATATTAGTGATAAACGTTTAAATCCTGCTGCTAAACCAATATCTTGTTCCATGAGTTGTTGAAACTGCAATGCATAGTTAGTTATAATAGACAAATATTAATACAGACTATTCATCAATTACCTGCAATCCTTGCTGTTGTCTCTGTTTATCAGTATCAAAATCAAGTAAAAGGCCATGCCATGTAAATGGAGCAATCATACGATGACTATTACGTAAAAGTTGTTCAAATGTTATTTATCCCTTATTATAATCACATTAGTATGCTATTTAGAGTACTCTTTACTGCTTACTTTAAACAAAATCGCGTATAAATATACTTTTTGGCATAAAGAATGCTACTATAGCACAAATAGGCTCTAGCATTTCCTTCACTTATCACTAATAAATTACGTAATTATAAATTATCTACACAATTATATTTATATTCATCTATGGCCTACCCTTATTTCTATCCAAAATACGGCTACATTGATCCAGAAGATCCGCTCCTTGTTCGGTTATTAATTCATTAATTGTATTAACCACAGTTATTACTTCATCGACAGTTTGATAAGCCAATGTAGCCAATTGAATAGCCACAAATTGTCCATAGTCCAAATTAATCTAGATTTAAATTCTATTACCCCATTCTTTATATTCTTCTTTAAACTTACTTGTTCCATATTAAATGGAATTGAGTTATTGTTATCAAACTTTAATCGTTGTTGCTGTTGCAGCATTATTTTAATAAATTGCGTATACCGTGGCTTCTTCAATCGAACAAACCGATACAAAGAGGCAAGTATTGGTTCTGGTCCATGTCCACTGTTGGCTTCTTCAGGTCCAAACACGCCCATCATTTCACAATGCTCTCTTTTTAGCGCCGAGTAACATTGGTGTCGGTAATTAAATAGTGTATCAAGATATTCGGCCATTCTCTGATAGAGAAATGACGCATATCGACTATCCATTGCTTCAAACAAACTGATGGCACGTTGACGGACACGCTCGTATGGACTGGCCATTACAGCCACTACAACAGACATACACTGTATACAATGTAAGCAATCATTCTATTATATAAATATGTCACATATACATACTTTTAACGGATGTATAACTCCTTGTTGTAGTGCATATCGCACCACGTCAAATGCTGTTTCGTGTAATAATGGGTGCTGATTAAGTGATGTCTCAAGTATTGAATCTATATAAGTGTGCACCAATCCTGGTCCTAATCTAATCAACATTGTAGTTATATTAGTGGTAGAAATTGTATTTACTATTTTATTACCCTTCATCTATAAATTCTACATTCAACTTATGGCTATTAGCTTGATTTTTATCCTCTAATTATCTTGTTATTTATTGTCTATTATGACCATTTAAATTGTAACTAACCTTGATCTGCCGGTGTTGCTGATGATTCATGTAGTAATAGAGAACCAAATACTTTCATTAATTGTAGTCGTACCATTACTTGTTCATTATCCATAGCCAAAATACGACGAATAATTTGTGTACTCTTCTCATCCATTAACCAGGCAGGATTTGCTTGATATAAATAGCCTAATATTTAATTAGTATCATTATTACCAATTAGTACACTATACTTACTCATACTTTTAAGGGCATATGTTTGTATTATTGAATCATACTGTGGATCAATAAACTGAACCACCAAATTGAATGTTTTGTCTCTTAACGACTTATACTAAAAATAAATATAAGTACCAATAGGGAGGCGTGGTGGCCTAAACGGTCAACGCGTCTTCCCTAAAGTAGGAAATGTTGGTTCGCCTAGTTCGAATCTTGTTTTCAGGAAATGCGTGATGGGATCCTTCCGTAGAAGAAATGGTCGATATTCCAACACGTGAGGAGAGCCACCAACGGTTTTCAGTTGTAGATGGCAGGTTCTGCGTTGCGCGCGGATAGGTTCGAAATGAACCGTCTATTCTCCTAGGGGTGGCAGACAAATGCTGCAAATGCGCGGTTAGGTCCTACGGACCGTTGTCTCACTTAAGCTAATAAAATCCAAATCCAAATATAAGTACCAATAGTTTCAATTCATTTATTACAACTTACTTGATTTGCTGCTTCTATTTTGCAATAATATTAATTTACATATTATTAAATGTAATAATCTACAAACTACTATTATTTACCTATTAACTGTCCATTATTACGATAGCGATAATGAAGACATACTAATCCAATGATGAGTAATAGTCTTAAAACATTCCGTAATGACTGGAATGCACCCGTTTGTTGATATCTTGCTTCTTCTTCACTAATACGTTCTATTCGTTAATTAGCAGTCATTACTACATATTAATTTAACGTTGTTAATACTAACTAATAGATGCCATCCACAATCGTATTATTTGTTCATATCGTTGCGTAAATCGTGCCACCATCATGCATAGACATGGCACAATTAATTCAATAATCTATAATGTATAAATAGTTGATCTAATAAATTGTTAATATTACTTACTGATTGAGATCCTTTTAACAGTAAGCTCATTAGATCTGATTGTAACTTTGTCATAAGCGTTGGATCCACTTGTTGTCGTATTGATGGCAATACTGATTGGATAATTCGAATAATCGATTCAAGTAAATCATATTCCTATATCAATAGTCTTTAGTAAATATTATTGTATAGTACTACATCAACCTACTTGAGCAGTTGCAGATGATAAGTATAAACATAAACTTGGTATATGATAGATGAACAGTTCCGGTACTACTTGACTTAATTGCACCAAAACAAGATCATATCCCGTTGATACTGGCTAATAGTATTATATTGATTAAACTATTATTATTATTATTATTACTACTAATATATTTAACATACTTCATGATTTGTTGCTGTGCTTGATAAATGTTCTATATACCATGTAATATACCATTGACATAGCTGTAACTTTTCCTTTTTGTTTCTACCTTTGGTTGCAGTTTCTAGTGCCTAATTATTGAATAAATAAAAAACAATATATTTAATATATATATATATATGTACCTTTTCAAATACTTTTGATACACGATATCGATATGAAATAGGACATTGAACCATTACTTGACCCAGAATAGTTAAGCGTTCCGATAGAATTGTCAAATCTTTAATAGGCAGTGAATAGTATCCAGAATACTGTTGTTGTTGTTGTTGCATCATTGTAAATGTAGATCCCGATAGTTCAGACAGCCATAACCATTGTAATTGTTGTAGACTTAATTTCTATAATAATGATATAAATACAATGGTAATCAGTAATACTACCAATGCACTATTATAATCATAATTACCATAATAGTTGAATCTACATCTTCTATTCTATCAAGTAAACATTGCGTAATAGCAATTTTAATTGCCTGATCATCAACTTGATCGTAAATATCTTTTAATATTCGAATGGCATGCTTTCTAACTGATACACCAATATCCTAGATGCATAGTTAATAATAAGCAAGTATACCCATACTAATACTTACCATAACACGTGCTTGTATAAGTGGATAGCACTGCTTAAACAATGTTGCTTCATTGCAGCTTAAACATAACTGTCCAATAATACCTAATGCCGTATCACGTATACTAACAGATATCGGATCTTCTAAGCTACTTGTAACCATATCCAACCAACTAGACCACTAAGTATATAAAATATTTAGAAATACTATTAATATATACCACACTACTAATTCATCATCTTACCAATGGATGATCCCGCGTAGTTGTTAATAATAAAGTTGAAATGGCTTTTAATCCTCGAATACGTAAATTAGGACTATTCGTTGAATCTGCTGGAAAGGACAGTGAATTAACGTGAAATAGTGATGCATTCCATTGATACCAGTATTTAGTTAATTGAGCCCATGATTGTAATTGTAACTCGATATCTCTAATTATACTAGTTCTATGGATTGTTTTAAATATTATTATACAATCACTTACAACGATGCTGTTCTATCTGTAATATATGTATTAAAAAGTACCTGTTTTAAAGGACGTAACACTAAATACAACAATTCATCTAATTGTGAGGAAGAAGAAGTATTTGTAGAGTTGTGCAATATACATGAATGTATATATGGTTTTAAATAAAGATAGTGTTGACTTGTAAATAAATAGCCCAAAGACTATTATTAATAAATATTAGTATAATAATAATAATAATAATAATAATAATAAAAGTAAATCGGTTAAATACCTTTAAGTACTGATCAGAATATTGATTTTGATCTTGGTAATAATGATAATAATAATAATCAAGTAATTGTCGCTGATAATGAATTACTTGATTAAGTGTTAACTGTCATTTATTAATTAGATTATTAATATTATTTCAATTTACTTGTTAATGTATTTACCTGTATTTGATCAAATGATATGGTATCTTCTTTCAATTTCTTGTCATTTGCGTATAAATGGACATAAATACGCGTTAATTGTTCAAGAGCCATACCTCGACGTTGATCATGTTCTTATTGCGTTTTCTATCTATAGTACGCTTGCTATCTTCTCTGTTATCACTCACAACTTCTCCTAGCCATAGTTGATTCTGATGACCATATTTATTATTTATAGTGTCAATAATGCCAAAAATATACTTACAAGTTGTTTACTTAGTACAAGTAGTGTTACATGAGCACCAGGCCATTCAGGTAAATGTAGAACCTTGAATAAATCTGTTATAAATGTTGATATAAATTATCTGAGTCTCTATAATAGTTATATATATATATATATATATATATATTAGTATATTGATACTTATTATTAATTATAAATTACCGTTGTAGTAAATGTTGTATACACCACGTTGCATACTGCATTGTTGTTTGAAGTTGTCGCTGACTTTGTTCATCAAGCTAATAATCATTGATTATTTGTATTATAATTAATTCAGTCACTACTAAACTATTATATACTTACTTGTGCCATCAATTCAGTAATATTATCGATTGCTGTATTGGTTAATGATGGCTCTTGTTCATTACTAATATTATCATTAGAGTTACTTTGAATAAATCGTAACAATAATACAGATAGTCGATAAATTGACAAATCTTTTGATAGGCTATAATTATAATAGTATAGTATTATTAAACAATATTAATAATAGCAATGACACTTACAAATACATATGATTATTAACAGATGATTCATTAGATGATGTCTGTTCTAAGGTAGCATTTGAAAGACCTCATCAAGTAGCCATTGTCGTTGTGTTGCATAACGATGAAATATCTATTCATGTAGTGTGTTGGACTAGATACTAACTAATATACTATATTAATAACTTACAGTACATAACAGCTCAAGTGATGGAAGTGACAAATATGTACTACTAGATTCAAATAATGACGATAGAGCAGTATAACTTGATAGAATAATAACTTGTTCTGTCATATCTTGTTGGTGTACAAGTCTTTCAACTCCTCTAATACACTGTCCCGTGGATATTATTAAAGAAGACCATTTGCTATTATTACTATCATTGTTGTGGTCTTCATTTAAGCCTTATAATACTATCAGTTAATATGCCATTGCTATTACTGTCACTCTAATAGATAATACCTGAAAGAAATAGTTCAGATAAAGATAAACGCTGAACAAGTCGAATTAATCGCAACATACAAAGAATCAATTCCTCGGGATATAGCTAATCGTCATCGCCATGGATTAGTCAATTAGTACGTATATAATTGAATATTAAAATAATAACTACATACTCGAGGATTTAGTGCTGAACCACTACTTGTCATAATTGCCAAAACACATCGAGTAGCCTGTACTGCTATAGAAATACGATCTAATGTAGTTGAATAGTCAGTGGCAGTTCCCATTGATTCAAGTAACATTAAGCTACAAGTTTCGCCCATTTGAACAACCCGTTCTAGTAAATGCTCTAATCGACATAGATCAGATACAGTAGGATAATGAATAAACATTTGACTATAGGCTGTCATATCAGCAGCTGATACTGCAGTAGTGGCAGCAGCAGGTGCACCACACAAATAGAATAACTGCTGTACACTTGAAGGTGAAAGTATCCATTGTTGTTGTTGATCCCCTAAACCCTCGGGAGTAAACAATGTAGATATATCACCAGTCATTGGTATTGGTGTAGTAGTTAATGTTAATGGGGCTGTGTCAAGAGCATCTTGACTTTTAAATAGTTGTTGTAAAAATTGGTGTAATTTCTGAATAGCTAATATTTAATAGTTAATTAATAGTTTGTATTTTATATTTATATTATAATCTATCATTTACCTTGTTGAATTGCCGGTTCGGATGCATAATCATGAGATATTATTCTACTTGTTTAATCGGTAAATTCAATATTATATCTGTTTGATCTACTTTTTGATCTGTTGTTGTTGTTGTAATATTCATGATATTCGATGCAGCTGTAGACTCATGAATATCCATTAGAGTAGATTTATCATTTATATGGCACCACTGATGAATCCAAGTAAGTGGTGCTTCATTTGCCATGACTCATCATCATTATGTTCATTTAAACCGTCAAATGAAACTGGTACAATTGAAGGTAATCGATCTATTAGAAACTGTAGATGATCTGATCGATTGGGCAATGAATTGGGTAAATCTGTGGATATTAATACTGATGGATCTGGTCGAGTAGATGGTAGTGCTTTAACTTGGCTATATATATATATAAGTAATAGTTTATAATGGTTAGTGTTATGATTACGTACATTGTATGAATATCAACCAGCTTAACCTGAGCAATAAGATCAGTTAGATATGATGTGTTAGTGGAGTATCCAGTTCAGTATTAGTATCTGTGTTATCTTCTTCCTCCTTCTCCTTCTCCTCTAATAAAGAACGTATTTCTCCGTCTGGAATATTAGGCAATACTAAATAAAAATATACAATTAATTAAATAATTATATACTGATATAACTCGGGAATGTTATTTACCGTCAGCTAACGCGGAAGTAAGTGTAGTTAAGGGTGAATAGGATAGTGCACCGGCTACACTTTGCGGTAATGCCCTACAGTCAGTAGCAGCAGCATTCTTGGTAAGTATTGGTGTCTCGTGAGACGTATTTGGCCAAGGTGGCATGTTGTAATGAATAAAGAATAAAGCTATAAAATACTATGTTGCTGTTACAGTGGCTAATTACTATAAATGAGCAAGTAAAAGTAGACGCCATTATTGCAAAAACAAACGAAAATAACCGCGTTATTTTTGATCAAATTAGAAAATAGTTTGATTCAATCAGATTGATGCTTTCCTAATATGGTTTATACTAACAAGTCTATGATTGTATACATTGGATTGCTGTTTTATACTTTACATTCTTATAAATTTAGTTTGCTATGTAAATAGTAATATTTTAAAAAATAGTATTTAATATGGTCATTTATTGGTTTATTAGTGTAATTCGTATAACCGGTTTTTGATAGTCGCAATATTAGAATCAATAATATAATCATAAATAATAATTGGGCATCATTGCTGAATACGCAGTAGTATTGTCACTTTTCATCTTTATAGTAAAAACCATTAATTCAATATATATTAAAATAGTATTGCTTTTACTTTGATACACAGTTTTTGCTATTATATTTACTTGCAAGAACTTATATATATATATATAGTTTTTTAATATTAGTTATCACAATGTTGGAACAAACAGTATTCGTAGTCACATTAATTTTAATGCATCGTAGTGATAAGTGCAGCTACCTATATTGCTTCATCTACACTTTTAGTTGATCATTAATTATTTGCATGTACGTTCATTGGCTAATTGTTATTTACATTAAATACATTTTAATAGTTCAGTGTGATATTCAATATATATTATGCTATTTATGTAATTTACTATCTATATTACTTAGCTTTACCGTAAAAAAATAATCGATAAAATTACATATACTAATTTTAGTGGTGGACTTACCGCAGACGACATGACAGATAACAGGCTCAGATGAGGTAATTCTAGGCCTTGGTAACCGGTAGAGTGCATAACGCTAGGCCTATACTATATGTAAATCTGCTAGCTGTTATAACCAACCATGCTTCAGCTGCATATTAGCTACACAATGTAAGACAAACCAGTAAGTATAACTAATGGAAAGCAACAGATTCTCTTTTATTATATTGCATTTTTAAGTACAATATCTACCACTCATTATATTTGTCTCTTTATCATTGCTTATACAATCGTTTCCGTGTATAGTTATTAATAGCGCTAGTTTTATTTGTTTGATTATAGTTTACATGACTACAGATACTCGTAATATTTATGAGCCGAATGGTGCATGGACCGCCAATACTACTAGGCTATGGGGTATTGCCCTACATCCTCAAGGTGAAGAGGCAATCGTCGATTTTGTTATTAATTTAACGACCAAAGAAGACTTTAACGCCTTTCAACTACGGGTATTTACTCGCAAGTCTGTATGAATACTATTATTTTTTTTATATTTTCTCGTAATTTTTATCTAGCCAGTAAAATGGCCATACAACAATCACGTATTTTTCTCGGTATTTTCTGTATGATGCCGGCATTGCTTGGTATGCTTTCAGGTCTATTATTTGGTATAGCCATATTTTCAAATACTATCAATTGCCGAATAATGGTCTGGTATATCGGCTATGCCATTACCGTATCCATTATGTGCAACAGTTTAATCGTATTACGCAAAGCTTATTTGGCACTTTGCCGACAACGATGGGTATTGATAGTTGGCTTTCTATTTTTACTGCCTCAATAATTCATTGGATTTATTGTAATGTATTATTGTTACATAACACTAGAAGGTGAAGATGGCTGTGTTATTCACTATCCACCATTTTTACCTTGGTATTGGTTTTTAGCAGCTACACCTATTAATACCTTCTTTTCGGCCATCTTTAGCCGTGTAGCCTATCAACAATATTGTGTTTTTGGGTCTGAAGCATGGAAGCATTTAGCACGGGATGGCATCCAAACCATGTGCTTGGTAACTTTTTGCAACGTTGCCTGTGCTATTTGTATTTTAGTCGAAGTAGTAGGCAAACTTTCAGAGCTATTTTTCGTAGCAGATTGGTAAGTAAAAACAAACAAACAAATACAACAATATAGCAATAACACACACACACACATATATATATATACACGCACACTTTTACTAGGTTACTTGTATCTACCATACTCGTATACCATTGTTATGGTATGCACAAAACAACAACATTATCACATCGTCCACAAACTATGAATGTTCTTCATCTTTCCCAAATAGCTACGGCAAAAAGTGCCATTGAAGGAAAATCATCCCAATCACAAAAAGATAACACATCTTTTACAGAATTAACTAATAGCGATGATTAATAATATACGTCTGTAAACATATCATTTTAGATTATACAACACACAAGTAGTTTACTATAGAGCTAAACGTTAATTTATAATAATAAAGTGATCTATCATTAAATAAATAGTAACTACACATTTATTTGCTTTTAAAAAGAGACTAAAGTGATTTTGAAAACATCGTATCAAATTATATATATATATATATATATATATAATATATAATACGTGTGCTAATAATGTGAAATTAAATCGATCATTTAACAAACTAACTAGAATCGGCTAAAGCATAAAAAGAGAAAACACAGCAATGTGCAAATACTATAGGTGGGAAAACTGGAAAGAAAAGTTGCTGTATAGATGAATATATGAGTATTATATGAATGTATGTAGAAATACGCTACGCATCGGCTGATGGGTAGGTGGTGCCATTAAGCATGCTCGGTGTTACAGGATGACCGTTTACATAATCAACGGAAATAATTTCATCGTCACTATTCGATGTGGTGGTAATGGTGGCCGTTTGGATACTTGTTCGACGCCGTGCCGGTCGTGTCGTATCCGTAATCGACGACATCATTTCCAATGCTTCTGATTCTTGTCGAGAACGTTTTCTCCTTCGCTGATTTCTATGTTGCTGGTGTCTTGTCGGTGCCGTACGGGCTGACACTGCCGCATCGCCATCTACATCAATTTCTGTGCCCACATCGACCATTTCATCAATTTCATCAACCTCCACATCAACCACCGATTCCATATCTTTAGCATCAACCAACCCATCGTGTGTGTCAGTCAATAGTACAGAGGTCATTATACTATGTGAATCGTCTATGTCAATTTCATCCATACCATGACCATTATCGCCACTACCGGCCAAATCCATATCACTAGCAGTTACTGCCGCTACAATAGCTGCTGTATCCTCTTCAGTAGCCTCTAACGACTCTAATCCAACATTTGACTCAGGAATAAAAGATGTATCAATTCCCATACCTATAACTTGATCAAAATCAATTGCTTCACGACTATCCATATCTTCATCGACATCAGCATCATGATCATTATGTTCATGGTCATGACTATTTCCTAAACTACTACTGGCAAATGCTGCATTAGGCAAGATTGAAGCGTCACCATCAGATACTTCTGATACAGTTATATATCGTTCTCGTTTTACAGTTGGTTCATTAATAGTATCATCATTTCCCACTCCAGCCATTGATTTGTCGTTATGCTCTTCTGATTTGACACCGTCAATACTATTCATCAGCTCTGTCTCTTCTTCGTTTTCTTCTCCTTCTACTGCGTCTCTTTCTTCTCCTTCCTCTCCTTCCTCTCCTTCTGGCATTTGCGCCTCTTCGCGTGAGCGTCGTTGGCGTTCCTGGAACTCTTTAATGTGTATCATCTCTGAGTCTGACACTTTATATGCTCGTCCATGTTTATCAAGCTTTCCTTTGCGATAGGCTCGTTGAAGTGCTTGTGAACATGAAGGACGGAAATTGGCCGCCACCGGATAGTTACTAATATCAACAGTAGTTAATATAGATGTGACATAGGGCATAATCACTATTACTTACGAAGCAATCCATTCAAATATCCGTTTAGGCAGACTGCCATTCTCATTATCCATATCCAGTACTGCCTCAACGCATAGATCTTCATACGAAGGAAGTGGTAGACCAACTGCACTTCGTGGTGCTCGTCTACCATAGGTTCGTCGAGGTGTGAGGCCTGTCACCGTTTCTCTGCCAGTCTGTGTCGTTTCCGAAGGTAAACGATCAGCACTACCAACAATTTTACCACGTGCCCGTACTGGTGTCGCCATGGATGCATCGTGGGCCCATTCTGCCATACGATCATAGTCGTTCACGCCATCACCGCCTATAACAGCTGCTTGTACGTGTAATGAAGCAGGAAATAATGGCATATCTGGATGTGTTGCATCACAGGCTAACACTAAATCAACCAGTACTGATTTGGGCAGTGTATTTAAATAGCTTTTTTTCTACACTTGAATAAGTAAAACAAACAAGCAAGTGCATTATTGTAGCCCATCCTACCTGTGCATAGCTAATACCAATGCCCGATACTGCCTGTTCCATTCGACGATTACTTGTCTTGGTCGTTTCCTCGCCTAGTGTTAATCCCGAATCACTAGGCTGTGAATGGTCATCATGGTCCGAATGGCTTGTCACGCGTGAATCTTCCAATTCTTGTCCATCTGCATCAAATTGAATACCATACTTTTGAATACAATCGTGACATAGCCATTCAGCTACTGTCTCGGCCCATACATCATCTACAACTGGATCATGACACAGTTGATGGAAGTTGCGGCTGCAATTAGAACAGAACATAAGCTTATTACCGCTAATAGAGTCGTCGCCATTACACTCATAACATTGTCGATCCATATCTTCGTCATGCATTGTATCAGTCAATGATCCATCATCTGTACAATAAATAAATGAGTATTAATATACAACTATTGTTAGTTTAAACAAACCATGTGTACGATGTAGAACCGAATCGTTTGGTGATGCTATTAAATCAGCTTCTTGTGACTATTTAAATCATTGTTTAATATAATTAACATTGTTTGATCTATAAATGTTCTTACCATATGAGCAAGGTGGTGTGTCTCGTTATTAGCTGTAGTCGTTGTTATTGCGGTGGTAGTGGTAGTGGTAGTGGTCGTAGCTGATGTTGTTATACCTGTTGCCGTCATACTTGCCGTTACAGCTGACACTGTGGCATCGTTAGCTGCTGTATGACGCAATAATGCTTCCAACATAGCAACTTCCTCGCTTGATGTTCCCTATCATAGCCGTTAATACAGTAATAAATATTATCATTCATAACTACTTACTGGTGCATAAGTGAATTCATTGCCATTATTACGCGATACTTGTACCACATCGTCTATATTCATGCTGGAGTCCCTTGTATGTCCATAGTCGTGTAGACTGCTAGCATGTCTTGCCGTTAGAGGATTGGCCGACACTGCCACAAGCATTTCTTCATTAACACGGTTGGTATCTCGTTCCGCCAGCATAGTTGATGTTTCTGTAAGAAGTTGCCTTTGTTTGTTTTTACCAGTTCCAAAACCACCTATAGCCTTTATAAAGGAAGTGACGTTTAACTTTTAATAACGCCGTCGATCGAATTTCCGCTTACTTCGCCGACGTTCATACTAAATCTCTACACACAACCACAGGACGTAAGCAGGTGGTCTAGTTAGCAATAAAAGTTAGCAAATAGTATCAAACAGTTCAATAAGCTATCTAATGCCGCATTGCTTCGTTCTAAAGTACGCGTCGTAGTGCGACCCGAAAAAAAACACCCGTTCTACTAGCGCCATGGTGTCGCGATCTATTCATTCCTGGTCTGAAAAGCTACCAGGCTTTCTTTGACGAATGGCAAGCAGGTATAAGCGTTTGTAGGTACTTACCGGAGTTTTCCCGCACTTTTAAATGTTTGTAGGTGATCCGACCAGCAAGAAACTGTAATGAACGTCGTTAACAGTTGGTAGCTTTTAGTGAGCAAGCGAGCAAGTGTGTGTGCGTGTGTGGCAGTCGGATACAATAAGCAACAAAAGAGAAAATAGCAAAATGGCAAAAGCTGTGGAAATTTTATCCAATCACACCTTGATGCTATGATTCATAAAAAATTAAAGTAATTTGCTAGTTTCTAATTAAAACTGCAAATAGTTATTGTGTGCAAAAAGAAGCTATGCCCTGTGTCTTAGTGAGAATTGAGTTTGGATCTAAAAGATTCAAAGTATTTTGTACTTGCTAATACATTGTAAAACTGTGAGAGGAGCGTATATTGTATTTTTCAAAGCATTTTGCCAATATAAATTTAATTATTACGGTGCTGGTTTTGCTAATTTAATCGTATTAACCAATGTGTACCATGTGTTGGATAATAATAGTAATGTAATGTATATGTATAAGCATTAAAATATAATAGCTATAATTAAGACCATGTAGATTACAAATTTCATAAATAATTCAATAGATTAAAAATAACCTAAATTATATGATTGAATACTAAAGCTGCTTTACAAATTAATAAAATAAAGAAATAATAATGTTAGATGTATTATTATTAATAATGTCTACGATATTAATTAAAAACGAATGCTAGTCTAAAAAGTCAATAAATAGCAGTCGCACTTTATGTAGTTAACACTTGGCACATTGCCAGTAATAGTAATAAATATTGAGGTTTTTCTATTTGTCTTCTAGCTTTGTAGGTGTTTTTGTTATTCTTTCGAAATTCCACGCAAATTGCTATATGTGTTGCGCGATCTTCGCGTTCTTAGAATGCCTAAACATTCAAAAGAAAAAGCTGGCAAATACTATGCTGTACGTGTTGGTCGACAGCAGGGTATATTCAAAACTTGGTAGGTTGTCACTTAACTGTTTGAATGTCTGGTATGACGGCATTTGACGTTGAAACAGGGAGGAATGTAAAGCAAATGTAGAAGGATATCCAAGAGCTGCGTTTAAGCGCTTCAATTCACTTCAAGAAGCGCAAAAATTTATTGGTAAAACGGTTAATTCAGTAGCAAACATCACAGCTTCCTCTGTAGCTACAGTGACAGAAAGTAAGTTTTGTAAAATACAAATGACAAAACTACAATTTAATTAACTTGAATAGAAAAAGTAAGCTGTGTATAACTAATGTTTGGTTTGACACGATATTAAGAACATGCTAGCCTATTAGCGATGTAAAAGCAACCAAGAAAAAACGACTTGCGCCTTACCAGCGATTAATACAACAACGTGCGGCTACATCGCTATCGCATTCGACCCCTTCATTAGTAGAGGTTAGTAAGCAAAGAAGCTATCGTAAACTGAACAAGTATGCAGCTATATTAATTATTGAAATATAGAGTATCAAAGATATGGTGCTTCCTAATACGAGCGATAGTAGCCAGGATTATTTGGTAGTCTACACAGATGGTAGCGGACTAAGCAACGGCCAGAAAAACGCTGTGGCTGGTGTAGGGGTCTACTTTGGTCCAGGGGATGCTCGGTAATGGCAGACTGGATTTAACGCATTATATTGACTAGTACATAGTAATATTAGTGAGCCACTACCAGGATCTTTACAGACAAATCAACGCGCTGAAATTACAGTAAGTAAACTATCTTTAATTTGTACATTACTAGATTCTAAAACAAAAACATTACTAGGCTGTCATTCGGGCATTGGAAACCGTGGATAGTCACCAACCTATAGAAATTCGTACAGATAGTGCTTATGTTGTAAATGGTATAAAATGCTAATATTATTGTCATTTTTATTCAATTAATGATTTACTCGGCCGATAGCGACACGCTCATGGATTAATAATTGGAAAAAACGGAACTGGCACAAGTCGGATGGAAAGGCAGTGCTTAATAGTGATTTATTCCGACGGCTTGATGAATTATTAGTAGCACACACATCACCGGTTAAATTCGTAAGAATAAATGTTTAAACCCCACCACTGACTTATGCGTTTTGCTTAAATAGACCCATGTAAGAGCACATATAGGCATTCCAGGCAACGAGGCTGCAGATCGATTAGCGGTCAACGGTGCAAGACAAGCGCAAATGGCGGGACAAGATAAAGCAAGAGACAAGCTTGCTAGAGGCTAATGAATATATATTTTAGTAAAAGCTATTGTTAACCCCATTTAATTGCATAAATTTAGTTAAATCTTTTAGAAATTATTATCGTTGTTGTTGCTGCTGCTACTAATCTATAAATGGAATTTAGTTATTTATGTAACCAATATGACAGTTGCATACAATTACAACACATATATTTGTAATTTTGTACACAGTTTAGCCATTAATTCAAGTCGTGTATTTAATGGTGCTAATTAGATAGATAGATTGCTTGATCATTGTTATAGCTATAATGGTTTTAATTTAAAACAAGCTATTCTTAATTGAAAAGTAGTCATATTAATAGTATGTGCACTAATATTAATATCTACAGAAATCAATACAGCAAATCAGTACTAATAACTAAATAACATCAGTTTACTACTAGATCATCATTAAAACTTCAGTTTATTTTGCTCTTCAACTTCATCAAGTCTATAATTGTTAAAAATCTAAACCTGAGCAACATATTTAGTTTAGCTAATGTTTATATAAGCACGCTAATGCAATTACCTGATAGTTCTTCATAAAATATTTTGTAATATACTCTGCAGGTGCTGGTCTAAATGCTTGATTTATCATAAAGAGCTTCAATGAATTTTTGTCCATAAGCTGAAGTGCTGCGGATGTCTTTGGCGCTAAATTCGCCATCCTTTGTTGATTTACACCAGACTGATACACCCTCTCCATATAGGATAGATATTGCACCGTTGGATCAGTATCACTATTTGGATCAATAATGTGGTCAGGATTGTAGTTAGACTCCCGTCCGTAAAAATAGTACATAGTGGCTATTAATCTCCATGAATCTGCTACGCGTAAATCAAATGGAATCTTTCCAAAGGCTTCGGGTGGATGAAAACCAATCGTACCAGACTCGCTTGCAACACGTACAACTTGACCATTCGCAAATTGCAGCTCAGTCGCAAGGTCGTAGTCAATAAGCGAGAAGATAATATTATTTTTGTTTTTAGTATTAACCATGATATCTAATGTTGTGCTGAAGTTAGTGTACGTAGCATTTTTGGCAATTTACTTACTATGCGGTTTAATATCATTGTGTGCAACTTTGGCTGAGTGTAAGAATGCAGTGGCTAGCACAATAATACATAAAATTATATTAGTAAATCTTAATGGCACAATAATTTTAATTACCATATAAAAGTTGTCTGAATAACCTAGGCATTTGGTCACGTCGCTCATCGTCAGTTAATTCTAACATATAGTCATACAAGTTTGAATCACCAGCATCGGAAATAATTAAACAATAGTGCCTGCCCGCTTTGAATTCATCCTTTTTGTAAACGATATATTTACTGCCTTCATAGAAAGGATTATTTTTATTAGACATAGCTATCCTTATTAACTGAACAAACAACAGTGAGTAATTAATGTTAATATAGCATAAGTTACTTACAGCAAATGCACGGTCTTCCTTATTGAAATTTTCCTTGTTGCTGGAGCATTTTAAAAAGGCCTTTTCCTTCTTATACTCTGAATACCCTGCAGTTAACGAAGGCTTTGTGGGAATCCATTTCTTCATAACAAGACCCTTTTTTCCATAAGCATCGCGCTTATCAATTGCTTCTTCTTTTAATGGTGGAACTCCATATCCAATTAAAGATGAAGTTTCAGAGCTATTAGGTACTTCTTGCTGTTGCTGTTTCGAACGTGGTGGCAATGGAGGCGGAATTCTAACTGTTTTTAGTTGTGTTATAGATTGTTGTAGGTTGTTATTACGTGGTGGCAATGGGGGTGGTTGATTAGCTAATCTTAATTGTTCGCTATTACGTGGCGGCAATGGAGGAGGTTGATTAGCTAATCTTAATTGTTCGCTATTACGTGGCGGCAATGGAGGAGGTTGGTTAGTTGCTCTTAGCTGTTCAGTATTACGTGGCGGCAATGGAGGAGGTTGGTTAGTTGCTCTTTGTTGTTCATCTAATTGCATGAACTCGACTGCGCTATACCATGTATCCAATGTATCATCGGATTGAATCTTGTTAAGAGGCTGTTTTTCAGCCTTTAATGCATCTACTTGCAAAGAGCTAAAGCTAATGGATAGGAAACCAAAAGCGGTAGCAATCAGGGCTAGCTGACTGTATAGTTTGATATTCATTTTTACTGTTAAATGATAGTTTAATAAGCAACGTGAAAATAAAGAGTCTAAGGCGTAATGAAGAGGAGAAAATTGGAGTGGGATTTCATTTGGCCATCGCTTATTTCTATTTCAACTAATATATAAAAATGTCGAAGTTTCAATTGTTCTAAATGTCGTCGGAATTTAATAAGCAGTCCACGTGCTGCTAAATGTTGAAGCCAATCATCTAAATCGGCATTTTAATTTAGCTACATAAATGGTATTACGGTGATTTAATAACTAAGTTTGGTATAATTTTATACTATAAACAGCTAAGCACATGGCCAAGCTTTTGTTTTAGTGATTGTATGCGTCCTCGTTTCAAATAAATCACAACATTTGATATCAAAGCTCAATATATTATAGGACATATTGTCAGCAAAATAATGAATATATTAATAAATAATATGTCTATATTTTATGTAATATATATTTTTATATATATGTGCGTGTGTGGCAACAAACATTTAGATGCAATGCCTATAGAAATTACTAATTCATTCTTTATAAACGTAGTTTAACTAATTATAATAGTTTATCATGCATGTCTATAAATTTACGCAAATTATCCACGGATATTCAAATAAGCTGATACAATTATAACACGTATTAAGCTGCTGTTCGCATTGATAGAATCACGATAGGTTCTAAAATAACAACAAATAGTGTTACATTGCCCAGTATGGGAGCAATATATTACTGAAATTTAAGCAAGAGTAAAAAATAGATAAAATAACGTCACAACGTTTTAAGGGAAATCGTTTTGCCTTCTAGATAGTAGTGCCCTTGTTTTAGCTAAAAAAGGTGTTCCCTTTAGAAGTAACTGAAAATTTAAACCGAATTAAATGCAAATTATTCAATAACATATAAGTTTTTAGTGCAAACCCATTAGTATTGTTCTTATTAATTATAAAATTTGTACAAAACTACTTCTGTGAGCAATAAAAATCCGATTTAATAATGTTACTGTACACCTTGTATTTTGCATACGTGTGCTCAAAGTGTTAGGTATACAAGGCAGATCGACCGGTTTCATATTGTTACTGGTTACACTAATACAGATTGTATCCAGGTCAACCTGTTGTAGCACTAAGTTATATTATATTGCCAATTATGCCACAGCACAGCTGTAGTACAAGGATAATCCCACACATATTATTTTACGAAGGCCTTGAAAAAATGTTTAAGGCCGTATAGCAGCATGGCTATACAAAACAAAAATGAAACCACAGTTTGTAGTTTGCGCGCTAGGTTCATGAGTCAGTAACGTGATGCATATAAGCTGATGCTCACTCTATATCAATTACTGTGAAGAATTAAGCCGTTCATTGAGGCTTATTATACGACTTGATGCTGAAAGATACTCCATCAAAATAAGCTGGGTCTTTGGTAACACTCACGTGTAAACCAGTACCTTTGTATACGAAAATGAAACATTGTTAGAAATTATCATTAAATAACCATCTACTTATTTAATTAAAATTACTATATAAACAATACAATTTGCAATGTCAATCATTTTAACAGCATCACACTTACGAACAAAGCACGCCATCCATAGCCATCAACTCACTCTATCTAATTAATTGACTGACTTGAAGTATTATCTTCATTTTTAACGCAATCACTTTTTACAAATATCATCATGCGCTTCTCAATCTCCACTATCGCTACCACTGCTGTCATTGCTGGTCTCGCCGTCATTGGTATCGAAGCTGCCGTAGCTCCCGAAAACGTTGGCAGGCCCGCCTTCGTGGCTTTGAACCAATACCAACACACAAATCTTTTGCTCGCGACAACAAGGTACATGGTTTACTCCCGACAAAGATGCATGCACTGGCAAGACTAGTCCAAGCACTGCCATGATCGCTGCCTTAAGCACTGACATGTATGGCAAAACCAGTGTTAAATCAAAATACTGTGGTCAATGTGCTCGTGTTAAAGGTCCTAAAGGCACAGTGGTTGTAAAGATAGTCGACGCGTGCCCAACCTGCGAGCGTCACTCGCTCGACCTTACCAGATCAGCATTTCAACGCATTGCCAATCTTGACGCTGGTGTCGTCACCATTCAGTGGTCATGGACCTCCTGCGGTTCTCTTTAAATATTTAAATAAACTCCGATCTAGCTAAGCGCATTGTTGTTGCTTTGCTTTTTGGCTAATTTTTAACATCAGCTTTTGACCACTATTGTATACGGCTACTATGTAAGGGGTATGGAATAAGGAGATTTATTTGCAATCTCCTTGCTAGCGATCTATCTACTGTACAAAGGCAGTACTTAGCTTAGGCTAGGCATGTTTATTCCAATATTCGTTATAGATAGCTGGCCACCGATATATTAACTATACCAACAGTTTAATACCATTTTTTTTACTTGGCATGGCTATAAAGTATATATCCATCGATTTATTATATTTTATTATACACTTTCCATTTGCTATTCTTGAACTGTCTAGCTGACAAATCAATATGAAAATAATCCAACACATTCAGTTACATTTCTCGCTTATCTACAGTTCTGTTCAACGTTTAATTTAGTTGAATCCGCTTTTTTCGATACCACCGACATTATAAATAATACAACAACCAAGAGGACAGAGCTTAAACAGCTAAACTACCAGAAATCATTATTAACTTATGGCTTGGCCACTCATACAAAAATGAACCAATTTACTCGTTTATTAAATTCAAATTCTATGAATCGAAGATCGGTAGCAACCTACTATACACCATCCAACGATGCTTGTACCGGAAAAAGTAGTCGACCAGGCCAGTTGATTGCCGCAATCTCCACTCACTTATACGGCGATTCTCGTCGTCGAAGCGAATACTGCGGACACTGTGTACGTATCTACGGGCCAAAAGGACAGGTTGTGGCACAAATTGTCGATGCTTGTCCAACTTGTGCACCATTTTCACTTGATCTTTCACCTGCAGCATTTGCTAAATTGGTGAATTGCAAGATGGTGTAATTGGTATAAAATGGCATTGGATTATGTGCTCTGGTGATGATGATGATAACTTTGAAATTGATGAATTTCAAGATACAAATACAACTGATAATGATCCTACAGAAAGTGATGATGATGATAATGACGATCGTCATACTGCTCTATCAAAGGCTCAATTAGCACTATCACATTATTCAAATTTAAAAAAATTACCACAAAATATCGATCAAGAACTAGTAATGGATGCACTTCACCATTTCAATCCAATTAACGATGAATATAATTCAAACGACGAGGAACATTTAGATGACGAAGAGGCCGATGATAGTGCCAGTGAAGTATAAACAGACTAGAGTTGCAAATACTAGATCTAAAGATAAAGCACAGATTATTGCGCTGTAGTATAATCTTCACTAGACTTGACCAATGTAGATTGTGCACTTGATTCTATACTTTTTAATTCTATATTTATTTATAATAGAGATGTGGCTTTAAGCTGGCTATACATATTAATCCTTAAATACAGTTGAAACATGACAATAAAATTTATTAAAGCACGTCGATAAACTTATTCACTTATATCACTATATGGTTTTTGTATATTTTATAAATCACATTAATATTGATAATATCACCCATGGGTTCCATTTAAACGTATACTATGCTTTTTCATATAAAATAAGCGTAAATGGTACTATTATTTTAATTTGCCTATTAATATTAGTACAAGACTGTACATTATACAATCAATATACTCTACAACGTAATTAATTAAAGCTACAGTAAACGAAAGGAACCGCATAAAGGTTCTTGTTTTAAT
Source organism: Syncephalis fuscata (assembly GCA_025786725.1). Taxonomy (NCBI): domain Eukaryota; kingdom Fungi; phylum Zoopagomycota; class Zoopagomycetes; order Zoopagales; family Piptocephalidaceae; genus Syncephalis; species Syncephalis fuscata. The sequence goes on along the minus strand of JAHLTZ010000003.1, from coordinate 90,235 downwards.
TGCCTACATAAACGCATGCAAATAGTTTGTACGAAAAGAACAAAACAAAGAAAAATGATTTTCATTATTGTATCCACTAAAACGATTATCGCTTATCCGGAGAAGGACTCCTATTTCAATAATACAAACTCATTAATACATTAATTATACATAATACAAGCAAATGCATACCTAGAACGAACACGATAGAATCTTCTACGGCCATCGGCAGTAGTAGCACCAATCCACCATTCCCCGCTGGGACCATGTCCATTGCCGGCCCCCGGAGAAGGTGAGCGCGATCTAGAGGGAGAATGGCCATCCGATGAGGTGGATGAATTGTATCCGGATCCACTATCATTTGTGCCGTAAAATGAATCAGTTGTACTTACGCCTATATTACCTGTAGAAGGTGAAGACGAAGACAGCGAATCTATTGATGTTGAACTGTTAAGTGGAGCACTTCTATGCATATGATCGGTAGTATCAAATCGATCACGCCATCGACCACGTTGATGGAATGAATTCACAGCCATATTCATAATGGTTGATGATGTAACAGATGCCGAAGACGCTGTTCCTGTTCCGGTAGGTGTTATGTCTCCTCCGCTGCCATTCAACGTTGGACTATGATCATGGTGGACACTTGAACTATTCGATAATGACACACCAGCTGATGCATGATCATTGGCACGCTCTTGTCGAGTGGCTCGTACCAAGTCCACCAGTACTGATACAAATACCATTATCAATCACTCTATAGTCATTATGGTGGTTTACAGAGTAATATTGTTTGTAGCAATTATTACGTCAGTGCTAATAGACCAAATATTCCATTGACTTACCGCTAAATAGAAAGGTGCCTTGATCGATGAGTACATATATGTACTCGCAAGCCTAGCTTATAGAAAACTAACAATGCTAAATCGTGAAAATAACAACTACCTTTGCCTACAACAAAAGGCACAGCAATAGATTCGACACTACGAGTGGAGTAGATTCTGTTGAAGACAGAGCGATCTCGAGCGAAAAAGGGACAGCCTATCGAAGACTTTCTACACGCTAGTAATTAGTAAAGTGGTAAACAGAAGAATAGCCGGTCAATGTGTAAATGAACACAGTGATGGCAGACTGTTTTACGAATATAACACTAGAGAGGAAAGCCAAGGGGAATAAGACAGGTAACAGCTGTTTTTATTATCGCTGTTGCTGTTGTTGTGGTGTTCACTACAATGTCCAGTTTTGTTGCACGCAAGGGAAAAGGTAAGGGAGGTGACTGTCGGAAAATGCCGGAATACTATGAGCAAATAATGATACCAAAATGGTAGATATCCATCCCCGCTCTATTGCTAAATAGAAGTGCAATTACTGGCGGTGTTTGGTGAGAAAGTTGCATATAGACGATCGCTTTGTATTAGCTAATTGGTCTAATTGCGAGAATGACGCCGACTTGAAGACTGTTTTGTTATCTGTGTCAAAGGCTATATGCATGCATTCGATATGTAGTTACTTGTGGTAAAAAAAGGAGTTTTATAAATTACTATTATTATGACTATTAATACCATATATTATGAATTGTATATTATGGCTATGTAATATGTATTTGTATGTATTATTGCATATTATGTACTAGTATTGTTATTGTTGCTATTACATTATTAAATATTTTTATGATCAGTCTTTTTTGAAGATTTAATAGACTAATCTAATTCGTAATTTTTCGTTCTACATAATGTTTAATTTAAATACTTAATTTAAACATTACAACTATAATATAACAAATAATTATAATCATCATACTATTACATAAATATAAATAATAATAATTAATACTACTGCTATGTATAATCTATAGAATATCTGTTGGCAAGTAAAGACACTCAATTTAATGGTTGATAACGCGTCAATATTAGCTAGTTGCAAAACGCACTTAGGCTTCGCGCAAATGTGCTCCCGCTTTGCTGTTAATATAAGCATGGCGCTTATTTCCCATAGTCACTGTAAAGTAGAATAGCAATGCTCCTGGAACAACATAGAATGCTTGGGCCGATGTACGGCGAAAGACGTTAAAGACGCCCTTGCGGAAAGCATTGGCAAACACGCGTTGGTGATTGGGAGATAGCTGATAAGACACAATGCCTTTTTGGAGTGGGCCCTTGTTAGAGCCCATATCACCGAACCATTTACCGCCACCACCCATATTGGATAATAGACTGGATTGACTGTAGCTTAAGTAAAAGAGAGATGCGCGATAATAACTACAAAGTGATTAATATCAAGATTAGTTCATAAGTCTGAATCGTGTCACTTGGATTCACCGATTAGATCGTGTCATGCTTATCTGTCTCAACATAAACAAGCGCAACCGTCTCCGCCAACCGCATCTCTAACCTATACTTACCGCGACTGAAGTAACAAAGTCAAATAAAAGACGAAAAGGAGAATGCCATCTGATCGGGTGTAGAAGGTTAAACGTTAAAATATCCGTCTATCTATACAGTTTCATTAGACACGAATTAAAACTACCAACTTGCCAACTAAACAGTTACACCGTCACACATAAATGTATAGATTGGCATATACACGTCGATAGTAGTATGGATCCATTGCAAACAATAACCATTTATTATAAAAATGGACCGCACAAATTGACTAAACGAAAACGATTAGATGATAACCTTGATAAAGGTGTAGATTAGAGTGTGCGGTGGTGCATTTATGGAATATGCCAACCGGCTGCATAAGCCAAAATGAAAATAGTAAGACTTAGGCCGATAAGCAGAAGATTGAACGCAGAGCGGAAGAGACGATTACCCGCAACAAACTCGACCAGCATGAAGATTAGAGCGAAGGCAAAGAATAACCAAGTTAGAATTTCCGTGCCAACACCGCTACCGCGACCAAATCCGTTAACGACGAGTGGAACAAGTAGCAGTAGAATAAGATCACGAATTAACTTCTCGACCCGTGTTGTTGCTCCAGCCTATTAATAACAAATGGATAAATAAATAATAAATTAGTTAATCAGGTATTAAGGTAAACAATTTTACTTGCCCGATGTGTATAACCAGGTCATTAGCGGTATTAGCTGTTGTTGTTGTGCTGTAGTTTCGCCCGCAGCATTTGTTCCTGCAGTTCCCGGTGCATTTGCGCCAGCATGCGTACTGCGTGCACTTTTACCGAATAAGCTATTAAGCATACGAGCAATGATCCACAGCAGCCATAAACAGAATAGACCAATGTAGGTGCTTTTAACGGACTTCATGGCAAAGAAGCCGTCAAAGTACTCGTAATTACCCCATGATTGATTGAATACACGGCCATTGCTATCACCGCCAATATGCCATGGCTCGTTGACATTGCCTTGCATCTCTCTAACGAGTTCATTCATATCGCTAGCATAGGCAGTTGGTGTAGCGGCTAGAAAGCCAGCCACTAGCAAAAGATACTCCGTATACATACTAAAGATGCAATGATGTACGTGCAATATTTGACTGATTATTAAAATGTAAATGTTATAGCTGGTATTAGAAGTACGCAAAGATAGTGACAGTATAAATGAATGGGAATAAAAGTATGTACATGGGCATGCCAATATATAATAAGCGTATGAACACATGATACGCCAGTATGACTGGGCAAGACATGGCGTTGACCCACTTGACTAGATCTTTTGAGTCTACACTTTAGTGAAACAAATGAAATCACATTAATGTTTTCTATAGTTCATTTCTTTGCTATGGCACTCTAAAGAAATGATTCAAATACCTCAAATCAGGTAACCAATTTGTGTGTGGTTCATGTAGAATGCTAACATTTTATACTAATTAATTTCACTTTTGCTTTAGCATCATGTTTGAGTGTGATCGGTGTAGAGCGGCTAACTAGCTGACCGAGTAGGACTGAGTGGCTGGGTGGCTGAGTGATTACTTTTCGTAAATCAATAAGGTGGCACTCGATTCAACTATTTGGACCAGATTAGTCCGCGTATCTTGAAGAATACCAAGCGAATTAGATCGGTTTGTTGATGAAAGACATATTTTAGACAGTCACCTGTCCAAATAGCTAGGCGAGGTGCGCTGTGATGGTAAATGGTTGAGCATAATTGACAAATACTTTGCCATAATTGCTGGCCCAGCTGTACTAAATGTACTCTGACCCAGGGGATTTCAGCTATTTGACTGCCATAACGAATGATTGGATGAGGGATTTGCAGTGCACGTATAAGCACCGGACTTATAATACCTAGTAAAGAAGCACTAGAAAGAGTAGATCTAGTCATTGTTTTATTAGAAATGGTAGAATGCTGCTAATTTTTGCTTAATTCATACCTATGGATATCAATGTATTATGACGGTTACTATCATTACACAATAAAGATCAACGTTAGCAACACACTGTCACGATGGCAATCGTAATGATATGGCGTATTATTAAATAGTCTACGTATAATACAAATATAGCAATAACAAATTGACAAATTATAGTAGTTTATTTAAATATGGCTGGTATATTGTATAGTTTAGATGTGTATGTTATTGTATAGTCCATGATATTTTTAAAGCAATCTTATAAGCTCTAACTACACCATAATCTTTAATTACATTTACAATTTTGATCGTTACCATCGTCAATAATTCATTGAAACTAATATTTTTATATTACAAATTGTATAACTATAAATACGATAATTATGAAATGTTATAAATTACAGCAATAATAAATGATTTATGGAGAAGTGACGATTGGCACTGAAATGAATGATCACTTATTAACTAGTCAAATAATAATAAAATAATAATAATAATAGACTGTTCATTGGTCAAATAAAAAGATACATTGCACTAAAAATGTGTATGGCATAAGTATATAGTATAGGAAACGACGTAGAAAGCGAATGACCAATTGAAAACAATGGCGATACCGACCTGTCCCGGCATAGATAGATCAACGGCAACTGTGGTCGTCATTGTTTTCATTACAAAATTATACAACAGTTGGTACTATTATCGTCATTACCGCCTTGGATGCTATTTTTGTTCGATCCACTCTTCTTAGCCGGACGATCTTTACTATAGCCAAGGGCACCGGAAAACAAGGCGGCGCGTGTAGCATGTTCAAATACCTTGTCCACGTTATACCCCGTCAACGCACTGCATTCCATATGTCGTTTAGCACCAAGTTGCCGTGCTATTTCGGCGCCTTTCTCAACAGTTACAAAGTTGGTGGCTGGTTCTCCACGATTTAAACCATCCTCTCGTAGATCACGCTTACAGCCAACCAGTATAAAAGGACAGCCAGGACATTCTTGGCGCACCTCATCTACCCACTAAATATACATAAAACATAGTGTTAGTTATCATTTGCCAGCCAATTGATAGCCATACTATTTACTTTTGATACAACATTGTCAAGCGAATCGGGTGAATCGATGGCATATGCAATTAGAATAACATTCGAGTGTGAGTAGGCCATAGGGCGAAGACGCTATTATTACAATTCATTAAGCATAACTGTATAATAATATTTAAACTGTAATTTAGCCTACCTCATATTCTTCTTGACCACTATTGTTTGATATGCAACAGTGGCATTGATAACAATACATATAAACAATCATCATTGTCACAATTATTAGTTCACTTTGACTATCGTACCCAGACAACCACAGACCCGCAACACTTACGCTGTATCCCACAGTGATAGCGATACATATCGGCCATCAATACGAAGTTCCGCCACAAAGTGTTCAAATACCGTTGGCACCTAATTATATTAAAATGATGGACAAAAAGTCAACTCTTTAGTTGTCATGTCATTGATTATGACTGTCGTCGTCATTACAACACCACTGTCACGTACATATTCCTAATAAATAGTATTGATTATTTAGATGTCGTGTTAGTCTATTTCTTCATATACTGAACCAAAGTTACATCTACCATAACTTAGGATCAATGCTACTTACATGAGGAAACCGGCCTAGGTGAAATACCGTCAATAGACAGGTCTTACCGCAAGCACCGTCGCCAACAATGATCAGTTTACGCTTGATAGGTTCATGGGCTGACATAGTGCCGACAATCTACTTGTGCAGGCGGTAGAGGAGATGAGAGGTAGGTGTTGTCGCTGAGGACAGTGATGGTCAGATGAAGCTACAGAAAGATGAATTGTAAATAGACCACAGCACAGTTATGCGTGGCACTAAGATGCTTGTCACTCTGCAGCCACAGAAATAAATGGCAAATGCTTGAAAGTGCGTGTACGAATAAGAAGGCAAAGGCAATTCTCCGTGAGAGAACCGATAAAAATAGCCGCGTGCTAAAAAGGGGTGAGGACGCTTTAAGGGGCAGTGCTACTGTTTAGTAGCAAGCAGGAGCACGCCAGTTAAAGATTGACGAAACAAAAGTATTGACTAGTCCAAAAAAGACGTAGAAAGAGAAGAAGAACGAGAAAGAGAGACAAAGAGAGACGATATGAATGGTCAATAATAAAAGTAAACGTGGTGGCGATAGCAACAACGACAATAATAATAATCAAATAGCAGTAAGCATTGAAAGACAAGAATATTAAACCCGACTATGCTGCGTAGCTGTGGCCTGACTCAAATGTAACTGTATATTTAAAAAAAACAACCAACAGCTATGAGTCGATGATATGGCCGGTAAAATGTGGATTTGGAAAATCGCTGAGAAAAAAACAAGGATGCGTTTTTGTGTGAGTACTGAGCGAGTGTAAGTGAGTGAATAAACGAGTGAGTAGATTGGTGCTATAGCTACTATAATTGCAACGGAATAGGCAGTAATATGCCGATTGAAAAAAGATAGAGCGCGTAATCTTACTCGTAATGCAAGGCAATGCCAAGCGTCTGTGAATAGATGTGCCGTTACACTTGTAATTATTATGGTAGCCGGTTATTTTATTCAAGCTGATTGATAGCTATGACAGTAGCAATAGGCGGTGTTGTAACTGACCTATAGATACCGTGCACTGATAGTGATGGTTTGACAAGAGGTACGGGACAAGGTAGGCGGTTTAGTTTTTTCTAACAGTTGGTTTGACAGTTGGAGCACTGAGCATTCTATTGAAAGTTAAAAATAAACAATTAATTCACTTGCTTACTTTGGCAATATAAGGCGATGAATGTACTGTCTGACAGATAAACATTAGATGATGGACCATTGTCAAATAAACGGAGAAAGAAAATACGTCATAATAAATAATAGATGGACTAAACTAGTTAATAATCTAGACTACATGTGTGTTGTAAAGCGCCATTTTATTAAATTAGTCAAAGCCAAAATAACGCAGACCCGTAAAAATACGTTGCGTAGGCGGATAAAAGGAAAGCACATAACAAAACAGAAAGATACACCCATGTGATCAATGAAATAATAATAGATATTATTATATTATTATTGCAATAATTAGATCAATGCGGCAATAGCGGCGCCAAAACCGGCGATCAACACCGATGACACCATTGCCTCGACTCCAGAGAAACCATGCCAGCAGAGTTGGAATTACCGCTGTCTGGCCGAGCAGTTGTAGATGAAGTTGAAGACTCCGATGGAGTAGCTGTAACGGTAGGAGTAACCACGGTAACGGAAGTAGAGCTTGAATCGCTGCTGCTGCTGCCGGAACGGCTGCTGCTGGACGATCCAGATTGGCTGTTCGTTCCAGTAGGCGTAGAGGTGGGTGGCGACGAAGTACCGGTGCTTGGTGATGTGCTGACCGAGCTGCCAGGTGGGAGTTCGACATCCGATGGGAAAGTGCCAGTACCGCCAGTTACCGTGAAACGAGTAGTCCAGACAATATCACCATTGTTTGGTGTAAATCGTAAAAAGTAGACTTTACCCGATGGGCCAACGCTTTGTGGAATGGTAAACTTGACCGATTTATCGCTGCCCTTTAGATTAGTGCCGATTGTAGCAAGTGTCTTTTGCTTGCTATCAGTACCGGTTTGAAGCTCAAGTTTGAACGAGCTGATATCATTAATATTGGGTAAAGCTTTGTCGTCATCCCAGGTGATTGTCTGCTCGCTGCCTGCTGGCCATACCGAGTTCGAGATGGGAAAGGTTGGGTAAAAGTTGGCTAGTACAGGAGCGGAGGCCAGCGCTACTGTCAAAGCGGTTGAGATCATGCCCTTCATGATGAAGTTGTAGTACGATTAGTTAATAAACGCTAGATTATGTTATAGTGGTGGTGATATACGCGGTATATTATTACGCTTTGCGTCGTTACAATTAAGAGCCGAGCAAAGATGACACAAACTACGGTAATTTGAAGCGATGTTGTCAATAAAAGTTAGAAAAAAAGAAGGATGGAGCAAGTTCTCCTCGACACCGCTCGTGCTCTCTTTAAAGGAGGTTGCGTGAGGCTGTACCACGTTTGTTGCCCAGCTGAGAAGAAAGCGGAGTGGAAGGCTCAAACGTGTAGCCGTGTCTTATTTCAAAGGGTGCCACATGAATCTGCTACCAAAAAGGCTTTGAGTAACTTGCGCCTGCATTAACATGATGTGTAAACTACCATTGAAAAGCAATGTGCAGCTAATTGTTTAATGTGACTTTTTGCAGTGCAGTGGTTTGTACTTACATGTGCCAATGCTTACAGTCGTTAAGCATTACATTAAGCTGAGCTAAGATTGCTAATGGGTGGTTTAGCAAGACTTGGCCTAATGGGAAAATGCGTGTTCTATTTTTACTGCATTTCCATACTCAGCCATCTTCGCTATTATAGGTCCCAAAAATAGTTGGCAGATCTGCTTTTTTGGATAGTAAATTTGTTATTTAAAATGATTGCTGGGCAGATAAGACAAGTTAATAAAAAAGGTTTCGTTAATGCATCATCACATTGAATAACAACTTTGTTGTTTATGTAACACTATGAATAAAATAGTTTGGGGATAAAACATATCAGCTTTATTCATAATAGTTCACTATCATTGTGCATTAATGTTTAGCTGTAGTAAATGTAGCTATAGTGCTGCTACTGTTGTCCCGGATAAGCAAATAAGCCTACTTCAAGTATTTGCCTAAGAGGAAATTGAACCAGGCGATGGGCTTTTGACTGGTGGGGCGGGCTTATCGCAGTCCCAAGTCTTTTGACTTGTCACAGTTAATGGCAGAGGTGGCTTAGGTGGGAAGGATGGCGTCGATGACCGACCGTTAATGGCGTTCACCGCTTCCTTGGTCAGCTTTGCTTGACCACTGGTACAAGTTGAACAAACACCTGTCACCCTTGCAACGATACCATAGCCACCAGTAACGGCCGGAGGCACATAGATACAAGTGTTACATTTGGAGACATCGAATTCCTTGGCGCTTAGTGTGGCATCAAAAACAACCGAGCTCTCAGCTATATCACATGTATCAGACTTTGTCGTCAAAGAGGACGTCGCACGTCTTATGTAACTCGGCATGGCATTGGCTAAGGCGCAAGAGGCAACGAGGGCAGCACCGGTGGTGATTAGAAAGCGTGTTGGTAACTGCATGGTGATTTATGGCCAATGGTTGTTGTTGTTGAGGAAAATAGTCCGTTTGGTTGGTTGCGGGTAGATAAGATAACAAACTTGAATTTGAACAGTAAATAAAAACAGCGCGTCAGTCAGGGCTTGTCGTCACGGTCGATAACAGTAATGCCACTGTTGATAATGGAGAAAAGAGAGAGAGAGAGATCGTAATTTCAAAAAGGAAAAGGCAAAAGGCAGAAAGCAGAAAAGTTGGCTGATGTTGTGATGAGAATATTGTAAGTTGATTGCTTTGCTTGAACCATTTTATACACGATTAACAACATTTCTACTATGTGCCAATGACGAATCTAATGACAAGCAATAGCCAAGAAGTTTAATTCTCCGCTTAAATCTGCGACAATGTTTGGTAACCAAATGTAGAACGGAGATATTACTATATAAATATATTCAAAAGGCTCCGCTGTTTTAAATCTAAATGGCAGTTGTCTTTTCAAGTAAGTTGCTCGGAGTTGAACGGTCAAAAACTATCTTGAGTAAAGTCGCGGCAACTACGTCCCGTGTGTAAAAATAAACAACGTTTATGCGAAGTCAATTACTATATATATTATAAATATTTAAAAGTAGCCAATAGTACATAGCATAGCACTTTACTCTAAACATATTGTAGCAACAGCCATTAGCGAACATCACATGCTGTAAATGCTAACCGTTACATTATAGCGTCGAGAATAAGACAAATGGTTAAATAGTAATAAAGTACTAATAGGCTAAAGGACAACATTTTATTACAAGATAAACGAATCATGTGTGTGCTTATATTGAAGGCGTGCTATACAAACGTTTAAATAAATATATATGCCGAGCAGTATCCAAAAAATTATACTTTTAATTCTAAATCTAGTTTACGACAACATCATACTCAGTACTATCGGCATTTTTATTGTTGATGTATCTATACTTTTTATGTTTAACTATAGCACATTTTATGATTCTTTATAATAAACAATATACGTATTGCATGTACCATATTTTTACCAGTATTCATTTTATAATAATAACTGTGTTTAACATAGTAAACAGTTTTAGCTAGTCGCTAATATATATATATATATATATCATTGCAATGTATTGGCAGCATCAACAATAGAATATGGATGATAATAAAAAATGATTGGTATGTAAGAAATAAAAAAAGAAACTGAGTTAAACTTTGCAACGAATACAGCTAAAAACAACAATTTTCAAGAATAAAGCAAAGTTATTGGAGAATATAATATTGTTACTATGGCCTAAATTACATTATTCAACGAAGTTCAGTTTAAGCTTCATTGTACTCTAATTAAGGTTTTTCCCATCAGGGTCTATTGCATTTACTCGCCATTTTAACTGCCAACACTATTATAAATACTTAATACTGCCGGCCAAATATTTAATAAATAACTTTTTATACTTTCAGTCACTTCTAGCTTACTTTCAGATTTATACAGTTGAGACTTCTGTTTCAAATTGCTGAATAAAGCTATTTATTGGTAATAAAATCCTACGATATTGCTTTAATAATCTTTATTAACTTTAATATCTGCACACTAAGCCACCTCTATTATTCTCCCTCCTATTTTGGTTGCTTAGAAGCATTACATTATCGCATATCATGTTTTGTAACGATATTATAAATTAAAACAAATTATTAATAAAAAACCATGGGTAATAGAATTGATGTTGCAGTGCGCATGGTTCAAGAAGTAAATTTTTGTTAAAAAATGGCCACTTGATCACCAAATCACACCAAACAGTTAATAATCTGCCTATAATCAATTGTATATTAGCATTAAATAACATACAACAGATTATATGGTTAACACACATTATTTAGCTTTATAATATGTACATTGCAAGACCTAGAGGCTTTTAAAATAAAACTAAAACGCAATACAACACACATGTATTGTGTAATGCTGCCACCAGGAGCAGATAACACATATAAGTCAAGTGGCTAAATGACATGTTACATTTATCGACGATCTTTCTGCTAATGTAACTATACAATGCCATTATAACCAGGTAGCCGTAAAGTATTTTATAGCTTTTTTATAATAAATCATATACAACATTTTAATACATTATTTTCTGTCCGATATTCATGTGATAATAATAATAATAACAATTTTACATAACAGCGCATACTAATTAATTGCTGATACGGTACATATTGTTACAATATCACGACTACGTAACGTAGCACGACATTGTTTCTATTGTGAAGCACAGTGTTTAACATTATCGCTACTGTTTGTCCGAACAACTGGCAATAGGCAGGTGAATCATTGTTACCTGCTTTTAAGTAGATTTAGAACCATGCAGGCGAATAAAGGCGACGTGCACTATTTTGGGATACTCCATAAAGTCGGCCACTTAGATTCATTGTAAAATAGCGGCTATGTTGAAGTATTTTACTCATCCAGTCAACGCTCAATTTGGTGTGTGACAGGTGGGGAGAATTCTAATTATATCGTGGCCAACATCACTCCAGCCGCCTTACTTCCCTATGTTCCTGGTTTAACACGAGCTTCTGCATCGATGTTTTCTCGCCTTTAGCTAAGTCCCTTCCTAATTGAAGTGAATAGTTCACGTTGCAGTCTTTTATTACGCTACTGTCTACTCGATAAAATACTCAGTATAACGCTAAAGTCCCAAGAACCGCCATATCTTATAGTCTATCCGCTGGTAATGCACGACAGAAGATTTCCACACTGCGTCAGCCACTCATAGAACTAAAGCGATCATGCAGTTAGCAAAGCGAAATAGTGCTTAGAAAGTTCGCCTTAGTTCTATGCGTGGCTGACTCAGTGTGGAAATCTTCTGTCGTGCACTTCAGCTTGGTGTCGCGCATTCTTAGTGGTCCATATTTGACCCCGAGAAGTCACATCCTACTTCCTTGTCAATGAAACCATACCACACCTCGCCTTTTCAAATTGTCACCGGTTTGTCATATATATGTGTGGACAACTCATCCTATTCTGCACAACAGCACACTTACCGGTTGAGCGATAAACGCTGCCCATCACATATTCTGCTGCCCAGTCCTTCACGTTTTTTTCAAAGTTTTTCTACTTTATACACCTCAACGTACTCATCTTGCTTTTATCTCCTACACCTAGCTTATTGCTTTCCCGTCGCTTATAAGTCGACATACCGCACCTTTATTACTATTATTAACTATTTTTGTTTAGAGACAACATGCGCTCTCAGGTAAGTAAAACAATGGCCATTTGTGGTAAACGCGGAGTTCTCTACCGCTTTCAAATACTTTTTATTACACTGCTAATTTCAATATTCAATAAATCAACCATTTTAGTTAATTACTTCAGCAGCTTTGCTGCTTGTGGCTGCTACCTTAATCACGCCCGCCGATGCTGTTTGCAAAAACATCGGCAAGAAATGTGGCAAAGACTCGCCTTGCTGCAGTAATGGCTGGTGCGACTCAAAACTGCGATTCTGCGCTGTAAACTGCGAACCAGAAAATTCCTTCAGTCCAAAGTCATGCATCCCCACACCGGACTGTGTCAATTTTGAAACTTCTTTTGGTAATGCCAAAAAGTTTGTCCAGCTTGATGATTTCAACGGCAATCCTAATGAAATCGACTTCTACAGCGACTTTAAGCCCAACAATGCTCTTATCAACAGCAACGGCGAGATGCAATTGGATCTAAAGTATAAGGGCGACGCCAAAAACGAAGTGGGCAATTATGGTGGCTTCGGTGCCACAGTTACCTGGACTCGGTAAGTATTAGGTAGAAATGATGATTTTATCAGCATGCTAATCCCACTATTATTTAGCCTTATGAAATATGGTAAAGTTACCGCCCTTGTTAAGTCAGCCTCTACCTCGCCAGGTGTCGTCTCGTCCCTCATCACTAAATCCCCTGGCGGTGACGAAATCGACTTTGAATGGGTTGGTTTGGATCCAAGCGAGGTGCAGTCCAACTACTATTTCAACAACATACCCGACTGGACCAAGGGCAAACATCACGCAGTCGACGTCGACACCAGCAAAGAATATCGTGAATATGCGATTGAATGGTCACCAGACAAGATTGTTTGGTGGGTCGCTGGCAAGCCTGCCCGTACCTTAACACGCGAGGAAACGAAGCAAGCGGACGGCAGCTACAAGTTCCCAACTGAACTGTCTCATGTGCAGCTTTCTATTTGGGACGGTGGTATGCTGGCTGAAGGCACAGCTAAATGGGCTGGTACACCAACCAACTGGAGCGACAAGAGCAAAGTCTACTCGATGTACGTCAAGAGCCTCAAGGTTGAATGCCTTAACCCAGGCAATGCTACAACCGAATGGCCCCCAGCTGGTTATGGTCCAGAGAAGCCCAAGAGCAAGAACAACGGCAAGGGAGGAAAGGACGGCAACTCAAAGGATGCCAGTGACAGCTCCAGCGAACAATCCAATGTCTCCGCAACCACACTTTCTAGCACACTTTACACAGCCGGTTTTGCGCTTGTGGCCGTGGCTATTTCCGTCATTGCTTTCTAAGTAGTGCTATTATAACAGCAAGTGTATTTGACCCAAGTTTATTGCGTATCAGCGTAAGCTCTGTTGTCCAATCAGGACTTATAGTGGTTAATAAATAACCAACACAACTGTGTTATAAGTAATATCTTTTATTTGATGTCTTTTATTTTAATGTTACATATTTCAATGTTTTCAATTGTGTAATCTCGGTCTATTGCCCTTAGCGGCGGCAGAATTCTCATTACTGCCATTTGCTTCATATTCTATATTGTGTCGATAAATAAAATACACAACTGTTGTACAGACAGTCCATATGATACACTGTCGCCTAAACTATTACAGCTCAGTTCAAGCAAAGTATACGTGCTCATTTACATTTGTTTCGAATAAACTAAACTGTATTCTAGCCTGATGTGGGAAATGGCGCAAAACAATGCGCTACTCTACTCGAAGCTACGTTTTTGTCGACGCTCGGATATGATACGCTCCTCTTCAAGCTCAACTAACAGCTGCTCTCCGCTAATCCATTGGCTGCGTTGAAATTGTAACTGTTCTCTTTCGATTTGACGAAGTTCTAGTGCATCGGTACGCCTATCAAATTCTTTTCCAAGCTTGGTAAAGTCTTTTTCTGCTATAAATAGGATAGTAAGCCGCAAATTAGATCGATGAAGCAAGTTGGTTAACAGAATACTTTGTTAAAACACTTACATTCTCTTAATGCGATTTTCACCTCATAGCATAAGTGACAAAGCATGTCTCGTTGCTGTTTCAATTCGTTAATTCTATGCAGTATCTCTTTAATTTGTAAACTATCTTGCTTTTGGTCGCTGCAATAATGTTAAAATACAGCAGTTAATTTAGGCAATATGTGTTGAATGTAGCTTACTGTTGTAATGCCAGCGTATCATCTGCAATTTTAATGTCATATTGAATAATTTGTTTCTCTAGTGCTTGGAGCTTTGTTCTTGCATTTCAATATTCTCTCCCATTGCTTGAATACTTTGCGACAAAATCATTAATGCATCTCTATGTGCAACGGTGTTAGAAAATATTTAAGTCTATTGCATCTATCGCTACATACTCCTCGTCGGCAATATCGCAGTTGATGCTTGAATTTAAAGCTGCAACAAAGCTGTTGCGTTTTTCATCTGTAAGTATCTGCTTCCAGATACAATTATCTAGATGTGGGATATTCTCAGCACCATCCGAGTAACGTTTTAAAAAACGCTATTTACATAATTGCAATGACTACCGATAGAATGACGTCGTTTTAGTAAAATGGCACCTTTTTTCGATTCATTAGTGGAAGATGATAGTGTAGAAATATCTGAATCGACATAGTCTTGTGCCAATCCAAGTACAGCATCGGAATATCGACTTGCGCGCTCGAATGAATGAAAGCCATGGAGTGCACCATTAATATGAAAATACTCGGCTACAGCGTCTGCCTCTTGTTCCAGTAGTCTTTTGTTCACATTTTCATTAAATTGATCAAGTGCATCAAATTTGGCTATTTCAAAATTTAGTGTAGTGTCTAAATTGTCAATGATGGGATTAATCAATAGCGCACTAAAATCTTGCTTGGTCCTATGTAACAGCTTATTGTCATCCAATGCCTTTAGTATTTCTTGACCCCAGTCTGTCGCCTAAACGCGTCTAATTTTAACACATTGGCTCTGACCAAAGGAGACTCCATCGATGATTGCGATAAAGGGCTGTTTAAACTGGGATAACCACAACTTATACTACTATAAAGATTAAACGTATTTTGTACGCCTGATTCTCTAGAAATAGACTTATCTAAATTGATGCTATGCAATAAAGATTGACTTTCGAATGTTGGTGAATAATTGTAATTATCTGATATTACATTTTTCAACGTTAACTTTACAGCAGTTGATTCGGCTGTTGTTGGGTTTATATTAATGGAAGTTGCATCAAGTAATTGTGCGTCTTTTTCTGTACACTTTTGCATATTGTTTAGTATGTTTGTGGCCAATTGTTCAAGTTCTGCCATTTTTGTTTTCATTGAATTGCATGTTGTCTCAAGATACACGCTAGACTTGAAATTGTTTTCTAAGGCAGCGATGCGTTGTTCTAGTTCTAGTGTTTTGCTATCAAGCTGACCATTTTCATGCTCAGCATTTGACTTATTGTAATGCAATAGGTATAATTTACTAAAAGCTGGCATAAGTATACCTTTGTAAATCTTGCTTTTTGAGAAAAGAAAGCAATAAAATATGGCCATGGCCAGAAAGATATAAAGCATCAGTAGGCCAGGAGAAATAACAAATGGTTCGAATAAAAAGTGATAAAATTGGCTAGATAAAAAAGTAGTAATATCAGTTAAATGAAATAAAGCCAGCTGGCTTTTAGCAGTCTCGACATACGCAGAGGATGTTATAGCTATCATTTGAGCTGCATCGACAATGCTATAAAACCCACTATCTAAATAAACTGTATTTTTAAATAAGTCCTATAGTCTTCAGTGGCGCTGTGGTTTTGGTTGATAGCATGAAAAGATGGCAATATCAAATGACTGTCTAAAGCAGGTGTCGGTATTATTAATTGCGATAAATCAATAATCCATGTCCAAATGTCCATAGTGCCTAGTAGAAAAGTCTAAGATAAGCGATAAACAAAAAGAATAAAAGTAATATTGGCCTGTAATAAATCTAAATAAGATGCTAAAGCATAAAACTGATGACAAATGTTAAACAATATGAACTGCATATGGCAAAAAGAAATCTAGAAAGTGCGTGTGAAAATGGCGAGGATATCAAATGGGAAAAAAGATTAGGTAGGCATTACTGGGCTTCTTTTATAGTGCTCACTAATACACGTATACATGACTAGGCACTTAATGCCAAGACACGGCGTCCTGGTTGGTAGGTTATAGAATTTCACAACAAACAATAGTTCAAAACAAAGGGGAATGTAATGTCGTTTCTTTGTATATTTTATTAGATTTCTAACACCGATCACTGTTAACATAGTATTTGATTTTCTTAATTTCATAGTGTATCCGTATTTTAGTGTGGTATTAAATATTTATAGCAATAAAGGTACATTTTATATTTAATAGCGTTAATGATGCCAAAACAAAATGCAAACAAACTACATTGCTGTGCAGATAAAACAATACATAAACAATCAAATATAAATGCACTAATTATAAAAACAATAACATTAACATCTACCTTAGCAACCTGGAGTTTGAATATCCAAAGTTTATTTTATACAAAATAACAGTTGTACATAAGTTTGTATATTTTAGTGGCCACAGTAGTAAAGAAACGCAATTACAATTATGCACTATGATATAATGATATGACTAGGACTAGTGGTTAATTAATGCTGACTACATCGATAATATGAAAAACCTTAAATTATTCTCTATTCAATTAGTCAGTTATTTATTTATTTATTTGCTAGCTTGTTAGTCCATCAATTGTTCAATTAGTTATACTTATTATTGCTTTAATATATATATATATATTCATTTATGATATTAATTGTTTAAATGCCATTTATTTAGTCAGATTGGCTATAGGAAAAGTGGCTGTTTAATAAACAACTTTTATACTAATTGTATTAATATTGATTTTACATCACAAATATGCCCATAATGCAATAGTAGAATATTAGAAAATAGAAGAGACAATTAAGATGCAATAATCCATGCTGTACATAGATAGAATAACAACAACTGCGGAACGATATGGAATTGCAATCATATGGCTTCTATTGATATTCGATCAATCTTTCTACACATGGCCAACAACAATAATAATCGGGCTCAAATGTTTCAAAAATCAAATAGTATTTTACATTATTTATTTAAATCAATCTATTGACATAATCTTAATAAAGCGTAGCTTTGTTCATATCCATATTATTTGTTCTACCGATACAACTCAGTGAGCAAACTAAGTGCAACAAGTTGATTCTTATTAGTAAAGAGCTAGAACCATACCAACAACGGTTATAGATAAAGTATAGCTAATATATATTAAAATGATAAACACTATAATAAATATGCAACATTGAACGAGATTAGCAATATGTACAAAAAAGTTATTTTTATTTAATTAATAAAAGAGACGATATATACAATATTATAATACAAGCCATAAATTAAAGGGCATTGTACATAAAAAGACTAGAAACAAATTGAAATACAGAAAGAAAATTACTCAAGTGGTGGAATAAAAGAAAGAATAAAAAGTAATAGTATAAAATTAAATATATTCATAGAACAATGTCAACAGTAGAACAATGAGTGTAATAAAAATGACAAACAACAAACAATAAATCTAAATATATTCATAGAACAATGTCAACAGTAGAACAATGAATGTAATAAAAATGACAAACAACAAACAATAAATCTAAATATATCACAGAACAATGTCAACAGTAGAACAATGAGTGTAATAAAAATGACAAACAACAAACAATAAATCTAAATATATTCATAGAACAATGTCACTGGTAAAATAAGAAGGATGGATATTAATGCATAAACAAATGTCATTATCACAGAACATAATATTATAATTAACAGCTAAACTTTTAAGCATTAGATTTAGTATATAAGCAACAGTGTTTATTGAATGTCAAATAAAATACTTGCAAACATATCTACTTTAAACTACGCCTTGTATATATAATTAATAATGATCCATTGAACGAGAAAGAAAAAGAGTTAACAAAAAGAATATAACAATTGAATTGAAACCTGTGTTTTTAACTGCAACTAATAGTACTGATACTAAAACTCCATCTCAATTACAGTATAGCAATTCTGTGACAGCTATGTCTCTTATTTAGAAAAAGCGCTATCTGCAACTCCTTTTTTATTTCAACCTTTTTTACAATGATAACAAAACGCTCGTTGCGTCAACGCGATACTAAGCAGGAAAACGATAGTAATATCTCTAGTATACCTACTAGTTCAAGGACGCGACGCTTGGTTGGAATCACAACACAGACTGCCTCCCCGCACTTTACAACACCAAGCAAGTCTGCTAGCTCTGCCACAAAAAAAACATTAAAACAGAAAGGCGTTAAACGAAAACTACCCAAGACTATACCTGGCGTAGATAAAAGCAACAAAAGAGCTAAACATGATGCAAATAGTAGAAGGGTAATGGAATCACCGGCAACTAAGGTAAACGAGGCAAATGACGAAGAAAGTAATAGTGAGGACGAGGAAGAAGAGTCTTGGGAGGAGGTAGCGATACTTGCAGGTAATTATAAATATAAATGCATTTTTGTATCAATAGCCATTAAATAGATTGTTATAGACAAGTCTGCTCCAGTAGACCAAACAGCAATAGCAACATCCGAAATTGAAGAAACAAACAATGATGATACGACAGAATCACCTTACAAAACAATTGAGGTTACTTTAAATAACATGCCAGTTATGCGGTAATTATTGCATATTCAATTTAACCAATTTTGTTAACCAAATGGCAACAACAGAGAACGTGTATTAGGCGTGACTAAACAAGAGAGAAATGCCAGAGTTGCAGTACACCACATACATTTACTCTGTCTATTGGTACACTGGCTACGACGACATCGACGTGTCCATCATCCACTGATACGTGCAAGTAGTATTTATCAATAGCTTAGTAATGTAGGTAACTAATCATTTTAATTTGCTATTTTTATTTTACAATCCAGGCCATTTTATTGTCAGTGGTGCCAATGGATTTATTAAATTATAAAGAATTTGAACCAATACCATCGGCGCCTAAAAGCTCCAAAGCAAAAAATAGCTCTAACCAATCTGTTGATTTGTTTAAAAGTTGGCTACAAGAAATGCTCGTATTGTGGAACGATTACTATTGGATTGATTTCAAACTGGACAGAAACAAGCAATATGCCGAGCGGGCAAATGACAGCGTTAAGGCTGACGTGAGTTGGTATTAAACACTAAGCTGTATTTATAGTACTAATTATTGGTCACCTAGATTGATTATTTTATAAAGTGTTTAGAAATGCGTCGTTGTAGCAAAAACGATAGTGCCTTACTATTTTCTACACTGCTATACACACTTGGACATCGAGTTCGCTTAGTTGTTTCTTTTGAGCCTACTTCCCATACGGCTGTTCATTCGAAGGTAAATACTACAACTAACATAAACATTGTGAATTATAATACTAAGTTTAACGTTATAATTCTATAAATACAGTCAACAAAACATCCTAAAAAACAATCGACTTTAAAACAGGAGCATTTTGCTGAATCATCTAATGGTATGTATTGTTTTGCTATATACATACATTACAATCGAGTCAATTCTATAACAGTTTAAACAGATCTACCTGCATGGTGCGAGGTCTTACATCCAGATAAGGGCCAATGGATTTCAGTTGATGTGCTTAATTCAACTATTGATAAGCCTGATAACATGGAGCATAAAAATCCTTTGCCTTATGTAACAGCATTTGAATATGGTATAATATTATTATTCAAGCTTACAACCAGTTTTATTAATATTTTATCTGTAGGTAATCGTATAAAAGACGTATCACGAAGATATGCATCACAATGGGCGGCCAAAACATTAAAGCGACGTCCACACTCAGCAGGACTACAATCAGGTCGGGATTGGTGGGCTGCCACCTTAACACCTTATCAAGACCGCCGTCCTACGGTAATTGTCAATTTTTATATGAATAGATACATATATATATATATTATGTATATTAGTCTACACAAATCATTGATGACTATGTGTGATAGGATGTAGATGCTCGGGAAAACGCTGAGCTGCTAGTCAAAGAGAAATCTGAGCGTATGCCTACAACTGTGGGCGAATTTAATAACCATCCACTGTAAGTATTTGTATTATAGCATATAATGCTAGGCTGACAATAATCAGATACGCGTTAGAACGTCATTTAAAAAAGTTTGAAATACTTTACCCACGTGAACCAATTATTGGACATATTCGAGGTGAACCAGTTTATCCACGAAGCTGCGTTCAACAAGTAAGTTGCAGCAAAAAGTATTGTAGTTATCAATTGTAACGTCATCTTAAGCTACATACAACAGAAACATGGTTACGCGAAGGTCGACAAGTCAAGGTATAAACTTTATGATAATAGTTTAATTATTATAACAATATATATAGGAAGGTGAGAATCCGATAAAAGAAATAAAAGCGCGTGCAGTTACACTTCAAAGTCGTCGAGAACAAGCTATGGCGGAAATGGAAGGCATGGAGCGAATATCAGCACTTTATGGTGAATGGCAAACTGAACCGTATACAGCGCCTCCTATAATTAATGTAAGTAACATGTCTGATTTATCAACTCAATTTAACAAAAGCTACTAAATTCATATAGGGCAAAGTGCCCAAAAATCAGTATGGTAATATTGATTTATTTCAACCTAGTATGCTGCCTTCAGGTGGCTGCCATATACAAAGTAAGTGGCATCATGGCATTAGTTATTTATACAATAAATTCATCAACTATTATTACTATTAGTTTCTGGAATTGCCAAGATTGCTCGTAAGCTTAAAATTGATTATGCCGATGCAGTGGTAATAGTGACAAAGTAAATAGTCAAGTCAAAGCACTGATCAGCTTTAAATTATTAGACTGGATTTGATTTTCAGCAACGACGCTGCATTCCTATATTATCGGGTATTGTTATACCATCCGAGAGAGAAGAAGAGCTATTACAGGTAAGAGGGATAGTATAATAGCATTTTAATTAATTATACACTTTGTAGGCCTGGCATGTATATGAAGCAGAACAAATAAAAAAGAACCGCATTAAACGGGAAAAGGCTGCATTACAAAGATGGCGTCAACTTGTACGAGGCATTAGAATTCGTGATCGATTACGACAAGATTACGGTGAAGATATTGATGAATAAATTTGTTTAATAATAAATAGCCGATAATTCACGGCGAACTTTATCGTGCAATTCCTTATATTGCTTATACAATACCGTATTGTTCTTTTGAGCATTTGGATGAGTTTTTAACATTAAATCTTTCATAGTTTGAAGAAAGCTATGCACATCACGCACCATGCCCGATTGCTCACTATTCCATAAACAGCTGGATAGTGTTAAAATTTCTAATGGCACCAGTGGGTGATAACGACCATAGACTAACAAATAGATGGATAGACGATAGCGCGATGCTTCACCAGCCTCATTCCAGTTGCCTTTTGCCAATTCACGGTTCATATAGCCTCCGACATACTCTAAAATAGTTCGACTAAATAGATTACCAATAGCAGTGGACTCATCTTTATCACCCAATTTCATTCGCCAATATTTTTGACGTTCAATAAACAATTCATTAGTTAAATTGGTTGATTCTAATAAAAGATCACCAATAATGCTTCGAGTTGTTTGTTGTAATAATGTATTTGGCGATTTCATTTGTTCACTAATCCAATCATCAAGATCGATATTCGTAAATACATTGGTACTGTGGCGTAGCAATCGATCTAAGGGATCGTTATTTTCGCCATCTATACAGCGTAAACATTGACATTGAAAAAAGTACTGCCGCTCTAATTGGTTCGTACGTTCATTTGGGCCATAAATCCAATCAATATAGCTTATAGTAAGCTCTTCACCGGCAGAAATTGGACGCTGAGCTATGACCTGCAGCTGAACACCATCAAATCGATAAATACAATTGGGGCGGCAGCTATGATTTAACAAAGAAGCTACCGGATATACACCCACGCCTATTGGATGGCAACGGTCATCAACCATGGTGAAATTGTTACAGCCAAATCGACACTGGTGCTCAATAAGTAGTGATTTAGTTAACCATGATGTCAAGTGAGGCGGTGCTACTTGTAATACTTTATCGGCCACTTCGCCATAACGATCAAGCGACCAAGGTGTGTGTTTTAACCGATGATCCGGCAATGAAAGAAAAATTTTTAATGTGAATTAATTGTGGTATTGTGGTCAATTATTCATTTTTAATAGATCGCAAGTACGTAGTAGTAAGAGTAACTCTGGATCATTGCCTAGTAGAATAGCTAAATGACGCTGTTGGCGATATCGGCACTCTAATCGATGTCGTGGCCATGCTATTCGTTGGCATGCCGTATCACAGTATAGGGCGTAATGGCAGCCACCACAATGCATCAATGAATTGGGCGAATCCTCTGCTTTGTCGTTGCCAGTGTCGTTTGGTACAGCCTCTTGTAAACAGGCATGGCAGCGACGCGTCACTTCTTCAGCTAAAAGGACACTAGCCAATGGATCGCTTACAAATACTATATCTCCACTGGACACTGCTCGTGTTGTGCATAATTTACGGATACAAGAACTATCCGGTAATAGCTGTAAAGCTTGTTGATTTAGATAATCATCTGTCATAATAAAGGAAAGAAAAGAAATATTATGTTTAATTTTTACTTTGCCCCCCCATTCAATGTAATAAACCATTTTACGCAATTGACCATAATGATTCGCTTAATTGATTTGTGTTTAATTGTATTTAAAAGTATTAGAAAAAGAAGTGAAATAGGTAAATAAAAGTATAAATATTATATTAAAACCTTATTTTTATTTCCTTTCTTTTTTGTTTTATTATTCTAACTGGCACTGGCTATAGAACGAAAAATGCAACGAGCCGTTCTACGTCTAGCCTATTCTTCTCTTCGTCGCCGCGTATCTTTACCGTCTCGCGTATTAATTCCAAGCATTGGACGTTTGGCTTGTCCAGTGTCTCAATCATGTCGCGTCTATAGTTGTACTACCGCTGACAATTCAATTACAACAACAACGGCAATTCATACTAATGGCGAAGTAACCACGACTGATATTGACTACTTAACACTATCATTTTATCGCTTCGTCGAAATACCAGCTATAACGCTGGAACCGCTACGCCAACAACTCTCACGTCAATTGGAGTCAATAGGTGTATTGGGACGTATTTATGTAGCCACTGAAGGTATCAACGCGCAAATATCCTGTCCGCCTTCTAGTCTGCCACAACTACGAGAACTGTGTGATAAGTATGAGATATTAAATGGCATTGAATTCAATATGTCGACAGAACATCGACGAGCATTCCGCCGTTTAGCCATTCGTATTAAACGACAGGTAAGTTTATTAGGCTACTTGCAATATGAATGACAATAATAATAGCTGTAATAATAACTGTTAAACATTTCAATATAGATTGTATCAGATGGTCGATCAAACAGCACATATGATTTAACAAAACAGCCGATTTATTTAGATGCTGAAACATGGCATAATGAATTGGCATCAGGATCACCATTACTTATTGACATGCGAAACCATTATGAAAGGTAGTAAATTGTAACTGTGTTGGTTACAACTAATGATGACTATTTATAGTGAAATTGGCTATTTTAATGGTGCTCAACGACCTGATGTGGATACATTCCGCGATGGACTACAAGAAATGGAACGACTTGCCGAGCAAGTACCTAAAGATCAGCCAATCTATATGTACTGCACGGGTGGTATTCGTTGTTCCAAAGCAGGTGCCATTCTTCGCTCTCAAGGATGGGAGGATGTGCGCATGGTAAGTACAAAGTAGAAATAAATCAAGTCATTTTAAAATAAACTAATAGCATAAATAATATTGCCGCACATTTAGTTAAAAGGCGGTATTACTGCTTATGGTCGATATATACGAGAGAACAAAGGCATTAAATCGCTATTCAGAGGCAAAAACTTTACTTTTGACAAGCGATTAGGTGAGTCGATCACTGGCGGAGAAGACGAGGAAACAGTTGGCCGTTGCCATCAGTGTGGTACACCATGCGATCACTATACAAATTGTAGAAATCGCCGGTGTAATTTGCTATTTATTCAGTGTGACACATGCCGTGTTACTCATTCACGCACCTGTGGATCTCCGGTTTGTATCGAGGTAGAGAAGGCTGAGCGGGAAACAGCGGCACACGTAGTTGCAGATGCAGCGAATCCGCCAAAAAATGGCAAACCGTGTATACATCCACACCGTGATCGTGTACGACCCAAAGAGATTATGCGGCAGTGGCCAATTGTACTTGAAGGCTATCCCGAGCGTATACGTCCACGCCGTGTACTTGATCAACTGCTTAGTCATAATGCAACGAACTAGCTGCTATGAAATCATCGGTCCGGAGTTTACCGTTGCTCTTGAGGCCGAGTGGCCGCCAATAGAATAAAATATGACCAAAAATAGCAATGTATGTCTCGGTAGAACTAGGAAGATGTGCAGTGCAACTATGTGCATAAGAAAGTAGATAGCATCTTGACGCGTAAACGCTTGTCTTCTTATTTTTGTTTTATTTCTGTGTTTTATAGACTGTTTAAATGTGTGTCGACATGTTAAGGAAAAAGTATTTGAATATAACAGTCTATGGTGCACGTGGTGTTGGTAAGACATCACTGGTGAGTAATAAAGTACACAATAGTAGATTGGTGCTAATATAGATATATACTTTATTCAGCTACGTCAATTGCCCCTGGATATGACGTTGTCTAGAGCGGGGACGGCAACCACGGCCACTGGATACTATAGACATGTTCAGTGGACGGAAGGTCAGCCGATGGTTGTTAGTGTTATGGATACGGGCTCGCCTACTTTATTCGAGGCAATGGCCAATCTACACCGAACCATAGGAGATGCGGTCATTTTGGTTTACGACATAACTTCGCACGAATCTCTCGACGATCTTCAGGCTTACTACGATGCAATTGCCAATTGTATTGGCCAGGAAAGGTAAGCTACTACTTGTGACGCATCATTCACAAGTGCCAGCATATTCACGAACACCATTAGATTCCTATTGTGCTGATGGGCACCAAAGCTGATTTAGAACAAGATCGAAAAGTGCCTATCGCTGATGGTATGGCACAAGCTACCCTATGGGACTGTCCGTTTTTTGAAACAGCAGCAACGCAGTCTTCATCGGCTATCTTGGATGCCATTACGGTACTTACGGAAACCTCGCTAGGCATAACAACATGGGCGCCATACCCGCCATCACTGTCATATTCACCAACCAGCATGCGCTTCCGCATGAAAAAAAGTCGCTTCAAAACCCGAGCACAGCGTTACTTTACTGCATGTCACAAACTAGTTACTCATTGGAGAGGAACAGCAACCAATTAAATAATGCTAAATAGTTTATAGCCATAGTCTGACAAAATATCCATGTTACTTTGCATCCTACTTGTTTCAATCTGTATTCAGTCAATAAAGAAAATATTACTAATATGGAAATAGTGGTAGTACATGTGATTGATTAAGCCATTGTGCTAATAAGCAGTTAAATGATGGCACACTTTTCAGCTAATCCACACGAACCATCGGGATGAAAGTAAAAGCCCAGCATGACATGCACATGGTACGCACGTAGTATTTGCGTATACAGGCATAAACATCTATTGATAACCTGTCAAGGCCTACACATGTGCTGGAAGCATACTTGTTGTAACAACACAGACAAAAAACCGGCTTACTGGCCGTGCTGCGGCTCAAACTGGAATTTAAACAAAATGGCGTGTAGGCTAGCCCGATTTTTCGACGTTTTGTTTTTGTCACCGTTACTGTAGTTATCATTGTACCATGCTATTTCCAAGTGTATCATTTAGTATTTCGATCTATGGCGCTCGCTATACGGGCAAAACAAGTTTGGTTAGTATACATGTCTAGTATGTAGGCTATTAGATTCACTTCTAACCTGCCTCATTCTATAGTGTCGTCAATTTCAACGACAAACATTGAGTGATCCATTGGAGTCCGATCTGAATACAATAGATGATTGCCGCTTGATCATCAAGGACTACAAATGCGCCATCAACGTCGTTGATGCTTCGTTTAACGAACAGGATGCGGCTTTATCCTACTTGCCCATTACCTTGGGAGATGCGGCAATACTCGTGTATTCAACGACAGATATAAAGTCATTTGAAATGGTGTCCATTTTTAAAGAAGCAATTGATAAGCTGGATATCTTTCAGCAGGCAAGTTTTTCTATACACGCAGATGGCCTTTGATCAATCACTAACACCTCATCAATATAGATTCCTATTGTATTGGTTGGCACCAGCACGGTAAAGAGTGTAAACGAGCGTACTATTCCCACAGAAGACGGAATCGCACTGGCAACGCTATGGGGATGTCCATTTTTTGAAATAATAATAGATAATACTACCTATCCAGCCGACGCCATCTTTACAGCAATAGCTGAGAATTTACTAGACCGACCACAATCAGCAATAAAAGCTAAATATGACTGCAGCAAACCTGTTGTTGTCGGAACAGTCACAGGCGCAAGGTTGAATTGTCAGGCGTTGAAACATTCAAATCAACCAATTAATACGATTTTTAATATCTGGTCATTTTGTTACAATGTAAAACGAATTATAAATACCTTTATATAAAACATGTAACATCTATAAAACATACTGTTTTATATTTGTTTACATTTGTATAAATTTCATATGTATATACAAAATAAAAGTAATATTTTACAAATTTACATTCACTTTATGTACAACATGACACCAAGTCGGTAAAGATAAACCTATCGCTTTATAAATATAGCACAGTTATGTAGTCGCGTATTTATTTAAATTAATAGTACATTGCTTTATTTTCATAACATTTTGGTATTGTTTTGCTACTTTACAGATAGTATGTTTTATGACCACACATATTTGTCATACGCTAAACTATATTCTATTGCGTTAATCTTCTTCTTTTACTCGCTATTTTACTAATACTACGTTCTATGATACCGTCTATTGAATAATGCTAAGATAGAATGGACTATAACTTAAATGGTTACTGAAAGAAAGTAAGGAGTGTAGTAAGTAAATAAGTAAATAAAAGTTAAATACACCAAAATGTAATCATAGGACACACCATTGATAAAACAACACTGATGTACTCCGTATGAAGCAATAGTCCATTATCTTTGCTAAATAAAAATAATTATGTTGTGGTATGTAGCAATATATTCATCCCTAGAGGCTCGGCATGATTGTTATACATATCAACTGTGCATAAATGGTAAACAGTGCGTACTTCACCTGTACTAACCAACTAAATAACACTTCGATAGCAAAGACCAATAACTATTGTTTATGTACTTATATATATTGACTTCATTTCTATAGCCTATTCGAACGAAGGCTCTGCAGGTTAGACATGCAGTAAAAAACACACGTGTTGAAAAGTGTGTGTGGATTGGTGCACGCGTGGATGGTCGCGCGTTCACCATGTGTACACGACATGCACTTGCATAGGGATCTATTCATTTATTGCTAAACATGTTCTATTTGACGACATTAATCACTTTACATTTTATTTCGTACTAGACACCTATATCAATTGTATACACAGCTTGAACGACAGTCCAATATATTGGATGCTATATAACACAAACAACTACTTACTGTGAAGGATATCCGCCACTACATCTCTGTGAACTACACCGCCAACCAATACCACTCGCTATATTAATTATATAGCATAAACACTTATACTCAATTGTAGCGAGATGGACCACGAACAAATAAACACCATCGATGCAATATTGGCTGATGTAGCTCAAGTAGCACTAACCAACGGTACTTTTATCGATGATGTATATGACTATGTTTCAAACTATCAGAATAGTCATGAAGAAAGACTGTTCTATTTGAATACCAAACATAGTCAGAGTTATGAATCTGACACAATGTTAGGAAACCTCCGCGACAATAATGATAATGAGGAAAATGAGGACGAAAAGAGCGACGAATTACCTTTATTATTGGATGCATTGGCATTACCCGACCTAGCGTCTCTCAATTCAACCCCCACAGCCTCAACAGCATCATCACCTGAATTCAGTATTGATTCTACTAACACTGCGCTTATTGATACATCATCTCCATCTATCCAACTCCCCAGTACCTGGTCTAGACACTTGACAACACTCGACAATACCCTCGACGATAAAGAGATGGAAAAACAGTCAAAACAAATAATTTATTGCGAAGAGCCTACTGGTTTATATGAGGATACATCGGACAAGAATGAATTGCTATTAACAAAATTGACCTATAACAAGCCTGTGTTGCCCACTGCTACCACGGCTGTGCTATTAACACCGCCTGCTAAATCAGCGGTTAAAGAAAAGACTGGTCAATTATTAAAGGTCGGTTCATTTTATCAGATGGGGACGATGCCGATAATGAAGAGGATGATGAAGATGACTACCAAAATACTATTTGGCATGACATGCCATCGCTCTCAGCATTCTGGACATCTGATGCATTGACCACACCCGATGATGATATCGATATTGAACTGGCCTGGGAGAAGGCACAAGCAATGTATGCAACAACAACAACAACTAGTACTACTACTACTACTACTACTACAGATAGTTATACCGATACTGCTAGTGATAGTGACAGTATGGCAGCCAATGACCCTGCAATACCAATGGATAAAAAGCCTGAAGAATATCAAATTGAAATTACACCTGGTCGTGGTGACTATTTCGTTGAAGTGCCCCTCCGAGTTCAACTAGGCCGACAATTAATCCGTAGAAAATTAACCTACTAATAGCTACATTATTTAGCTTAGTAAAACCTTTTGGTTTAACAACTATGTTGCATCTTTATATTGGATACTTTTTAAATGTATAAAAGAACTAACTTACACAATTATAGTAACACAAATGTTGTTTACACTTCAATAGTTAAATGATATTTATAAATTGGATGAGATGCGTCATCAACCACACACAATCATACACACGCACATTTACACTAACTTCATCTTGTTTTCATCTTACTTGTTACTCTAATAAACCAACTAGCAAGTCTATCTTTGTCGGTTGTTATTAGACAATGGACGTTGATCTTGATGTACCTGGCTATTTGGCCGAACAGCGTACTAATGCGCCAGAAAACCTTCAACCATATTTTATTCGGTTTGAAGATCTCCATGAACGCAAGTAAGTAGCTTGTAGCAAATAACATGGCGCTTAAAAGCAAGCATGGCTAGCTCGAACATAAACTCATCTTCATACACGTTGTTGAATTAGACTATGGCATCAGTTGACGATCGAGCTGGAGCGTTTCCTTCATGAGCCACATGCCGGTCCATTATTGATTCCACTGTTTGAACGCTTTGTTGCAGATTGGGAGAAGCAAATGGACCCGCTTAAGCTAGTAGCAGTAGCAGTTGTGGTGGCCGATCAATATCAAAGTAAGTAGTTGCTGGTGCGTCTTATATGCCCAATACTTATTTAATCTAGATCGCAATGACGCGATTCAGTTCCTTATGGATATTGCATCAAAGGTAGACCGCGATGAGGCGCGTCAAGCACACGTCCAAGCAGTTATGGAGGCTGCTCACTATCGTTTGGGCCTAGGCGATCTCGATGAGTGCAAGAAAGCCATGGATGCTTGTGAGACGGTACTTGAAGGTTATGGCGTGCAAACTGCCGTCAATGCTAGCTTCTATCGCGTCTGCTCCGATTACTATAAGGTCAGTACAGTAATATAGTATTTAGTACAGACAGCTCATTTACTGGTAATCAATAGGCCAAAGCAGATTATCCTCGCTTCTACAAGCATGCTCTTCTATTCCTAGCCTGTTTTGATCTAAAAGATCTATCGTTGGCAGTGCGACAAGAACGAGCACACGACCTAGCCATTTCTGCTTTACTTGGCGATACAATCT
The DNA here is from genome assembly GCA_025786725.1 of Syncephalis fuscata. NCBI lineage: Eukaryota > Fungi > Zoopagomycota > Zoopagomycetes > Zoopagales > Piptocephalidaceae > Syncephalis > Syncephalis fuscata. The sequence continues at coordinate 59,543 of JAHLTZ010000003.1, read as the reverse complement.
ATAATTTTGGTGATTTGGTTAGTATTTAGTAATATTATTTAATATTATTTTATTTAAAATATAGCTACTAATAACTTAATTAATAGTTAAGTCATCCTATTTTGGATTCTCTCACTGATACGCCGCATGCTTGGTTACGCGATCTACTATTTGCCTTCAACTCTGGTGATATTGGCAAGTTTGAAACGCTAACAGCCAACTTTACTAAACAAGTAAGCTATCCAGCATCAATTATAGATGAATCCAAACTAAACAGCAGCTTTATAGCCATTACTACAAGCAAATATGCCATTTTACGTCAAAAGATCTGCTTAATGGCATTGATTGAGGCAGTATTTAAGCGCCCACCTCATGCACGTCGGCTCCACTTTAACGATGTGGCTGCCGAGACACGTCTACCTACCGAGGAGGTTGAACACCTTACAATGAAGGCTTTATCATTGTCACTGATCCGTGGCCGTATTGACCAAGTAGCCGGCATGGTAGAAATTGACTGGGTACAACCACGCTATTTGGAAAAACATCAAATTACGGCGATGCGTGAGCAATTGGAGGACTGGCAACGTACGGTAGAACATACAGCCGCTATGGTCGAAGGAACGGCACCTGAACTATTTGTGCGCAGTAGTTAAATAGAAAGAACTTCTATTTTATTCTATGAACACAGAATATTGCATATAGCTGTTTAACCAGTATTCGCCTTTAATTAGGCCGTATAAAGTGCTGCATTATTGTTATTGATGGATCTATCGTCTATTTATCCTAGCTGAATGTAAAGTGACACACTGTCTGTCGTAGACCACACAGGTTAAACAAATGAATCAGACAATAGGCGAGTAATTAAATAAAGCCTTAACTGCACCTTTTATTTTCTCTCTCTCGCCGTTTACCCCGGTTCCTTGACCATAGTGCTTGCCGTATTATCTGTGTCTATTATTTAGTCTACGACGACCATAACCACTATATTATTGTGTTTACTCTTTCTACGCTTGTCTTTTGAATACACCATACACGATGACATTGTATGAACGACGTGGGTCACGCCCGCCATTACGTCTCTTGACGACCATAGCTTTAGCTGTTTTACTTGGCCTTTCTCTTTATCTACTCGGTCATTCCAACAATGACCTTGAGCAAGGTGGCTCATTAGGCTTTGATACGAATATCAGGCTACCATTGAAAACGCATGACAATAGAGAAGGTATGCCGGTACGCTATGACGGCCACCGAGTGCTACGTATCACGGTGCGTGATGCGGCCGAGTTGGCTCGGTTAAAAACACTGGCCAAACTATACAACTTTAATGTATGGTCACCATGGCGTATAGGCCAAGTGGATATTCAAGTTCATCCTGAAGCGTATAAGCAAATCGATCAAATCATTCATGCGCCATATTCAGTACTCATTTCAGATGTACAAGCATTAATGGATCGTTCAATGAAGTCTGCAGTATCGACAAAAGATACTAAACACAACCATGTGAATGAAACACGTATTACTCAAGAGTTTTTCAAGTCATATCAAAGCTTTGAAGAACTGGCTGCATTATTTGCAGAATTAGGTGATCAGTTTAAAGGATGGACTCATCATTTTCGCTTGGGCTTAACGCATGAAAAGCGTGAAATATTTGGTATCCGTATTCATAATCCTTATTCAAAGTCTAAAAAGACCGAGAAAACAAACATCTATGACGCTGAAGATGACGGCGAAGATGACAGTGATGATTGGTCTGTTGAATCATCGTCACAGCTCAAAAAGAAACATAAAAAGAAACATAAAAAGACGAAAAGGCGGGAAATTGTTATTGTTGCTGGATTACATGGCCGAGAATGGATATCCACAGCTGTTGCTTCCTATCTTGCCTATACATTGGCCTCAAATTACGGAATCAATCCACGTATTACTTCATTAGTCGATGAGTTTGAGTTTACTATTATTCCGCTGATTAATGCTGATGGTTATGAATACTCGCGCACCACGGATCGATTAGTAAGTTGCTGGCGTTTATAGTTAATACATCGATTAATTATATGGTATTTATAGTGGCGTAAGAATCGTCAACCCACTTCTGAATCTGAGTGTATGGGCACGGTAAGTACACTGATTAGCTATATCAATTGGTAATGATCTTTATTGTGCTAACAAATTATTAATAGGATTTAACCATAATTGGGTAACTAATTAATAATAGCTATTTAATGAATAGTAATAGATGATTAACACGTTGATTAAGGATTTCGATTGGGGACAGGACGGATCAGCTGAAGATCCTTGCAGTGAAAGTAAATATTATTAAACAACGATTAATAGTTATTAACACAGTATTGATGATGATATAGATTATGCGGGTCAAAAGGCCTTTTCTGCCCCAGAAACACGCCATCTAGCTGCTTATTTAAAACAACGTAATCGGGCCATTGCTTTTATCGATTTGCATTCCTATAGCCAGCTATGGATGTTGCCTTATGCTGCTCGATGCCGTCGAGTAAGTAGTAATGATCACATTTAATAATAGTAAATAGTAATAGCAATGTATTACTTTTTAGATTCCAGATAATAAGGAGAATATGCTTGAATTGGCTCTTGGTGCATCGGAATCGATACATCGTGTCAATGGCACTCGATTTGAAGTAGGCAGTGCATGTGAAATACTATACCGACAATCTGGCACAGCTCTAGACTGGCAAGTACCCATATATATATATAGATATATACTAATTCATTATCTAATACTTACATCTAATGTATGGTCATGCTATTTAATACAGGGTACATCGTAGAGCACAAGCGTATTATAGCTACTGGGTCGAATTAAGAGATACTGGTATGCATGGATTCATGCTACCTCCCGAATATATTATACCTAGTGGAGAAGAAATATTAGCGGCCACACTTCACGTAGGGGATTTCATTGATGACTGGCTCTATGGTTGAGCGCCTATGTGCTATGTCTATTTCAAATTTCATTGTTTATCCGATAATCATAAGGATCTGTCAATAAATTGTTTTTAATTATATAACGCTCAAGAATAGATTAATATGATTATTGCTGTTATTACTATTGCTGTTGTTGTTGTTGTTGCGAACGTTCTTGTAAGCAATGAACCATTACAGCATGTACCTTGGTAGATATATCAATACACTGTTCTACCGCCTATACGTGTATAGCATAACATAACAATGATTAGTATCTATTGGTATCTATTATTGTTATTGTAAAATATAAAATACATACCGCAGCCATAGGTGACCAGTCAACTGGACCACGATGTAGCAAGTGTGTCACTTGTCCTAAAGAAGGCATATAAGCAAGCACTAGATCAGCCGTACCAATATCCTCTTCAGTGCCTGTCCAACCCGATTGTTGCTGGTAAGCTTCTTCATCAGCACTGCAATCAACCAACAATTGTTGGTTGACATATCCCTATATATCCATTATTTAATTTATTAAATATAATAAATAAAATAAATGCAATATGTTTTGCAATATAATGACTTACCAGTGATGTTGCCGCTACAAGATCGAGCATTTCAACACCGGCATCTGCCAATGCTACAGAGGCAGCGGTAATAGCCGCGGCTAAACACGAGGCCGTACCATCATTCTCAATAACTGTAATGTATAAATCCACCACTGATTTGGGCAAGCGATCCAATCGAACTGATGGTGTCAGTGCCTGTACAATAATTTGCGAAAATTCTTTTTCTTGTGGATCCTGCATTATTAGTAGCATTAATTAATAAAGTGCGTCAATGATAATACATAATTCACTTACACGTAAATGATGGCGTCGTTTTTTGCAAGCAAATGTTGCAAACTTAAATTCACAATAAAGACGACCGTGCTCACTGAACCCTTGTTGCTTTTTTAATTGCCGTGGTCCATAACTAGAAGTGAATGTAATTTGTTAATTAATTGTGCTTTATCAACACTTTAATTACGTGTATTACTGATGGATACTTACACGGCACAGGCAACTTTCGTGCGTCCTAATTCAATGTAGGCCGAACCGGATGCTTGACTAATCAGTCCTGTACGTAAAACTGCACAATCATGTAATCAGTACGCCTATTCAATGTGTGCTGCCAATAGCTACTTACATACGGGACGTATATCCTCGGGACCACGTCCGTCGGCACGTTTACCCGACTGTACAGGAGGTAGTAATGCTGCACGGCTCTCAAGCACTTCTTGAGTCGGTAGTGGTACTACGCTTGTTTCTGGTCCTTGAACACGTCGACGATCCATACTGACAGCAGTAATAATCGTGTTGATTCTAGCTGTTTGGCGTTGTAATCAAACCTATACGTCAAGAAATACGACGAATTGGTCGTTGGAACAGGAATAAATAGTGGCTTATTTTCGGGGCGGATTTACTTTTATTTTTTATTTATCTTTTTTACACTCATTATTAAATAAATTAGTATTTTTTTGATCAATTACTTGTTAATAGCACTGACAACCAATGTTAACCTCTTGCTTTATGTGACTAGAATTTTCATATAATAAACTTTTGCTTTTTTGTTTCAATTTATTTGCTTTTGATTAACTACTATTTTATGCCTGTCATGTAATATAGATTGAAAGGCAAGATGTTAACATTGTTGTTTATATTCATATTACTATACTTTAATTCAAATAATACAGCTGTTTACAAAGAAGCTAAGCTTAGTAAACACTAACAGTATAGCCATTAAACGATGCTATATAAGCATTGTATTCATACCATCTATTCTATTTGCCACAATGATGCCATTCTATCGTATATTCCATGCCAGTATATTGTTTATTGATTACATATCATTAATAAAAGCTATTGTTATTACTAGCTGTATTTACTATAAACAGCACTTTGTTCCACTCATATTGTTATTATGCACACTATAACTTTGTAAAAGGTATCCACGCACTTTATTTGTTTGCTTGTAGTGTTTTTGTGGTACGTTATTATTTATTGACCAGCTATGTATTATTATTATTAAAAAGAAATGCGCTTGTATTACTATTTATAGGCAATTATTCATTATAAATAAGAAATAAAACATGTGTATGGCATGAAAGGAAAGAAATAAAAGAAAAGTGACTTGGTAATTGCGATAGTATTATTTACAATATAATAGCTCACACTATTATTATAGCTCAGTGCGATTATCAAATAAAACTTTTCTATTAGTAATTGCACTATCGTATGATGCAACTATTCAGCGTTTAAAAGAAAACATTACAATATGCATTAATGATTTATACTGCTGATCACATTGTTTTGGCAACCTTATTAATTAGATAAACATACCCTGTAGTGTTATTTATCACCCAGTACATTGTTTAAATATCTAGCTATGTAGAGTCGCCCATCAAATACTCTAGATTCAATAGTAGATAGATCGGCATTTCCTGGCTCATATTTCAGTTTAGCCGAACCCGTAATTGTCCCTCTTTGCAAATATTTACTCGGCAATCAAAAAAGTCACACGAGTGCAATTTGTTTAAACTACCAAATTGGTCAATAGGAATGGTTGCACTGCTATGTATAAATTTATTTATTCTCCGACTATCAGTGTTTTTGCACAATCGATCATCCACTTTGGCAATCCTAATTCTATAGAAAAGATAATAGCTAAATCTGGTAGTATTCCATGTGCGATACAATTCTTAATAGCTCCGAATCAAATAATAGTTATAGTTTTGCTATCACGATGCAAATGCCACTAATGGTCCAAACTAAACTATTATCACGACTTTTGCTTTAATTCCATTACACGATATTTTATTTACTGATATATACATTAAATACAGACTTTTTTACTTTAATCGCTAAAGCATGTTTATTATCAGTATAACAACACAATACAAATAAATAAGCAACAAAACCACTCATTACAATTCCGGTTTATCAATAAATAAAAACATTTTTAGAATATCAAAACAAGTCATTTTTAGGTTTTTTCGGACTTACTTTCATAAGTCAGCCGTAGAAGAAAAATTTACGTTAGTCAATTCGAGCGGGGTAAACCTTCAAAGCTACTGTCATCATTTTTTGAATAAAAAGACAGCTATATTGATACTGTATTCAGTTGCCTCCTTCTAGCAAATACACTTATAACACCACACTCTTAACGATACATTTTTATAGCTTTTTACGAATCTATCGCAGCTATGGCATTTTCTAGAGTCACGGTAGCTATTGTCCTATTGCTTGCGCATTATACAGCAGCAAAAAGCATTAGCGCTCAATCTTTGGAGCAAACAGCCTTGTTTTCAAATGACACAATTTCATCATTTTACAATTATAAAAAAGAGCAATTAGAGGCTCAAACTGTCCACCGAGAAAGACGTGACAATGGCCACTTATCATTCCAACCTGGAATTAATAAAATTCATGAAATTACTGGTGTAGCCTATGCACATGGCGAAAAAATAAGCACTCAAAGCTATCGTATAGCTATCCTTGATAGCGGTGTTGATATACAACATGAAGCATTAGCATCATCAAGAATTAAGGCTGTTCAAGTCGACTTGGTTGGAGATAACTTTGACGGAACCAATACGCCAACCCCCGGTTCCACTACTGGTGACTGCCATGGCCGAGGCACAATGTTAGCAGGTCTCATTGCTAGCGACGCAGCTCTATTTAAAGGCGTTGCTCCCCATGCAAGGATTATGTCTTACCGCGTAAAAGGATGTCGTGGACATACAACTGCCAGCGTTGTTGCAAATGCTTTAGACAGAGCGTATAATGACGGTGTTGATATAGTTGTGCTGCCTTTAGATATTCAGCCTCAACCAGAATTCAATGGAAAGCTTCTTATTAATCTTGTTCGCCTTGCTTCATCTGGTATAACGCTTATTTCACCTGTAGGCCAGTCAAGTATCATGGACATTTGGGATGCTATTTGGCCCAGAATGGATAAATCGTTTGTTACAACTTTAAGATCAGACTACAAGCTACCTATCGATATACCTATTATTACTGTAGGCTCTGCCGAAGTTCTATCAAATGGTGCCATTTCAGCTGAAAAGATACTCCGCAGACCTTATAGACAATGGGTGGGACAAAGTGCCGATATCGTTGCACCAGGCATTAATGTACCGGTACCTAAAATCAACTCAGGAAATCTTTATGTAAAATCCTCAGATCCGTCTATAGCCGCTGCTTATTTTGCCGGTATGATGGCACAGTTGATTAAAGCTAAACAGGCCCATCGTTCGTCAGTAGAATATTTAAAATCAATTTTCACCTCAACTGCCACGCTGATCAATTACAGCCAGGCTAAGGAATCCGTTGTTTTTCAGGGTGCTGGATTTGCCAACCTATACAATGCAATCCATAACAAATGTACTTTAGACACTACGGCAATCTTTTTGGGAGATAACCAAGCTAGAAAGCCCAGCCCGGGAAGTCCACAAGCAAAAGCAGTTAATATTTTAAACAATGGCAATTTTGATATGCAATTTCATATTACTTTCGAGACTTCAATGTCAATTAAGCAATATGATATTGGTGGAACTCCATATTCCCCTGCTAGATATATCCCTAAATATTCTCTAGTAAACATAAGACCCAGCACGATCACTATTAAAAAACATGGAAATGCTATTGTGCAAGTGTCTATTGCTGAGCCATCCGGACTTGATACACACTTGGATTCATTTTATTCTGGCTATATTGTCTTCACTCCAGTTTCAGGACCAAATATGCCTTCACATCCTATCTTGCGTATTCCTTATATGGGCCTGGCTGGTATTGATCAACGAATCTCAGAGTCTATCAATAAACAACTACACTCGATGCAACACTAAGCCAAAAATTTATTGTTCACGATAGAAATAATAAATTGCTTTAAACATTTATATTTGCTTTAATAATATTATAATATGCTGTATTTCGTTGCATCATTGATTAATGATTACTTTGCGCTCTTATTTTAAGTCCCCAAAGCAAAATTCGTTCCAATTGAAATTATGCCGTCGTTATGCACAACATAATTATATTGTTTCCTATTAAGTGTTGTTAATAAATTGATTTAAATAAATAATGTAACATGCTATTTGATTTCATTGAAACATTTGAGGCTGATCATTGTTGTTGTTAACCATGTATAAAAATATTAATCAAATATTAACATATTACAATGAATTACATTCACCACAATTACAATCACGTTAGCTATTTTAGCAATAATACCAATAATTATTTATTTAATTGTTCTATTTGATTGTACTAGTGTTGTTGCACTAATATATATGTGTATACTATGTACTATTGTTTAATTAATAAATAAGATGATATACACAATACGACAATACAAGCCATAAATCAAAGGGCATTGTACATAAAAAGACTATGAACAAATTGAAATACAAACGAGCGAACTGTTCAAATGGTGGAATAAAAGAAAGAATAAAGATTAATTGCATAAAAGCAAATATAATTATAAAACAATGTCATCAGTAAAACAATGAATGGATATCAAGGCATAAACAAATGTCATTATCATAGAACATGATATTATAATTGACAATTAAATCGCTATGCATTAGATTCGGTGTATAAGCAACAGTGTTTATTGAATGCTAAATAAAATACTTGTGAACACATCTACTCTGAACTACGTCTTTTCTATAAAGCACAATAACAGACATTCATTTCATATGCAACTGATATAATTAACACAATTTGTACACTGAATATCTAGACATGACTTCAATAGTCGGTCATGTGATCACATGTACAAAGTTGTTGTTCATCGTTGGACAAGCGGAATTACAACTTTCCTACACTTATTTACATTCTATTTGGCTTGATACTGTGCAATTACAAATACTTTTTTTTCGTTTACTTGTTTAGTATTATCTTAACTGCTGAATGACGGTTAGTGCCATCCCAAGTCAAGAGCTCAAGGTACGCAACTACACTGCTTGTTATTACTTTCCCTAGTGCGCTGGCACAGAACACTATTGTTATTATTTCTGTTGTTGTGCCGTAAAGGCTGCTATGGCATTTTTGACGCAGCTTGCCAATCTTTGGCCAAGTGGACAAACAACCGAAACAGCGTTGGTTCCACCTATAGCAGAAGTTGACGCTATAGCGTGCAGTGATAACGACGACAATGGTAACAACAACGGCTATGAAGTGGCTTTTTCAGATAAACAAAAAGATGCAATGATAGCCGAAGCAAAAGTAAAGCCACCGCCATTGTCATTGTCGTCATTGCCGTCGCCGCAGCAGCCTGCATCTCCCTATCTCTCTCCATTCCAATCCCCGCTTCTTTCTCCACTCTTAGGGCCTACTGTGGCTGCATTCAGCGACTTTTCTGACCTGGTGTTGACCGCGGCCCAGCAACTGTCGTCCTCCATGCCCATTACTACACCACAGCAGCAGCAAAAACAACAACATACCACTGATATATTGGATGCTATTCGTGTACAGGGCCAATTGACCAATGTTAACCAATTACTGCTTAACGGCAATGTTTTCTTCAATGAAACGCGAGATATGATCAAGGAGCGGGCGCAGATTGAACGGGACTATGCCCACAAGATGGAGACCTTGGCCACAAAATACCGGTCGCGGATGGAGAAAAAGATCGATCCAACAGTGTGGGGTCTACATATTACAACAGACGATGTAATAGACGGCGATACAAAAAATCACAATGACCTCACCGATCCATCGTCAGGGGAAATGTCGAGTAAAAGTAATGATTTTGTATCAACGACAAAGGGAAAGTGAGTAACAGATTAGGTTAATAGTACATAACAATATTAATAACATTGATAACATGATGATTAGCACACTTTATCATGCATTCAATAGCATGCTTGATGGAATAGAAGTAGCGGCACGTACACGATATGACTTTTCCGACACACTTGTTACGAATGTTGCGGAGTCATTGCGATCGTTAGCACTACGTAAAGACGAGGCGAGAGCACGGGTGAGCTGATTTTATGGCTAGATTAATATATATTTATATAGCTGTATTTAGCATATGCAATTTGCTCAGAAATTAGAATTGGAACGTGATCGAATTTATAGCGAAAGAGAAAAGGTAAGTTGACCCTTATTTCTATTTATTTATTTATTGTTATTTAGGCAAAAGCACGCTATATGGAACGTGTAGCAGAAGTTGAGGCAGCCAAACAAAAATTGGAACGTACAGTGGATGAAAAGACACGTGAACGGGTAAATAGCTTTTAGAACAAGTAATTAAATCGATATTAATTAATGTAATTAGGCACAACGTCAATATGAGCAAGATCTCGCTGATGCCAATAATTTAAGAGCAAGTAATTATATTTGTTTAATTTTGTCTATTAATATTAGTATTATTGTTATTATTGATGAGTAGAATTTATATATCTTAAGTATTCATGTGGCCAATGACCACAAAACAAAGTATTATACCGAGGATTTACCGGCATTACTTACGGTTGGTAATATTACTTATTAAACTTGTAAATTTAACATAGATATACTATTGGATAGGCTATGCAAGCATTATATGTCAGCCGATCTACTGGACTGCACGATCTATGGCGTATATGTCTCTCATTGGAAGATGCAACACTAGTCAGCGCAACAGCCCATGTTACTGCAGCCTTACAAGCTGTAGATGATATGGATCCGCAACTTGATGTATCACGGCATACCAATCATACACAATCTCCAAACAAGGATGAGCATAGCACTGTAGAACCAGAAGACTTTCCATTTGAAGCAAATGATCCCAATGATACGGTAGATAAAAGAAATAAAAGAAACAGATGTAAATCTAACGTGCTATTATTAGGGAGAGCTTATCAAGGATCAAATCGGCAAGACATTTTTGATTAACCATTGTATCAAAATACAAAAGAAATTGGATACATTAAATGCGGAAATTAAAAGCAAAGAACAGGATGTTACGGTACTACAAGGACAGCTCGATGAACTTCACCGTGAATCCTCTGGTCATCCTGAACTTGCTGATGAAGTTAATGAAGTAGGTAACACGATCATATATTGTATTAATCTAATCAATATTAGACAATGCTGGATGCTGTGAGACTGATTACTTTATTAAAAACATCTCGATCCATCGTAGACTGTGAGCGATGTGTTATTCTTCATGCCATTGGTGGTGGTAAGTAATATTAAAGCTTGCCATATAAATACATATATGATCACTTACTATTTAATACATAGCTTTGCCCGATGATTTGGTAGCTCATGAATTTAAACCAGCATCATTTACAATACCAACTGCATGCGATTATTGTGCTGCTACCATTTGGGGTATATCCAAACAAGGCTACAGTTGTAAAGGTACCGATATATTAATACGTATTAATAATTACTAACACCAAATCTAAAATAAAACTAGATTGTGGCTATAACTGTCATACTAAGTGTGAAATGAAAGTCTATCCTGATTGTACCAAAAGGCCTGGTGGTCATTTAGAACGACTTGCTAAACCGACCATTGGTAAATATTGATATTAGCTAGTAGCTACTTTATTCATCATTGACCTTAATATAGATTCACGGCTAATGATGCTGCTGTAAATCCATTATCTACAAGCAATACATAATTATCCAGCAATTGCTACTGTACTCTATGACTATGATGCCAATACAGAACAAGAACTGAGTGTTAACGCCGGTGGTATTGTTACAGTCATCGAACCAGATAGTAAGTCATTAGCAATAACACTAATCATAATACTCATAATTGGATACATTATATAACATTAGTGGGAACTGGATGGGTTCGAGTAAGCTATATTGATAGCAAATTGTTTATTTCTACAACTAAATGTTAATAGGTCGAGCTTAATGGACAAGAAGGAATAGTACCGGCATCTTATGTTCAATTGGATCCAGATGCCGTGTTGCAACCAGAATATGGTAACCTTCTAGACTCTAATAGCATTAATGTAATCATCTAACTGGCTATTATTTAGTACAAGCTCTCTATGATTACCAAGCACGTACCGATGTCGAATTGTCCATGTATGCCGGTGCCGTCATTGAGGTTACCAATCGTAATTGTGCCGAAGGCTGGTGGGAAGGTAAGTAATTACAAATAATATAATCATAAAGCGTAATAATTTTATTACTATTATTATTATTATTATAGGCACGTTAGATGGACAGACTGGCCAATTTCCAATCAATTATGTAACCGAATATACGGTAACGGCCGATTATGATGCTGTAGCACAGAGTGATTAATTAATATGGCAATTGCTTTCTATATAAATAAATACATGTAGTTTACTCCATTTCAGACAACTAAGCATTATTAATGATAAAAACGCATTCAATCTCTTTATTCGCCTATTCTTTCGGTAATTAACTATTACTACTATTACTTGCGGTACCACATCTTAACATTGCGACTGCGGAACATCTTTCGCTGCAGTTGCAATACGCCGTACATAAGTGCTTCAGTTGTGGGTGGACAGCCGGGCACGTAAACATCAACTGGCACGATACGGTCACAGCCACGCACTACAGCATAGGAGTAGTGGTAGTAACCGCCACCATTGGCACATGAGCCCATCGATATGACCCAGCGTGGCTCGGGCATTTGATCGTACACTTTACGTAGCGAGGGAGCCATCTTGTTAGTTAGTGTACCGGCTACAATCATACAATCGGACTGGCGAGGCGATGCACGGAATACAATACCGATGCGATCCTGGTCATAGCGAGATGCGGCCATATGCATCATTTCGACGGCACAGCAAGCCAATCCAAACGTCATGGGCCAGAAAGAGCCGTACGGGCCCAGTTAAGCAATTTGTCCACACTGGTTAACGCGTACTCTATTTAATAAAAATAAGTATTCTAACTATCCATTGTGTTTCTTCTAGCTTACCGGCAGCATTATCGTTTTTACTTGGGTCCAGTACTTGAGTAGATCCAGAGTGTCGCATCACCGAGCTGCTTGACGTATCTGTCGCCATAGAACGACGTCTGTTTTGCATCGATTGATTGGCTAGCATAGCTGGTGCAGCGTGTGCGCCATATAAACCGCGTGCAACGGCTGGATACAGCGCTACAATAGATGGTCACGGTTAAATAGATTAGTATTGTCGAATGGAATCAATTAGACATCTATCGTGTAGATCAGTACTTACCCGTTGAAATTCGACGCGATTGTAAATTCATCATCGACTAAAACTAAAGTCAAAGAAAAAAGATAGAATAAATGTAAGAGCCTTGCACTATAATCAGCAAGTGTTTGAGAGAAAAGGATCAATGATTGTTTGCTAGAAAGATCGCAGCAAATACAACAATTTTTAATTTCAATCTAAGCTGACTCCAGCGAAACAAATGTCTTGCTGCACTTACACACGCTACTATAACATGGTCACCTATATTAGAATACAATTAATGGCACCAGTTTAATAAATATTTATGTTTATAATTAGCTGCATTATTAGTTGATACAACTAGAATAATAAAAAATAGGGAAACTATATAATGCTTTATATTTGTAAACAATTATGCTATTCAATTAATACTATTGCAATATCATTTAGCTTTATAAGTCGTTGTTAATTAGATGACTTTCAAAAAAAATTAAAACTGGCTTCTATGAACGTTTAACGTTACTTTAAACACAACAATGCACAAATAAACTAATTTCAAGAACGATCTATTAATCGAAATACAGTAAAAATCCTATCTAGTCCATGGCCATATCGGTGTCACTGTCATGGTCAGCTTTATCAAGAGCTTCACCGTCCGAGATGTTAAGATCCTCAAGTAGTTCGTGTAGTTCAATTTCAGGGAAGTCTGGCTCTGGCTCTTCATCTTCATCATCCGCCATTGCTCCTTCGCCTGCGTAGATTTGCTTTGTTCGTTTGGCATGTGCTGGGAATAGAAATGATTTGTTACTATTTGAATCCTCACTATAATAAAGCACTTACCTTTATACAGATTAACGGTAGCACGCATCTCTGGATCTTCCTCCAGATCACGCAAGAACAACTCATAATCTTGCCTATAATTACATAAATGAATGAATAATAGAGCAATAGCACATTAATTAACAGCTTACTCAATCTTATCTTGTTCTTGTTTACGAGGAAGCATTTCACCCTCTTCTTTAGACAAAGTTTTAAGTTTCCAGCCACGTGACTTGTTCTTCTTACGACGTGCAGGATAAGTCTTCTTCACAAGAATCTATAAAGCAGTTAGTGTAGACGGTTAATGCAAAGTAGCATTACTATCTATCGTTAGATTAACTTACGACATCTGGCAAGTTATTACGATTTAGGCTGTCAAAGTCGCTATTATTGAAATTAGAGCGGGTCAAGTCGAAGCTATATTTTATTTATTAATACTATATTTCTACACTTTATTGATTAGACACCTACCCAAGTACATGATCTCCTGGATTCAAAATATTGCCTAGATGAGAACGAGCAAAAAATACTGTATCATTGCGACCAAAATCGCTAGTACGTGCCACTTGTACATCTGCCAGTGCATACTATAAATAGACAAATAAACATATAAACAATAAATAAATAAATAAAAGCTTGGCCATTATAATAGTTACCTTGCCACGAGTTGGTCCAAGTAATTCCACATCATGAACGTAATATTCACACATTTCGCCGGCTGATGCCAACGCTGTGAATGGTGTACGCCAAAATACTTGGCCTGTTACTTCAGTGCCTATTAATTGTATTAGCATTAGTGTAATAAACCTATACCTCATTATTATACTGACTTTGCAATGAATTGGCATCAATAAGCTGAAGTGCTGTACCTACACGGGTACATAATACAAGTTGGCTAAATGCACCACAGCATTAATTTACTCTATCAAGCCACACATGCATTGAATGGTATCACCTACCTAATATTGCCCAATGAACGAGCCAACTTAAGCGGTAAGCATATAAGATCATCCTTACAAATAGGAGCAATTTCCACAGAGTAGGTGAACTTGAAATTGGATGTACTTGTGTGTATATCAGTGGAGATAAGCTGTTCGCTCGATTTTGACCGAGTTGGTACAACGGCTCCTAGAAACTCGCACATCTTAATGGCGTGTCCTCGTTGGGCATAAAAGAAATCAAGCCCATCTTTCGCCTCTTTAATATTAACCGTATCCCGATGAGCACTGTGCTTTAGAATCAATTGTTCCAGATAAAGGAAAGTACGTTTGTGGGGCACCTATTAACATTATATTTGATTAATCAATAATCAATTAATATTTATTACATAGCACTTACCTTTTGACGCACTTGAACTGTTGCTTTCCAAGTATTTTGTGCAGCAACTTTGGTACAATCTTCACACTGTTGATAACTGACAATGTATTCAACTTCAAATATCTGCTGAAGAATGGCTGCTGCAAACACCTAATCACCATACCGATAACAGTAATAGTAATAATATTAATTGTATATTATAAATAATAAAACCAATGTGCTGTAAAAATGACTTACTTCTTTCTGGACGGTCAGTTTAACCTTGACACGTTTTGAGTGAGGTTCAGTCCAAATGAAACTAGCATCGATTAAGCGTACTTTGCTAAGACCACGTAGTTTTTTCAAACATAGTGTTAACAGTTCACGCGACTCTAGCTCGGCTTTAATCCAGTGGGTTGGTGGTTGCAAGTAGCGTTCACAATCACGGCAGAACTGTATAGTCACTTGTTTTGGAATGCCCTCAGTAATGTCGACTTCATTGCGAATACAGTCAACGCACATATTCGCAGGATTGGGCGGGATCGACGTGCCGCAAGAGCAGCACAGACTGCAAGTGGATATATATAATTAGCTTTTGGTTCTAGACACTTGACTGTCTTTGGTGTTTGAACACTTACATCATCTGCTCGACAACTACCGGATTGTACTCCATATTGCAATAAGATCAAACTAGACGCCGCTACAAACAATACGGTATACGGTAGAGGAACGGTAGAAAGTAAAAGATATATCTTTTAAGTGGTAAGGCTGAGTCAGCCAAATATAAAAAAAATAAAATAAAATACTAAGGAAACTATTTTACTTTGAGCCCCTACTTTTTTGGAAATAAAAGATGTGGAGCTCAAATTTTACTTCAACTCTCCAAGTAGAACAGCAACAATATGTCACCCTATTTATTCTTTCGTTATTAATTAAATAGAATAATGTCTTTTTACAGATATTAACATGTTGCAATTAGTCACATTTAATACAACTGCACTGACATTGCTCATTTTAACAATAACATCAGCAATTTATTTATACTATTTTCAATACACTAATATTAAACAATTTATTAACCATTTATTGTTTGTTTGGTGGTTAAATGACTAACACTTAGTAACATTCTTACTATTGAACATGATGATGGGTGGTGAATGATATCAGTTATTAAATACTTAGCATTGGAGATTCATTATCCAATATGCATATATAATCACCGTATGTGTACTTACTATGTATACCCATTACTTTGCTTGATTAACATTCAAATCATAACTAATAAAATAATAAACATTATAATGCATATACAATATTGAGCATGCATACATGATCAATGAGCGGAATTAGTCGACATTTGTTAATAATGGTGCTAGGACAAAAATAAAAGTAATTATTGATACAGAAAGACTATGCGAATATATAATAATATAAAAAGTGATAAATATACAGTAAGAATGCATATAAAACAGTGTTAAAGTTATATTGTATATAATGCAATAAATGAAATGAGTGAGGTTTAATAGAACATATAAACAATAGAATGTGCCTAGTATATCGTAGAATGATATGTTATGTTTAATAGATTAAATGTTATTAAAATAGCTATTTTAACTACAAATCATACTAAATGGCTAATAAATTCAATTAGATCGTATAATAATGTTAAATAATACACAATATTTTTCTTTATTTTATTTTACTTTACGCGCTCAAGTAGCTATGGCGGCATAGCCGTATCTATTGGTCGCATAGATGTAGCAAGGTAACCGTAAGATGGTCATCTTGCTACAGTTTTACCATCAAACCAGACACAGTGTTAACAAAATGCACCAGCCAATCATGTCTCAGCATCTATAGATCTCGATAAGACAGTGTTCACGTCCACGTACATTTTTATCTCTTGGTCATCCTGTTGTCTTATTGTTTTACCATTACCAACAGCAACTGCTCACTATGTCTACAGAAAAGTAAGTTATTGACAGCTGCGTGCTAGCAAATACGGCCATAGTAACAACATGGTTTGATAGAAAAGTACTTTTACTCGGTTCTGGCTTCGTAGCCCGTCCCTGTCTTGAATATATTCTTCGTCGACCGGAAAATCGAGTGACGGTCGGTAGGTGGTCTATCCGCACATAGCCATATAGAACTAAAAGCTATATAGCCTGTCGTCGTATTGAAACGGCCGCTGCATTGGCTTCGCAGTTTGAGCGTGCTACTCCACTTAGTCTTGATGTTGCCGACGAAGCAGCACTTGATGCGGCAGTAGCCGAGCATGACTTGATTATTAGGCAAGTGTACTGTTTTAGCGCTTATTAGTTGCCTAATACTATATGTAATGAATATGTAATAGTTTGATTCCATACACACAACACGCACGTGTGATCAAATCGGCCATCAAAAGTAAGCGTAACGTTGTGACAACCAGTTACGTGTCCGAATCCATGATGGCCTACGACGAAGAGGCCAAAAAGGCTGGCATTACAGTAATGAACGAGATTGGTTTGGATCCAGGCATTGACCACTTGTATGCTGTCAAAACGATCGAAGAAGTTCACGCACAGGGCGGTAAAGTAAGTGGCCATTAGTCAGATATTGATATATTGGCTTAATAGCTAATATTGTTACCATAGATTTTGTCTTTTCTCTCGTATTGCGGTGGTCTTCCTGCTCCAGAAGCATCCAATAATCCATTAGGCTACAAGTTTAGTTGGTCATCACGCGGTGTTTTACTCGCTCTCCGTAATACGGCCCGTTATTATGAAGACGGCAAGGTACGATAACATATCAAAAACAATGACGTATATTCTCTTTCTAACAAGCATATATATATATGTGTATATAGATTGTAGAATATAGCGGTACCGATCTGATGAACTCGGCCAAGCCTATCTATATTTACCCGGCATTTGCCTTTGTTGGCTATCCAAATCGTGACTCAACGCCTTACAAAGAGCGTTACCACATTCCTGAGGCTCGAACCATTTTACGTGGCACACTCCGGTATCAGGTAAGGAGCAGTACATTTGCTGTTTATAAATCATTGAAATAAACCATTTAATAATTCAGGGATTTCCTAAATTCGTTAAAGCCTTGGTCGATATTGGCTTTTTGGATGATACGCCACAAGCACACTTGGCACAAGATGCCGCTGATGTTGCTTGGGTAAGCAATATTTACGATCAAATATGAATTGCCAACTAACCCCGTTTATAGCGCGATGTATTGGCTCAAATGCTTGGCTGTGCATCAAGTGAAGAAAGGTATCCAAGCAATGTGGATTCAGATAAACTGTACTAATATAAAAGAATTTATATTATTAGTATTGTAATCCAGGCAGTAAAAGAGAAGATTAACGATTCACCCGACGAAACTGAACGTATTCTGGATGGTATGAAATGGTAAGTAAATAGCTATACAAAGTGCGACTACTAAAGTTTATACATCATTAAGGCTTGGTCTATTTTCATCTACTAAAGTTCATCGTCGTGGCAATAATCTGGATACTCTATGTGCTACACTTGAGGAAAAGATGATGTACGAAGAAGGCGAGCGTGACATGGTGATGTTGCAGCATCGCTTTGGCATTGAATTAGCCGATGGCACTAAGGTAAATAAAGACAGTGTATAATCAGTGTTATTAAACGGAATCAATAATAGCAAACACGTACCTCCACGCTGTTGGCTTATGGTGAGCCTAACGGCGATACTAGCATGGCCAAAACAGTTGGTGTTCCATGCGGCATTGCAACCCAGCTTATTCTCGATGGTTAGTAAATGTGCAAGTATACCGAAATAGCATTGCTAAGCTGATATATAGGCGTGCTCAAGGAAACCGGTATTTTGGCGCCCATGTCCTCCAAGATCAATGATCCGATCATTGAGCTATTGGAAAAAGAAGGTATTGGCATGGTAGAAGCCATTCTATAAGCCATCATGGCAGTTGCAAACATGAAATTTATTAATGAGCAAGGCTATTAAAAACAAGTTGTTTGCCTTCATTCTAAATGCTGAACACAATAAACTTTGAGAATAGCTATGAATTCTGCAATAATGTTTTTATTATATATGGATTTTGGTGTGATTTATAAATACTTTGATTAATATTTACTATGCACCCCTACATTTTCTATTTACTCATTTCAGCTCCTTTTTCTTTTTTAAATACAATTAAACACTCATTTATCACTATTCCATGTATAAGATTGCATCCAAAATTAATTAATTTATGTGTAATTATTGATACAATAATGTAATTAATTAGTTATCTTTATTATTGCTTTAATATGTATATTGTCATTATTATATTAATTGTTCAAAATGTCATTTATTTAGTCAGATTGGCTATAGAAGAAGTGGCTGTTTAATAAACAACACTTATAATAATTATATTAATTTTAATTTTACATCACAGATATGCCCATAATGCAATACTAGAATAGTAGAAAATAGAAAAGACCATTTAGATGCAATAATCTATGCTGTACATAGGTACAATAATAACGAACGCGGAATGACATGAAATTGCAATCATATGATTTCTATTAATATTTGATCAATTTAATATTTATTAAATCGCTAAAAAGGAATGATTTATGTACAGTTTAATAGCTGAATCAATTGGCTGTTAATTAAGAGCGTAAATTGGATCTACGGCGTAACATGTCACGCGGATCTTCGCGTATAACTGCGCCAAAGTCCTCCGCCTCATCAAGCAGCGCATTAAGCGTGTCATCATCAATTCGTTCTTTTTTTGAGCCCATCGATGATGGTTTTGGTTGAGTGGACCCGACCGCTGTACGAATATCATGATATTTTGGTACAGCCCGATCATCCATAGCCTGCATCGCTGCATCCTCCGACCAAGTGAACACAGCCTCGCGCAATTTACGATCATTCCCGTACATTTTGATCTCAGCTTCGCGCAGCTGGTCCAGCTCAGCTGGATGATCTTCTACTTCTTCCATGTGCTCGATCATATCATAGGCAGCAACTCCGTGGAGCGGTTTATTTGATGAAGCTGTGGCCATAGTATCTTTAACTTTATTGACTATTTTTGATTGTGCCTGAGCCAGTCCAGTCATATCCATGCCATCCTTTAGTGTATCATATGCTGTACCCATTTTTTCCTCAAATATTTTTGCTGAATCGGATGGCATTTCCTTGGCAACAGCATCATACACATCGTGCGCCTTTTGCTTTATAGTCGAGCCTGCATCTTGTAACGTTTGCTTGGCTTTGTCACCGCTCATTGAATCAAGTGTTGATGCGGCCTGCTTCACCTTCTTTTTTACCTGGTCCTTGGCTTGGTGGGCTTGATCAGCAATTTTTGATTGTGCTTGGGCCAGCCCAGTCATATCCATGCCATCTTTTAGCGTATCATATGCTATGCCCATCTTTTCTTCAAATACCTTTTTCGAATTGGCTGGCATTTCTTTGGCAGCAGCGTCATATGCATCGTGTGCCTTTTGCTTTATAGTTGAGCCTGCATCTTGCAATGTTTGCTTCATTTTATTACCACTCATTCCACTAAGTGTCGACGCAGCTTTATCCGCCTGCTCTTTTATTTGATCCTTGATTTGATGGGCCTGATCAGTAATCTTTGATTGTGCCTGAGCCAGTCCAGTCATATCCATGCCATCTTTTAGCGTATCATATGCTATGCCCATCTTTTCTTCGAATACCTTTTTCGAATTGGCTGGCATTTCTTTGGTGATAGTATCATATGCATCGTGCGCTTTTTGCTTTATAGTCGAGCCTGCATCTTGTAATGTTTGCTTCATTTTATCACCACTCATTGAATCAATGGCTGATGCTGCTTTATCCGCTTGCTTGCGTGCCTGGTCTTTGACATGCTGCATCATATCTTCTTGACCTTCCTTCATACGATTGGCCATATCACCTGCTTGACTTTTTATTGAATTCGCAGCTTGACGGCCAGTCTTTGATGCCATTTCACCTGCATTTTGAACGGCATCGTTCACTGCAAATGTTGCGCGGCTTGCTTTGTGGTTTATATTTTCCATAGCATCAGCTACGTCGTCGTACATACCACGCGCATATTGGCGATTTGGATGACTAAAGTTGTCTGCCACCTCTCGACGGGAACGATCGCCTACTTGGCGCACGATTTCCTGCGCTGTATTATTCATATGACCACTGCGCGTTGTTTAATTAATAAATTTATACTTATACGCAAACAATCACCTACTGTGTATTAGTAGCACTTTGCTGATGCTGGCCAGTCGCCATAGAGCCATTTTTACTCGAATTGGCACTTGTTTTCAAATTGTGTAAATGCCAGTCCTGTCGTCCAAGCTCGACGTCATCCACAAGTAATCCTGACCCGGAAGTCGTCTTTTGCAGCCGGTGTTGTAGTTGATGTGTAAGGTCATCAAGCATACGATTGGCCTCTACTAGCACGTCATTAAGACGACGATCAGCCGAACGGACGTCATCAAGCTCCTGTACAATATCATCACTGATCTGTGCATCCACCATTGTGATTTCCTCGTCTACATGGCGGGCATGTTGTTCAACTCGGTCTTGCAGAGCAAGTATGGATCGAATGTAGTTATCAATCAAATTGCTTGCCAAGTGCTTGTTGGCTGGTGATGCCATGGGTAGTTTTTGTTGCATAGAGTTGCGCAGAGCGTGTGCCTTATCAGAAAATGTTTCTGCTTTGGCGTACGCTTCCTCGCGGTGATGGCGAAGATCCTTTCGCGCTTCATCAACACTCATGCCAGTACGGCGACAAGAGACGTGGTGTAAACCAGCCGCGCCCACACGATATGGCATCAAACAATTGATTGGTGGTCTTGTTGGATAGGCACGACATCTTAGCACCGTGCTGACCATTTGTCGTGCCCCGTGTTTATTCAATACGATCGACAGCATGTTGTTACGAGTGGTAGTTTTAGAAATGCAGTAAAAACACGATCGCAATAGTCTTAGTTATTAAATAAAAATTATATTATAAGCACTATGCAAACGTACTATCAAACCGGTTCCGCTTTGCAAAACATATGATTCATGTTTGCGTAATAGCAAGTAAAACACGTCTCAGACAATCATCTACATTGATGCGTTCCATAAAATATCGGTGTCGCTGAAACAACTGTGTCACTCCGGTTACACCTTTTACCCAATAAAAACAATATTACTATTCTATGACGACTGTTATCGTAATAATTACGCACTCCGACATTGTTGTGACAATTGCAATGTTACTGTAACTACTTGAAACACAAGCTATTTCTACAATCAGTTACACTTTTTAATTCATTTTCTACTTTTACAACCGTAATAATTTATTATTTTATGTGTAAAAAGAATATAATTAAATAAAACTAATAGCGAAATACAAATGTACCAACTTGCTTTTGCTTTTAATTTTTTTATTTGCTTATTAAAATAACTATACGCACTTCTTACACCATTACTCACTACATTGCTGGACTAAACTTTATAAATATTAAAATTTACATTCATATTTGATTTATTTATATTTATATCCAAATGGTATATAATCTATAAGCTTTATAGCTATACTAAATATATTAATGCTTATATTTATTATTTAAACATTACACAGTAGCTGTTGCTAATTAATTGACAAATAAAGACTTAAAAACACTTAATTAATAACACTGTATTTGCTTAAATTTATTTTATTGTATAAAACTATAAAGTTTGTTACTATTGACTTTTATCAAATAAACGTACTAGACAATTAATTTTTGCCGTTTTGGTTGAATATGCAATGGAAATACTGTCCAGACAAATCTTAAACTCTGCTATTACGTTTGTAGTTTTACTAACTAGGTCACGTGACCTTCCAGACGCAGCAAAAGCAAAAGGATTGCGTAGTCGGGGAATCGAACCCCGGTCTACCGCGTGGCAGGCGGTAATTATACCACTAAACCAACTACGCATACTGAAACTACATTACTTCTCATTCCCGCGTGGTCCCCCACCGCAGTACTACAGAAGCGCGGCCTAACTTAACTTCGGAGATCGGACGGGATCCGGTGCTTTCTAGGCGCAATGAACGTAGTTAGAGTGGAAGCAGTTGTTTGCAGGTCATTCGTAATTTTAATTTACGTAGAATATACTACAAATGTTGCCGTTTGGCCACATATACGTCCCAAATATCCCACCACACACCAAATAAAATGCATACACATAACAATAACAACGAGCATAGATAATGTACATATAAACAGATAGGTGGAAAGGAATATAATACTGTATAGATGTAATCTACTAGTATAGTTGTTGCTATTATAGTTACTACCAATATCAACACAATGCAATAAAAGATCCATAGCAATGAGGCAGCAATAGACAACAACAAAAACAATAACGAATAGTGTAGTACTATATATATACAATACGAATACAAATACTATTCAATATTAATAAGAGTATATGCATATACTGTGCATATATACAGACTGTTATTCAATGACTGTAGTGAGTGGTAGAATAACGCAGCCCAGTAGACGCTATGTGTAAGCAGCATTAAAAAGGCATAGAGTGTAGATGACTAGCATACAAGCAAGCTGTATACTGTAAACAATAAGATAGTATCCATATAGATAATAACAACAAAACAAGCAAACAAGCATGACTATACGAATGATGGAAAAGACTGGTTCAAGTGTGACGCGCATATAGTGGGATCTACTTACCGTCATAAGTGTATGTAGAATATAATGAATAAAGAATGCAGATTGTAAGTGATCAAGAAATAGAAAGAAACAGTTGTGGGGTAAAATAATGGAAAGTAATAGAATATGAATAAGTGTAGCGCATATAGTCTGTGCTATATGAAGATGAGTGCAACTGTCATCGCTATAATCGCACTGGCTTTAGTAAAACTAGATAGTGAGTAGCTGTTATATAATAACGAAACGATAAATAGCCGAATGGATAGGCGGAAAAGTATACGATCGGTTGTGTTGATTATTGAGCATATATGCATGAGCAGATGAGTCGAAATGAGTCGAGATTTATAAATAATAAAGCTAGAACAAAAATAAAAACAGTTTTGAATAGAGGAAGGCTAGGAGAGTATAGAATGATAAATAAAATGATGAATAGACAATGAAAAGTGTATGATAATCGGCGTTTAGGTTATAGTGTATATAGCGTAGTGGATGGAGTAAAGAAAGTATATTGCGGTATGTAAACAATAGGATGTGTCTAGTATATCATAGAATGATATATGGTGGTGTAGAGATGCAATTAAAACATATATGTGAATAAAGTACATATGTGTACTGAGTATATGCATGCTGGATAATAAATCTATGATGATGAGTATTTGATGATTGACGTCATTCACTACCCAGTTCCATGTTTATTAGAGCGAATGTTAGTTCAGTTGCACGAACATTATTAAATGTAGTCATTTGACCCCCAAATCATACTAAATTTTAATAAATTGTTTATAAAAGTAATTATATAATAATGTTAAATGACACACAACATACTTTATGACTAACGCTGTACTAGTTATTGTGCTGTGTCTTTAAACAATTAATTGTAGTATAATAATGGACAAACAGTATAATTATTGTAATCATAAGTATAGCACCGATCACTAATATTATTCAATTGAATTTATTATTTTTCTGTACTAATAGAAAACGTAGCTACACAATAGAGTATAATCAATCATCGATATTGTTATTGTACTACTGCGTAAATGGCTGGATTTTATTTGCTTTCTCAAATGCTGAAATCAACAGCTGGTATTAGCGGATGATACAAATAATAATATACATTGCTACACCAGGATTTGTTCAATAGTTGGTTGAAATGAATAGGATTTAAAACAAAGCGTGTTTACGTTAACCATGCTAATGTTTATTATTTTAAATAATAAATATATTATTATAGTATGACTATTGTGATACTATGTTCTAATACGCCACTAAGGCTTTAATAGTTGCGTTAGCAACTACTCAACGTTTACTAATCATCACTTCATTTCTTAACCATTCACGTGTAGCGTAGCACATGGTTATTGCGGATATATAGACTAATTGAATACACACCGATACACAAAGTACGAGCACAATCGTTATAGTGTTATCACGTCATATAGATGTCTTATTGTAACAAAAATTTGTGTACAGCACTGCTTTAAAATAACTCACGTGCTAGCGATTGCGATATCAATAGGGAATTAATTGACACGTGATAGATAACCATGCGATTCGTGTATCCGCGCCTCCTTATCGATACGCGTACATTGTCCAAGGAAGGCTTCAGTTCCGTTTTTATCAATGTTCAAAGTTGCACTAGCTTTTAGAAATTCGGCCTGACTGCATTGGATTCTAATAGCTCCAATGGTAGCCATATCAGCACTGGATGCAGTGAAGAAAGTAAAAATAGATTGTATCATTTTAATCCATTGATGAACACACTGCTTTATCTTGCGTATTAATAAGAACTATTTGGAATAGATACATCAAAAAAGATGCAAGATAGGAAGCTATCTCCTTTGCCCACTGCATGTCGTCCAGGCTAGGCAGCCGTTTTAGTTATAGCTTCGAGTTTTATTGTTTCATTAGCTCAACTCCGCGTCCTCTACTTTTCCGCAATCTTTTCGTTTTCATCCGCTTCACACCACCAACCACCATCTTGCTATTGCTTGTGTTTATGAAAAGACCACCAGCTTTATAGCCACGCTTGCAATATTTCTTGAAAAATCACACTATTTCTACTATTTTACGGATATTAAAGTAAGCAACTGTAGGACGTTATGGTAACAAGCGGTCGATACGTATCGCCTGTGGATCTTGAATGGTTAAGAATGTTTGTAAAACTATTCCTTTTTTTAATGTCAATGTATCCGGGCTACGCATGTGAATAGCCTAGAAGTAAGAATGGTATAGTTTGACGCGAAGCTGAAGCTACGGCTACATCAGCCCGTATCAGTTTTAATTTGTATGAAGGCATTTCTATTACTAATCCTTCGTTCTCATCCTCTTATTGATGTGCAACTATCAAACCAAGTCGGTGGGGTCGCATTTCGTATTAATGCCCACCCAATGTACTATTGTCATTGAACGTTCGGAGGTGTTGTGTTGAACGGGTTCTCTACACCATATATATTGTTTACATGGGAACCACACAGATAGTATCTGGCTCCACAAATAGAAAGACGGGGGCTGAGTTATGCGATTGGTATCAAGTATCGAATGACTCGTTAGTGTAGCGTGGCGTGGCGATTTTGATTGATTTAGTGTAATGGGCGGAATTTTTGTTTACCGAGGAGTGGACGAATATGAAGATAGGGTAATGCAGGATATTATGATCCGAGTAGCTTGGCTGGTTGCCTTGTCGCAATGCCTTATCAACTTCACGTGCATTCAGTAATTCCGCCTATTTTTGTACGTATAGTCCGATCCATAGCAATTCAGTGTTGATATGGTTAAGGTCGCTGTTTTTAGGACAAATTAATTTTCCGATTAATTTCAACGTTTTACCTGGTCTTATAAGTGATCAATTCTTTAATTCTCCTTTTTGTTAGCTGTTTATTTGACATTCATTTATTCTTGATCGGCGACCTCTTTATCCAATATTCAATTTTGAAACACTCGTATACATGCAAGCAAACAAACAAACAAACAAACACGCGCACAAACACGCACACACACTCATCAACTTATTGAATTGTATCCAAAAATTTCTCTTCTAATTTCTTGCGCAATCTCCTGCATTGTATCTAGTCAAATCTACTATTCTTGTAGATTTAAATCGATACAACTAATAGCGTGATTTACATCCAAAACTAACTTGTAGTTTTCATATTTATACCTTTTAATATTGCAATATTCAAACAGATTTCTTGTTAACGACTACTTTTTTTCAACAATCTTACTATTAATCAAGTCTACTGGTAACCTTCGCCAATTCTTAGCTACTCGGAGTTTGGATAAAACGTATTTATTCAATAATTTCGACACAGGACAAAATTGCTTTGTCGCCAAGCCGCGAATACGCAAGTGATAATAGTGACGATAGTAGCAGACGTTTATTGCAGCTATATAGCAGGTAGGTGCAGCTATTTGAAACAAAATTACCGCTCCCATCCGCACCAAGCTACATGTGCGCCATAATAAGCTGCACTCCTACACAAATAACAACGGCCAGCGTGGGCCACGTCAGACGCGCAACATAGTCTCGACCATGCTTTATCCGCGCCTTTGCTATTCCCTGATTAGTTTTTTTTAATAGGCAAAAATCATCACCTTTGCCTGCAGTTAGCATTAATTCTGCTAAAGCGGAACATTTATGATGGTGTGACAGCAGATTATCTTCCTTCGGTCAATTATTACTGGTGCTAAACTCCGGTTCAAAGAAGTATTGCTCTTCGCTTTCATTCTCTACGCCCATTGTACTCCTCCTGTTTTCTCTATGCGGCCAACTATTCGCTGGTGCGGTTTCGTATGCTGGTCCATGCGCCAGCCGTATTGGTTCCTTCGTCGAGGCAGCACAGGGTTGTTGCTTTTTTTGGCGCATACTCCTTTTAAACAGGAATACTGCTTGAAAACGCTTGTTACTTTTTTGTTCTGCTCCCTGACCCTTATGCGCACCTGAGCTTTACACATTGGCTGCAACGATGCAGCTGCGTGTAAAAAGTTTTCATTTCCACATGGCTTTACTGGGATCCTATCATTGATTCGTCTCATAACTCTGATATTTTTTTCCTCATTGTGAATGTGTGTATATATAATTAGAATCTATTAAATCTTAGCCGGCATTACACTTATATTGCGTTCCCGTCTTTTTACTTCCGCGCGTTTTTAGCTTCGTTATCATTGCCATCATTGCCTTCTCTAACTTTGCCCAATCCCACATTAATACCACCAACTTAGTATCGCGTCAACTGTTATTATAGCCATACTCTATCGACATCATTGCTCGCATTGTCAGTCAGCCAGTCTAATTGGCAATACTAGCTCTCGTCTCTACCTTTTATTGTTGCGTATTTGCAAATACTAAGCATTTCGTTTTATTGCGTTTGTATTATTTGCGTTTCCTTTTTAAACCTAACTACTTAATTAATTTGACATTGTTACCGTTGTTGGTGCAACTTTGCTCCCGGTATCGATTGATTCATCAACCACCGATTCATTTATTTTTACTATCAATTCTTTTATACCCTGCTATTAATTGGCTGGTATTTCGTAGCTTGGATTTGTGTAAAGACTGTATGTATATACACATATTTACTTTTAAATTTGTCTCTTAGCTTTGCTATCTTTAATATTGGCAGTGCTTGCTCAACCTGAAAAATCAACGTCGCCATACTAGCTTACTTCCATAGCAGTCCTACCAAATCGCCCAAGTCTATTAAATTGTATAGCGAATATACAATTGGTATACGGTAAGTAGAATTAATGTCGCATTACAATGATTGCACCATATGGTATCTCTATCTTTGATTTTTATTTAAAATTTCTCAAACAATTTTTGAATCAGTATGCATGTGCACGCGCTACTTATGCATTGCTGCATTATCCAGTCTTTTTTTACAAGGAGAAAGTGCATGGATGTAGTGTTGCCATCCCAAATAATAAGACATCATAGCGTCATATCGATGGACATCCACACTTATCTATAGATTTTTCTACCTGCACTTTCATGCTGTAATACAGCCATTGTTGTTTTGTTCTGCAGTCTTATGCACTTTCTTCGGTCTTGCTTCGTTTGATGTGCTATCTACAACAGCTATGATGCCACTTCCCCGGTCCTGCACTTTCACGCGCACATTATCTTTAAACTATACTATGGACAAATTACAAAAATCCTTTGTAAGCCCCGTGCGTCATTTATCTATCGGTGCAGCGGCTATTAGTATGCTGCGTAAGATTATCTCCTTTTTACATCTTCTCTAAGTTGTATCTTGTACGAGAGTAATGTCAAAGGCTGTTGTCACCATGCTGCCTTAAGCCTTTGCCGCTACCTTTGCCGTTGCAACTGCTACGCTAGACTATATTGATTTGCAACATTGACTTTTCAAAGTCTAGCTGTTGTTAAAAGCTATATTTCTGCCTGATTACTCCCCTTCCCCTTTCAAATGTATACACTATCGATTACAGTTGCCATATGCTTAGACGACTTGATAAATGGAGTAGAATTGCATATCCCCTGGTCTATCTACGCATTTGTTAGCCCCCTTCTCATCACTATCGTTATAATTGCTATTAGCACCATTACTGTACTTGTAATTGATATTATAAGATTGCAATTGCAATTACTATTACTATGATTATAATTGGCATTACTATCACTATGCCTGCTATTATTGCTACATCAATTGCCATTATTTCACTCATATTACCATTGCACCACCATTCTCCATGCATGTGCATGGATATGTTTAACTTCATGAGGAGGAGTTCACTCTACTTTGCGGGATGACGCGACGTTAATGGTTGGCGAATGTAAAATACTTACAGACCCCTTGCGCAAATTTCAGCTATTTTGCGCTGTATGTCAATTATTATTAAGCACATGAGATCTGGATAGTAAACACTTACTACTACAATTCGTCAATAGTTTAATACTAAAGTCATTTGTGATAATAGACTTTTTAATCATACATTATGACTTATTTATTATTACATTAATGCGTAGTTTATACCAATATTCAATACATCACTAGTATCGAATGTTTTGCTTTAATACGCACACATACACGTTCTAGCTACATCCTATTGCACGCCAGTAGACTTGTCCCCTGGCTATTGTCATCGATCACATTATGTGCATGTGTTACGCCTTGGATGATGTACTTTTGTTTTCGTATGAAAAGCGATAGTAATTGTTTGGTTTCGATGTAACTGCCGCTGCTCTTCTACCCCTTTGATAGCCGGCGCCCCCTTTCTACTGGCCGCACTTGACTGGAACGTGCGCCCGTGCATCTCCTGCGCTTGCGTAACCACTATCTCACTCCCACTCCTATCAACCCAGTTGCGTGCGTAGTCTTTTTTCGTTGCCAGCATTCTTTGCCATTCCCCTTTTGCGCCAACGCAACGATATCTCCATCCGCATCATCCTTATAATACGTAGTGGCGGCTGTATAAAATATTCGTGATGGCCGTGCGTTTCCCCGCGTGTGTACTTGTCCCCACTTCCTTGGTGTGCTATTCTCTACCTACTTTTTGTATTGGCTTATTATTGTATAAGTATACTTGTTTATTTTCTAGGCCTAGAATACCTAGTCATTTTGCTCTTCGGTTATATTGCAATAGTCTATTGCCATAGCCTTTGATTTCTAGACAGATTTCCAATTTTGTTTACATTACTGTTTTATCCCAACAAAGCGTATCAACGCTAATCACTACAACTTTGTGTCACCCTAGATTGACCATTATTGTATCATCCCTACACGTTTGTGAATTAAGTATTCAGTCTTTGATACACGCTGTGCCCCTCAAGCGCCACGGAATTCGGTCATCGTCATTCTGCATTGCGTTATTCTAGCCCCTCGACTGTAGACACGGCAATTACTTAATCCGTGGACTAGCTATTGCCTTGACGGTCACTCCGATTTGTCATACACACGGCTACTGATTGCTTCGCCATTCAAACTTGCCGTGGTTCACTGTATTATTCCGATTGGTCCGATTTACTCGTGCTTCTATTACAGCCTATAATACTTATTGCATTAGTGTAGACACGATACTTACCATTGTTGTCTTTCTGCATAGCTACTGTTTCAACACACACACACACACTTATTGAGGCCATTTCTGGTAAGTATAATAATGCTATTTATTTAATTGCATCTATTTTAGAGCATTTATTACATTGATAATAATGATAACAATAATAATAATGATAACAATGGTGATGCTAATGATAATGATAACAATTAATAACATATAATAATAATAATGGTTTATTAATATGCAAATGCATGTAAGTTGCATTTAAATGGTGCTATTCTCTACTTGCATGGTGCTCTATAACTATCGGCGATTTTTTGGAATGCATTTGTTTTCACGTGGTAATGCTTAATCAATAATACCCCGCTCACGGGCATGTCTTGCTATTTATGACAACATTTTTTCTTTTTATCTCCCCCTGAAAAATGCATGGCATACCGAGTCGTCCACGCCTGTCGACTTGTATGCTTGCAGTCCGATACGGTTTTAATGGAAATGGCGGTAATGGGAGGGGAGGTTAATGTGCTGAGTTGAAGCGATTGGATGGATGTTAAGTGAGGGGGCAAAGTTTTTTCCGACACATGTTCTATGAATAATGTGATACCGGAAAGATACGGAGAATTTTTATTATGATTCGCCTTTTACGCCCTGAACTTATTACGCACACATACACACACACACACACACACACAAAATAACTCGTGATTATCGCTGCCATCGGTCGATAAGCTACAAATAATTCCAAAGCCCGATTTATCTCCTTGTTTATCTGAGGGGGATCATTATTCTCCGGCTTGTTTCCTTTCCTTGGCTTCGTATTTGGATAATAATCTCGAGGCTGCATGTCTAGCCACGTGGAGACTGCCGTTTGTACTCTTGTTTCATGTTTATATTAGATATGGACTGGTATGCCCAGTTCACCTTCCCCTTACGCGTTATCGCGTAAGATAGGCGAACAGACAACGAAAAACATGGCAAATGAGGTGATCGTGCCTTGTTGTGGTGCTGTTATCGCAGTTATGCCTCGTTAGTCCCACCTTTCCTATTCCTTCTAAGGCGTATATTCTCCGCGAGTTAATCTGGCACATTAACACGCCACTGCCATGTAAGTGCGCCATTGGAGCATGGCTCTTTTGTGCTTGCCTTTCTTGGTGACCCCACTCACTCTTTCGTCTCTCAATGAGCCCAAGGTTATCTCGCGGCCTTAAGGCTATCACATGCAAATGATGATGATACTTGGTTAATGCACTACCCCGCTCTCCTTGTCGATAGCGTTTGCCTTAATCATTTCGTTTTTTTTTCGTTACTTGAAGATCCAACATCGTCTTTTATTTGCGTTTTTTTTTTTGCGTTTTTGTTCGCACTTTTGCGATTCACTCGCTGGCCTTACCTTACCTTTCTCTATCGTACTTCATCTATATCGCCCATTTACTTTACCAACATTTTCTGCTATACCACACAGCAAAAAATTACTATCGCCCTTACCTTTGTCGATTTGCGCTTTATTCATCCACCTTTACTGGTAGGCGCGTGTATTCATATTTTACTTTTTGACGCCGCGCGCTTTTTACCATCTCTCTACCTTTAACTGCTTGCTATCCGCCATCTATCCTCGTCTACTACTCGTTCTCTCTTATTTTTTTGACTTTGTGCTGCTGGTCCACTGGCATTTGTTCATTGACTGCCATTGCACTGCGGTTGTGAATTTCAATTGTAACTTTACTAGATTCCTACTCCATTTGGTTTTCTAACACGCTAAAGCGCACTGGGCTATCATTGGACGTTTGTCGTTGCATTGAAATCAAATCAACGCGTATTTGAAATATTTCTATTGTATTTGCGTATAGGATATAGATTTTTTGGTCAAAAATATCACTGTTTATCATCATCATCATCACCATCACCATCATAACATATTATTATAGCCAATTTTATTCTATGCTAATTGTGAGAAATTTCCTTATTGTAGAATCTCACATATATACGCACACTTTGTCGTTTAAGAGGAAATCATTAATTCATATTACTGATCTGAGTTGATTTCATTTAAATCAGTTTATTCGTAATTTGATGCCAACAATTGACTCAATTTTAACGGATATGGATTCAATGGCGCAGTCACGCGGTATGTACTCTGAACGAGTGATGATGAATACATCACCAAGACGAGTCTATATGGAAGATAGTAATAGCAACAACAACAACAACAACAACAACAACAGTGCTAGCACTAATAGCACTGTACAATTGCCATCTATTTCTATTGCATCAGCGACCGGCTCATTACCATCGGATAGATTTTATACGCGTCGAGATGAGGCGGCACCTATTGTTGCCAATACGGCCTCGGCAGCGACCACCGATGCATCGACGGATGCCAAGCCTCGTGCTTATCAGTGCGTGCTATGTTTGCGAGCCTTTCGACGTCTTGAACATTTAACACGTCACTTGCGTACACATACCGGTGAAAAGCCGCATCAGTGTATGCATCCAGGATGTGGAAAGCGATTCTCTCGCCAAGATGAGCTACGTCGCCATACGCGTATTCATACTGAACCTAGAACACGTAAGCCACGTCGATCCCGCATGCTTACCAGTATGCCAGCTGTTGCGTCTACCATGTCAATGCCATCGACACCAACATCAACCAAAGTGCCAAATGTATCGCATGGATCTGTTAGAGAATACAGACAGCCTGCCACCTCGATGAACGGATACACGCTTACTAACCAGTTTGAGTCTGATATACTAGTAACTGAAGAAACGCGTAATGGTGCTGCAGCGATTTTGTCGCTTTCTGGTCGGCATTTGCCTGATACGCTGACTCACTGGCCATCGTCGTCGTCGTCATCGTCATCGCCTGTCTATGGCCCACATACAACGATGGCCGGCCATCATTCGCCTACCTGCTCGGCCAGTAGTCCTCCATCGCTACAGTCGCCTTTAGATTCACCATCATCAGGTAGTCGGCCTCAAAGCAAAAGCTCATCACCTGACTGCACACCGTTGCCGTCACCTCGTCTATTTACAGAGACGTTTACTGATCAGCCATCCTTTGTCCAGTCACTACCTACGGATGTGACAATGGCCCACTATCAGCATCCGCATCAACATTCGTCACCGCATACATTGCAGCATACATCCTACCATGCTGCGTATTCAGCATCGCTATCGCCATGGTCGAAGCAACTGCCACCCCCATCGTCGCTGTCGACTCTTAATACACCGATAGTGGCAAGCGTAAATGCTCGGCTGGACCAGCATATGCCGCTTGCCTTTTCCTTGCCACCACCACCGGCCCCGATGGAGTGCCACCGTCCTCGTACGGCTCTGCCATCAATCATGCCGCCGATGCCGTCGATCATATCGGCTGGAAGGCCACTTCGTTTGCCATTGCCACGTCTTGGCGAGGCAACTACGCGCGATTGTCCATTTGCCTTGGGCCCTTTCTAAGCGCGCCTTTGTGATCAAAAACATAGTCACACTACGACTGTGTTTATTCATTTCTCTTTTCCTTCTACTTTTCAGTGTTAAAAAATCTACTTCTGTTTCCTTTCACCTATTCCGTATTTTCTCAGTGCCTTTCCCAGTTTCCGCTTAAGTTTTGCAGCTTACCGCGTGATTACATGATAGACAGGTCGTCATTCATGATGGTGGTAAGCTTTCTACGTGGCCTGTTCTATGCCGCGTGAAATTGCTCTGCGCTGCACTGTAGTGTGCCTGTACTGCACATCATCCTAGTGGCACACGTCCCTTTTCTCCTCATGTTAGGAACAGGGCAGCGTTGTAGCAGTAGTAGTAGCTTTACGGTTTATTAGGCTGCTTTTTTCTCGCTTCACCGCGCATTCCCAGTTGTTTGTGCGTGTGCCATTGTTGCGTCCCTTTTGTGGCGTAGACCTGTCTGGTTTCTATTCTCCGCTACCACGTCTAGAGCTGTCTATTTTCCATCACCTTGGAATAGTAAATGGCCGGCCAGCCTTGGTACTACTGTCTTTTTTCTGGCCATTTGGATTAGACAGCCAAGTCTCCTTTACCGTGTGGATACGTCGGTTTATTTCTACGACAACTCTATGGTGTACAGCGCCGTACTCTCGTTCACTACAGCCAATCTAGTCCGGACTCCAGGCATTCCGTCGATCATTGGCTGTCATATAACCTTCATCGGTGTCTACTTTGTTAGATTACTGGGATTACAACTATAATTATCATTATCATTATTATCATTATTATAAGTATTATTACTATTTGATTAGAATGCGCGGGCGCACCGGTCCATATTGCGCATCTCATGCGCCTTTGAGCACAGGCTTTCTACTTGCTCTTACAATGCAAGCCGTTTCCTTTACTTTCCTCTCCTCTTTCCTTTCTCACTCTCATTCTCATTCTCTACATCGTCTAGAGTAATATCGGCGGCGTGGCTATTCTATATATACATTATGCTCGCCTATGGCCTTGTGGTCCCGATGACTTTGTATATCATATTCCTTCTAATTTCCAGTTTCATTATTTTATTTCCGTTTCCTTTTCTCAATGTGCTTTTTCTAGTTCCGTATGTGGTGAGCGAGTGGACAGGTGTGTGAGCCCACGCGCTCTTTCTAATAGTCTACTCGATAATCTACTCTTTTTGTAGATTTACCAACATTATTTTATTTAGTTGTGGTTGTATCTCAATGCATCTTTTTTGTTTTTTTTTGCTTATTATCTTTAGTGAATTGCATGCTATTCACTTGATTTATGCATACCTTTCTTTAGATTTAATGCACGATCATAGATATCCAAATATTGTAGACCACTTTTTGTGTTTGCTTGATCAATGACAGTGTTTAAAATGATTTACATTAGTTATATATGTGTGTATTAATTGTTATTGTGTATGACCTGTGTTGGTGTAATACTGATTGATTCAAAGAAAAGCTGTCTATAATGAAGGACAGATTAATAATCCACAATCTGATAAATGTGATGATTGGTGTTATCCATTTATCATTTAATAATCAAACTATTACATAGATTGTGATTTGGTGGTCGAATGACTGCAATTGAAGTACAATTTGTTCTATTAAACATGATGATGGGTGGTGAGTGACGTTAATCATCAAATACTCATCGTCATAGATTCATTATTCAGTATGCATATATCCACCATTTATTTATATCATTACCATTCTATTTTACACTACTATATATCATTCCATGTTATACAAAATATATCATATTGTTAGATGCTCAATTAAATATAGCTTGCTAAATGCATGAAGTGAATGAGTTGAGATCATTAGTGATAGCGCTAAAACCAAAAAAACCAAAAACAAATGTAATGATAACGCGTATTTATTAGATAATAAAATGGTATACAATATAAAGAATCTATGGTGTGAAATGGCGATTAGCTATGTTAAAGTTAATGAGCATGTATGCATGATCAATGAGCGGAACTAGTCAATATTTGTTAATAATGGTGCTAGAACAAAAATAAAAATAGTTTTGGATAAAGTAAGACTGGGCGAGTATAGAATCATATATAAAATGATAAATGTACGGTAAGAAATCATAAAAGTGGTGGCAAAGTTACAGTGTATATAGTGTAATGAGTGGAATGAGTAAAGTTTGATGGAACATATAAACAATAAAATGTGTCTAGTGTATCGTAGAATGATACATAGTAGTGTGGGACAGAATGGGAATGATATAAATAAATGATGGATATTGCATATTGGATAACGAATCTATGATGATGAGCATTTTGGACCCTGACATCACTCACCACCTATCATCATATTCAATAGATTGAATGTTATTAAATTGCGTGAGTATTGTTAAATACAATTATTGACTTTAATCGCACTGTTATGCCTTAGTTGCTCAAAATATAGAAAGCAATTTAAATAATAGGATAAATACAATAAATGTTAGAATATTAATTAATAAAACGTGTTTTTATTATTTAATTATAAGCATCAATTCATATTAAGTAAATAGACAGGCGCTTACCCGCCTATCAGGCGATATTGTATAATAGAAATAAAAATAGAAGGTCAATAGTTTGCATTAATTAAATTATATATTATATGATAAACAAATTATCTAATTACAAGATACATTGATTTATATGCATTACTATTTAGTTACTGTAGCAGTACTAATGTTAGAATAAAAGCATTGAGCTATTAGTAATGTAGAAATACAAAAGTAATGACATTCATACCAAGTTCCATTAGCTCGATGTCAATTTACCAAGCAATGTGCTGGATTAAATACTACACAAACAATATTGCTAATTGTTAGTTGTAGCCAATATATACACATACATGTAACTAAAGTACAAGACATATTTAAAGTCATTATGCTCAAATTGATTAAAAATTAATAATAAAAAATAAAGTATAATTAATATTAGAAATCCTACATTTAACACATGTAACAGGAATCAATTAAAAATGATCCAATAGTTTTATATTAAATTTGGTTATTATTATGGCACCATAACAAGTACAGCTATATAGACAAGCTAAACTACGATACGCTTAGTAGGCAGTGTATGGAGCTGGGACTGGAGTGTAAGGAGCTGGAGTGGCTGGCAATTCACCACCAGTGGTCTTGTTGCATGGAACTGGAGTAGCTGGGGACTCGCCACCATAGGTCTGGTTACCAGCTGGAGCTGGAGTTGGAGTGTAAGTAGCTGGGGACTCACCACCATAGGTCTGGTTACCAGCTGGAACTGGGGCTGGAGTGTATGGAGCTGGGGTGGCTGGGAGTTCACCACCAGTGGTCTTGTTGCATGGAACTGGAGTAGCTGGGGACTCGCCACCATAGGTCTGGTTACCAGCTGGAGCTGGAGTTGGAGTGTAGGTAGCTGGGGACTCACCGCCATAGGTATCGTTACCAGCTGGAGCTGGAGTTGGAGTGTAGGTAGCTGGAGTCTCGCCACCATAGTTCTCGCTACCGGATGGAGCTGGAGTTGGAGTGTAGGTAGCTGGAGTCTCGCCACCATAGTTCTCGCTACCAGATGGAGCTGGAGTTGGAGTGTAGGTAGCTGGAGTCTCGCCACCATAGTTCTCGCTACCAGATGGAGCTGGAGTTGGAGTGTAAGTAGCTGGCTTCTTGTGGCATTTCTTGGGCTTTACTGGGTATTTCTTCTTGTGGCATTTCTTAGGTGCTGGTGTGGCTGGAGTTTGATTGTTATAGTCTTCATTGCCAGACGGGGCAGGCGTTGGAGTGTATGGAGCCGGAGTCGGAGTGTATGGAGCAGGAGTTGGAGTGTATGGAGCAGGAGTGAATGGAGATTCACCACCTGGAGCAGGAGTTGGCGTGTAAGTCTGATTGCCAGCTGGAGCAGGAGTTGGCGTGTAAGTCTGGTTGCCAGTTGGAGCAGGAGTTGGAGTGTAAGTCTGGTTGCCAGCTGGAGCAGGAGTTGGAGTGTAAGTCTGGTTACCAGCTGGAGCAGGAGCTTCACCGTAGCCTGGAGCAGGAGTGGCTGGAGACTCACCGCCTGGAACTGGGGCGGGAATGTAGCCTGGGGCAGGAGTGGCTGGAGACTCACCGCCTGGAACTGGGGCGGGAGTGTAGCTTGGGGCGGGAGTAGCTGGGGACTCACCACCTGGAGTTGGGGCGGGAGTGTAGCTTGGAGCAGGAGTAGCTGGGGACTCACCACCTGGAGCAGGAGCAGTGCTGTATGAGCGACGCACAAATGTTGGCGTAGCAGTAACAGTGGCAGCGAAGGCCAAAAGAACAGCAGCTTGAATGAACTTCATGTTTTAATTGGTTGGGTGATTATATCAAAATTAGAATTAGGAACAAGTTTTAAGTTGCGTATATCTCTGCCAGGGAGAGAGTGATAAAGTTGATAGATATTTAATAGAGTATAAAGCACTATATAGACGAGCAAGCGTCGATAACAAGAAGGCCGTAGAATAATAAGTAAAGCGAGTAAATAGTACGGCTTAAAAACGGCACATGGCTATCAAAAAGCTTGGCTTTATACAAGAAAACAGCACGTTCGTGGGAGTTCGGAGACGTAAATGTAACGTATGTAGACGTATAGGATGTAAATTTCTCCCGGCAATGTACAATTACCAAATATAGCAATTTCCTTAGTTAAAGGCAGGCACATCTTCCATAACTGCCTTGCCAATGGTTGGCTAGAATTATTGCCTCAGCTTAAATGAGTGATAAATATCTATACAAAGTAATAGCAATAAAGGAAACAATTGGCCGGCAAATGCAGCGCCGTCTACAATAAGATAGCGAATTGGTAGAAAAGGAAGCAGGAGCTGAGATTGAAAGCAGTGATAACAAATGAAATAATTAATTTATTCCATCACATCAGCTTGGCTTCGATAACAAAATACGCTACGGAGTGGCAACCAAGCATGGCGCGCTCTTAGTACTACTGCAATAGGATCCGCTACTACTGGGTACTACTTTGGCCATAGTATTGGTTGCCATGAGGGTAGGACGAAATGCATTTAATAGGCAATAGGCAATATAAATGTAACTGCCGTTTTGAGTAAAACGGGGCGCTTGTACCCGTGCTCCGAACTAGTTATATTCGTCTACAGCAATTACAACATCTACTACGCTGAATCGTACAAGAAGCACGTATTTTGTTGCTCATTCTGCGCCAAATCGATAGCACAACTTCTCATGCAGTAAAACAATGCGACTTGTTTGAATCTTTATATGTAAGAAATCAGAAATCACGAACCACTCCGTCTGCAATCGCCATTTCGAAACGCCCCTGCTTTCTTGCCCATGTCTTCAACATGGATTCAAAACCGATTGGCTGACGTTACTCTAGCCTTGCCTTGTTCTCCCAATAAAGCGGTGGTAATATTCTGTAGTTTGACGCAAGCTGAGCGCTGCTGTAATCCGTAGCACACGAACTTTCTTGTGTAGAACCAGTCTCGCCTGTGCTGCTGTTTTATATGCATGTCGCATGTTTGATCCTGCTGATCTTTCTAAATGAAGTACCGTTGATGTAATTACAAAACGTGGATACATCAGTTAACAATTTTACAAGCGCGTTTCTAGTTATCAGTAAATTTGATATCGGCTAACTTAGCTTGACGTTTCGGATAAAAAATTTGTAGCCCGTA
Source organism: Syncephalis fuscata (assembly GCA_025786725.1). NCBI lineage: Eukaryota > Fungi > Zoopagomycota > Zoopagomycetes > Zoopagales > Piptocephalidaceae > Syncephalis > Syncephalis fuscata. The sequence continues at coordinate 19,557 of JAHLTZ010000003.1, read as the reverse complement.
ATGCCGAAATGTTCAATCAGCGATAATTCGAACGGTCTTTTATACATTCCGTTTTATGTTTTCCCATCATCATCTATTAATAGGTTTGTAATAGCGTCTACGTAGATGTATTACGGCAATCATCAACGGAAGCAAGTGTGCTATTATTTGCATTGGGGCAATTCCATGTCTTTAAATTTCATGAATTTTATCATTATGCTACGGCCTCATATAATAATACTATTTTTTAATAATTACTACATTGCAAGGACACGCTATACTAATTTTATATGTTTGTGTGCAATATGTATTGCGATTTGATCCAACAGGCGTAATGCTGCTGGGTATTTCTACTTTTAATCTACATTGCGGCTACGGATTATATCGACTACAAAAAAAGACAGCATTTTAAACAACTGTTGATTCAGCGCTATATTGTGTTGCGGTTTAAAACTTGTTTATTGGATGAGATTGTAAGTGTTGTAAAAAGTAGTATTGCCACAGAACAATTTGCATGTATTTTAGTTGTAATGATTAGTCTATTCATAATCTTTCTACACATATAGTTTCTTAAAAGTGTGTATTGTGTTGACTGTTTATAGCTAACAGCTGATGGACTGGCCAATGCCAACTAGCTATAGTTTAATGGTATTTAAATCAAATAATAAATATCCATATTAGTACAAGTTTAAAAAAGAAGAAATCAATATAAAATGAAGAAAGGTGCTAGAAATAAAGGTAATTTAGCTGAATAGAAAGTATATGAGTACTAGATATATACATACTGGATAATGAATCTATAATGATAAGTATTTTGATCATTGATGTCACTCGCCACCCGTCATGTTCAATAAAAAGAATGTGTAGTTCAATTGCGCGAATACTATTAATTGCAGTCATTTGACCATTAAGTCACATTAAATTGATGATAAACATTCTACATTGGCATAGTGGCCTCAACAGAAATAAAACAGTTAACTAATTATAATGTGCTATATTTGCAAATGGATATCATTAATTTAGGTTGAGCATCTACTTTAATCCCCTGAGTAGTAAATCATTTTACACAATCCGTTGTAATGATTTGAATAGTTGCTTTGTGTTTAAATGATTATTCATGATAAATATTAATATAAATGATTGGATGTAAAAAAACATTGCATCAGTAGCTGCTATTTTAAAGATTTAAATAAAAATGTAATCTTATACATGTTACAATGCACATGAAATAGTGATGGGTGAGCGTTTAATTGCGTCTAAATGTGTTAAAAAAAGGCGGTGAAATGAGTAAATAAAGAACATAGGGGTCAAAGTAGAATAGCTTTTATATATTAATTTATTAGTAGACTCATGTGATTCAGCGTCAAAAAATCAAAGCTGACATTTTTTACTTAATTGAACCACACATTTGTTATTCTACTAAACATGGAACTGGATGGTGAGGGGCATTAAATATCAAATTATAATGCTTTGAATACTTTACAGTAACAATAATATGGATTAACATTTATCTGTTTATTATATTTTATTGTAAGTAATATGGAATACTATAATATTTATTAACACTAATATCATATATTAAAAATAGTGCTGATTAATTAAGACACTGATTGATTTAATTGAAGTTGATGTGGCACTGCTTCAATAAATAACACTTTTTAGTATTAAAAACTAATTGACGGTTTATTATTCGAATATTTCTAACGTTACTTGCACTTTGTTCTTGTTTTCGTTACTTCGTAATCAATTTAAATATAATGACTCTTCGAGTATGTATTGTATTTTAGTTAAAGCTATATTAGTTACAACTGACAATTGGTAATGTTGTGCGTGCAGTATTTGACCCAACAACTTGCTCAGCAAATTGACACTGAGCTAATGAATCCTGAACTTGGTGGTTTTGCTATTGAGCAGCTAATGGAGCTTGGTATGAACGTCATTGCTCTTGTATTTCTCCATTACTAATAGCTCAATGCTTTTATTTTAACATTGGCACTATAGCGGGTTTAAGCGTTGCGGAATCGATCGCGAAAGAATACGCTGCTGAGCGGTATCCACGCGTGCTTGTTTGCTGTGGTCCTGGCAACAATGGTGGTGATGGTGCGTATTCATAAACACCAAGTATTTACTGTATTGAGATTCTTTTATGTGGTTTATTGCGTAGGACTTGTTTGTGCACGTCATCTAACGCATTTTGGATATCAGCCACGAATCTACTATCCAAAACAAGGCCGAAATCAACTATTTCAGGTACTGCACTAATAGTACTGATTTATTAATATTCATATAATCCATGATAGCTATTGATAAAGCAATGCAATAATTTATCAATACCTATTTGCAAGGAAGCAGTCGAGCAAGCAGCTAATGAGGCCGATTTGATTGTCGATTCGGTATTTGGTAAGTCATGACTTTTTGTTCAATTAAAACATCTAATCGTTAAATAGGATTTAGTTTTGGTGGGAGTGTTCGTGAACCTTTCCCGCAAGTAATCCAGGTAAGTAACAATCCGTAAATACACGCTTTTACTAATGTAACAAACTTTACAGTTATTCCGCGAAACAAAACTGCCGGTTGTATCAGGTGAGTGCTATACTAGCTATAATAATCATTATACAAATGTTTACAAATACATCAATATCAATGTAGTTGATATTCCATCTGGCTGGGACGTTGACAAGGCAAGTATATGTTAGGATCGTAGATGAATTCAATAGTAACATTGAATATGGTTAGGTTGTCGCCATCTAGGCAATGATACATTTCAACCAGATATGCTAATATCGTTAACGGCGCCAAAGCTCGGAGCACGCAATTTCAAGGTCGTTTTCACTACTTGGGAGGGCGCTTTATTCCCTCGTAAGTCGTTGTACTCGATCGCTATAGTATATGAAACTAACAAGCAGCAGTGAAATGGCCAGTCGTTATGCTCTTAATCTGCCCAACTATCCGGGCACCGATCAGTGTGTCCGTCTAACCGACAAGCAATGACTAAATAGCCATTTATGAATAAAACATAGTATTCTGTTAATAAGTGTTGGTTTTAATCATCAAATTTATTGAGAGTCCAATCAAACATAGTAGCAATAATAGTACAATAAAAATTAGCGAGTGGATGGCCACGGATTCGTGCTATTGCTGCCGGATGTTACGCGTGGTTCATCCGTAGATAAAGGCTTTAATATTAGATGTCGACCAGCGAGTGTTAGTCAAAGCTATATTATAGAAACTAATCACTACTCATACCTCGGGTACAATTTGAAAATTGGCACCTGTTAAACAGTATTGCTCAGGAGGCAATCGAATGCCATAGCGTTCAGGAATCAATGGTAATGGCATAGCGTTCTTTTCTGAGGCGAGTTCCATAAGAAACTATAAAAATACACATCATCGAGCAGAGTAGTTTAGTCAAGCTGCATTACATATGCTGTTCAAGCTTACTTCTCGTGGTGGCGGTCCTGTAAACGTATTATTAACCAGTCCTTGAATGGAAAGCTGGATATCGTCCAGTTCAATATCGCGTTTTCCTGCATGTTCTGCGTAAAGCTGCGCATCCTGAAATACATCTGTCATATAGCCTAAATAATAAATTTGCGTTTAGAACATCTACATTTTACTTGCTAATTGCTTACGATGTACAAATTCCATGAGCATTGGTACAATCTTTGGATCGTAGTCCTGCACGCCGAGGGATCTAAGAATAAGCGCCATAGTATGCGCCTCCTTAGGCACTGTATTAGCCTTGTTGGCTGCACCACCTGGATTCAGTATGGAATTCATAGTCGCCACGTAGCTTTAAGAAATAGAGATTAATTGTAGATGAACGTTAAGCCACGACGACGACAGCAGCAGTTGTCAGTTTTAGTTTGACAGTTTTTCTCGGTTGAAACTGAAATGATTCTTTTATTGAAGGTGCACGAGAAAAAACAACAGCAAACACGGTCTGTAGACAAGCTTGTTGCTTTTCCTGTGTCCGCTTGACGATTCGTGTTATTAATATTATTTTTATTGATTCTGGACGATTACGCTTTGACCTGTTGCTTAGTATAGTGCGTTTCAACAATGTCCAGCGCTACTACAATTCGTGAAAAGGCTGCCAGTATGGTAGAGAAAAAGGACTGGCGTTTACTGGCAGGGGCTGCAGCACTAGCGCTAGCCGGTATTGGTATTTGGTGGTTGGCCAGCAGTGATAAATCAGGCGCTGGTGGGAAGGGCGGCAACAAGCGACGACTAAAGAAAAAGAAGAAGACCAAAAAAAGTGGACCAACTTCTCGGGATCTTGATGCTACCGATTCCAAGAATAAATCTACCGTTGAAACTGACGAAGATAGCAGTGAGTAAAGTAGAGTATATCAAGTGCTGTATTAACCATATATGCAGTAGCGGCAAATTATACCGATGAGCAAATTGCACAACTTTCGGATAAGGTGGGTCCTTAAATATAGACATATAGTAAGGTCAGCGACTTATTGGCATGCTCATAGGAAAGAATGGCCCACGCGCAAACTATGAAATCCAAAGGAAATGCTGACTATGTTGCAAAAAAATACGAGTCAGCAATTGTTGGTTATAGTCAGGCTATTAAATTCTACACGGAAGATCCAGTATTTTACGCAAATCGCGCGGCATGTTATCTTAGCATGGGTCGTTATCATGATTGTATTCGGGATTGCGATGAAGCATTGAAACGAGATGAAGCATATGTTAAAGCACTTAATCGACGAGCGGCTGCACGTGAGAATTTGATGGAGTACGAAGAGGCAGTAAATGGTAGTTATGCTATCATAGATGATTCGAGTTTATTATAATGTTGCTATTTAGATTATACGGCCTGTTGTATTATTGATGAATTTAAAAATCAAAACTTTGCCGTTTCTATGGAACGATCTTTAAAGGCACTCACTGATGAGAAAACCAAGGAAGTGCTTAAGGTAGGTAGAATTGATCGATGATTAGCAACACATGGATCAACGTGAAATGCTTATAATAGGAACGAAAAAGTAAAGATCTTGGATTTCCATCAGGTTATGTAATTTCTTCATATTTGGAAGGATTCCATGGCTGTAAGTAAAAAACTACTTGATAGGTAAATATTTATGTTTTTATTTCTAGGCGTAAAGGCTGGAATAGAAGAAACATTAGCGGCAGTACCAGAGAATTCAGGATTGGCCGGGGATGATGTCTATCGAATGGCTTTGACTGCTTTATTGAAGGAGCAATACGCTGAGGCTGAGAACCTGATTATTCAGGCAGTAGATGCAGGTTGTACACGGCAACATCATGCTGTTGCACTGCGTGCTCTATTCTTTGGTTTACGTGGCAATATGTTGGCGGCAATTCGTGACTTTGCCCAGGCATTAGAGATTAAACCAAATGACGCTGAAACGATGGTATTGCGCGGCGCTACTTTACTGCAGCTTGGTGACGCTGCAGCTGGTATGGAGCAGTTTAACGAGGCATTAAGCGTGGATGATGCCAATGCTGATGTATATTATAATCGGTAAGGGAATAGCTATTATTTGAGTAACCAGCTAATGATTGGCATTACAATATAACGGTAATTATAGTGGACAAGGTGGGTGTTCTTTATTTGTATGTGCTATAAACGGTATTTAACTATCAGATTAGGATATTTTATTCAAGGGGAGCTTGACAAGGCAGCGGCCGACTATAAAAAGGCCATTGAACTAGACGATACGCGCTCTGTGGCATATATTCAACTTGGCATGACTCAGTACCGGTTAGACGAGAAACGAGCGGCAGAGGCTACTTTCCGCCGTGCCGGACGTTCATTCCCCAAGTCGGCCCATGTACGTATCTTCCATTCGGAGCTGCTGATTGATCAGCAACGCTTTGATGAGGCTAAGAAGCTATTGGAAGAAGCATCTGAGCTGGATCCCTCCAATGCATTAGCCTGGGTCAATCAGGCTTTGTTATGCATGCAACAAAAGTCCGATGCAGCTGGAGCCGAGAAATTGCTTAAAAAAGCCATTGAAGGTAGGATAAATAAATAAAAGCCATGGTATTAGTATTTTTATAAATATTTAGTCGACAACGAATGCGAGGCGGCTATGATTAGTTTGGCACAGCTTTATCTGCAACAGGGTAAAATGGCTAACGCACTTATTTTATTCGAACGTGGCGTTGCGCTGGCACGTACTGAACAAGAGATTTCAACGATGGTGGGCTACTGTGAGGTAAGATCTTTTGACACGAGCTACACTGTGGATAATTTAATGTGTCGTTTTTATTTAGGCTACAAGGACACAAGTTATGTTTGCTAAACAGCATCCGGCACTTGCTACTCGTCTAACTGCACTACACGGTGGTTTCTAATAATAAATGACTATTCTGTTGAATGTCTGTTGCATTAGTAATTTATTTAAACGATGCGAATGATTTGGTATGTTTATTTTGTGTTTGAAAATGAAGTACCTTAAATAAAGATATATTTGCAATCAATATTTTACTCAATGATAATTCAAAAGCAATTGTAGATAAAAAGATGAAATAAGTATTGCAATATTGTAAAATATTTGTATTATAGTTTGAATCTAATAGCTATAACAAATTTGCACATTTTATTATCAAGCAGTTGGGTGTTGATAGTTCACATATATTGATTAATATATTGATTAATATATTTGCTATATTATTATGAATAACATTGTAAAACAGCACAATCTTATATAGCCTAATCGTTTGAATTATATTATTTTGTACAAGAGTCACATTAAAGTATATGTGTATTTATTAGCTTTATTATAGATCTATGTGCAAAATGGCGTTATTCACCGAACAACATCTGTAAATAACATTGCTATACACTAGCCATATATTCTAACATATACAATTCTTTCTCTTATTTTTCAACGTACAATTGTTGTTAATATATAATTTGTGAATGGTTATATGCCTAATAAGCACAAGTCAAATACTTGAATTTTTGTATCACGCAATGATTATAACAATAGCTATTACTTAATTAACTTTAGTTATATTGTATTTAATTTTTATACATAAAACACAAGGCAATTAGTTAATATATTAATAATGTGGTTATATAAATAATGTTTTTTGTTATTAGTGGCAGTATAGCAAGCGGCTATAAGTCAATAAATACAAAAATAAAATATTTGATATATATTACGCAAAGCGTATACACGTACACTTTAAAAATTAAATAAAACAACAATCTGGCTGTATATGCAACTGTTTGCTTATTCAAACAAATTGAAGATAGTTTACGCAGTTTTCAGTGCTATCAACTGGGCTACTACCAAGCTTTTCCGTGCCAGGCCATAACATATTCTGCGACCAATTCCCAAACTGAGTTTGCGCTAAAAAAGCTATGGGAGTATCTATTTCTAAATATAATACACTTGATAAGAAACCGTATGTTATTTCTAGTAAGTCCAAATCAAGTATAAACGATAGTAGGCTATAGTGGCTATTTACTAATCATCGTTCACTATTTTGAGTTGCAATTAGCGCTTTATCCCCAAAAGAAGATAGGGAAAACATCCGTTTTATTAGCCGAATAATATTCATGCTTTTTAAATCCAGAAAAGTATTTTTAACATTGTTTGATGTTCAAAGCACTTTTATTGGAATTGCTATTTTTAAGCTTTCACATCAATCAACATTAGGCAATGGCTTTACTTTATTTAGAAATTTGTACTACCACTCAGTTGAGACATCTAACTCAAGCGAAAGCTAATGTATTGAGACACTGTTAGTCCGACATTATTGCATTTTCATGACTGCGTTCTCTAATAATAGATTTTTTCTAAACGCAGTTCAAATTCTGCCTTCCCGCTAGAGATATAAATTTGCCATCATTTGAACGATATCCAACTGTAATCAACACAACTTTCGCATTCGCCAGCTAGAACCATCGCACTTTACCTACTTTTGAACAGAGTTTGATCCAGAAACACCTTAGCATCACTTTAAAACTTGCAAGATCATTTTAACAATGCGTAGTCATTACAGTTTAAGTACACTTATGAGTGCTGGCGTACTAGTTGCCATGCTTGCCGTAGGATCAAATGCTCAACCTCATTTTATGCGTCGTGATTATACAAGTACTCCGGCACCAGCACCAGAGCCAGTACCAGCACCAGCACCAGAGCCAGTACCGGCACCAGCACCAACAACAGATGCTTACTGCCCATACGGAATGCGTACGGATGGCAGCTGCATGGATAAAGGACCTTCGTGCCCTGAATGTCCTTATGGTACAAATCAAGACAATACTTGCGTATCTGCTCCGCCTGTTTGCCTCTATGGTATGGGGCCCGATGGTCAATGTGCCACCACCGGCAATAACACCAACACATGCCAATACGGTATGAATTCTACCAGCAATAGCTGTAACGAGCCTACCTCACCCACAACATGTGTTTATGGAGCAAAAAGTGACGGATCATGCCTATGTAAAGAAGAGACCGAGGGTAAACCAAAGCCTAAGAAGAACAAGAAGAAGAAGAAGAAGAGTCATAACAACAGCTATAAGGATAGCAACAATGATGATAATGGCAAATATGATGGGAATGATGATGATAATGGCAAATATGATGAGAATGATGATGATGACAACGATAGTGACAAGTATAAAGGCAAAGGCAGCGGTCACGGCGGCGGTCACGGCAGCGGTCACGGCAGCGGTCACGGCAGCGGCGGTGGTAGCAACTACAAAGGTGGCAATAAAGACAACAACAATGACAATAACGGTGATAACACTCCATATACTCCATCTACTCCTTACACTCCATCTACTCCTTACACTCCATCTACTCCATCTACTCCTTACACTCCCGCTCCAGCTTACTAAAACGACTTTTAGCATGATTACAGAAGCTGGGCTTCTTAACACTCCTGTTTTAACATCGAGCATATGGCAATGCATTAGCTTTAGAATACTATTTTATTGAATAAAATGGATATTTTTGGCACCTAGAATATTAACTGTAATTGTTAATGATGTACAAATAAGCTATTTTATTTCGAGTACTTTAACCTTAAACTAAACAAAAAGATTTATAACTTGAATAACAAACCGTCAATCAATTTTTAATACTAATAGCTGTTATTTGTTGAAGTAGTGTTATATTAACTTCAATTAATTCAAGTGGAGTTAAGCCAGTTTATCCTATTTTCAATATCAAAATTGATATTAAATAGTATTTTCATGTCACTACAATAAAATATTATAAATATATCAATGTTAATTTATGTTATTGTTGCTGTAAAGTATTCAAATTATTATAATTTGATGGCTAATGTCATCCACCATCCACTATCATGTTCAATAAATTGAGTGTTATTAAAAAAAAACCATTGCAACCACAAATAATACTAGAATAACTAATAAACTTAATTAGATTGTATAATAATGTTAAATAACATGCAATATTTTATATGATGATGCAATTTATCTAATTCAATTAACAAGTGCTAAAATTAAAAATGAAATGATATATAGCATGTATGTATTGGTGCAACAACACTAGGATAATCAAATAGAACAACTAAATAATTATTGATAACATTGCTAAAAATGTAAGTTTTATTGAAATGTTTAATATTATTACTGATACAGTTTTCTGTTACATTTAATTTTATTTTATAAAAATAATAATAAACAATAACATTAAGATTGATTGCGTAAAGAGATTTATTACGCTGAAATAGGGGAAGAGGGCAAAATAAATAGCAATCATTAATCTTATTTATTAATTGATTATAGTTTAAGCTTGTCTAGTTTGTTTAGTGTTACGTTTTATTATATATATATTAGTATGTAAATAGGTTACAATGTGGTAAAGTTGCAAAGATAATATTTATCGTGTATTTATCGTTTTATTAATATAGATCGATGTATAAAGGTAAAGTATAAACATCGTAAATAAACATCTTTGTAATATTAATTAGCCGATACGCCAACAATATTGTTATTTATTTCGCAAAAAATTGATTAAACAAAAGAATAATATACAATGGGTGTATAACTGACTATTTTTATTCATATTACACAAACACGCAGTTTTAAGCAGATAAATGTATATTTAGGCTTGATCAAGCTGTTGTCGCAATGCTGTAAAATATACTGTTAGCTTATAAACAGCGTGCTATTCAAATTACATACCTTTAACTACTTTGAGAAATGCACCACTAGCTGGAGAATCCGGATAAGTTTCAACAAATGATACGCCGTGATCGCATGATTTTCCTATTTTTTTGGTTAGAAAAGCAATATTATTTCGTATATCTAATTACCAATTAGTGGATCCAGCGGAACTGAGCCCAGGAATGGCACACCAAACTCTTCTGCCATTTTCTGTGCACCTCCACTATTAGAGGGAAATATTTCAGACTCGCCCTAAAATGGTACATATTAATAATCATGCTATTAGTAAGCACATATTCTAATCTACATCACGGTACAGTCTCGACTCACTTTACAGTTGGGGCACACGAAACCAGCCATATTTTCGGCAACTCCAAGAACACGTAATCCCACTTTGCGGCAAAAGTTGAGCTCTTTACGTACGTCTGCTAGTGCAACTTCTTGCGGTGTAGTCACTACAAGAGCGCCGTCAACACCGGCGTCGCGCAGATATTGCACCAATGATAGATGCTCATCGCTTGTGCCTGGTGGTGTGTCCACCAATAAATAGTCCAAATCTCCCCATTCGACGTCTTTTAGAAATTGCTTAATCAAACCATTTTTCTTAGGCCCGCGCCATATAACGGCATCGGCTGATTCGCGCAAAAGAAAGCCAACTGACATCACAGCTAAATTGTCGTCTGCATAGACTGGTTGCCAGCCTGTCATTGCTTGGTGAACACGTTCTCCTTCCACTCCCATTACACGGGGTATCGAAGGGCCACAAACATCCACATCTACAACACCAACTTGTAGCGCTTTTTCATCAACAGCAGCCAGCGAGAATGCAAGCTGCCCAGTAAAAGTGCTCTTCCCTACTCCTCCTTTTCCTGATAGAACTAAAACTTTGTGGCGTACAGTAGCTAAACGGTCACAAATGACAGCAATATCTAGAATTTACACGAATCTATCAATCGTATTGGCTTTCCATGCAATTACAAACAACATACCAGGATCGGGTCCTTTTGGAGCCGTAGAGCATAGCTGCTGATTAGGACAGCCGGCACAAGCATCGGCTTTACCAGCTTGTTCGCTTGCCGTGCCCTGCAAATGGGTAAATGGGTTGGCGCGATTTTAATTGATCAGTATAATCGCTAGCTTACCGGACAGTGCTCTGGTGCATTTGCTGGCGTCACAAAATCTGTCATTCTAGTGTAAAGTAGAAATATGAATGAAAGACAACGATAGTGGCCAGGCTGGGAAATGATGACAAATAGTTAAACTTTACTTTGACTCTCACTTTTGAGTCTTCATAGCAAAATTCATTCCAATCAGAGTCATGCCGTTATTATACATAACATAGCTATATTACTTTTTATTAAAACGTTGTTAATAAATGATTTAAATAAATAATGTAACATACTATTTTATTTCTTTGAAACGTTTGAGGCTGATTATTGTTATTGTTGGCCATGTGTAGAAAGATTGATAGAATATTAATAGAAGCCATATGATTGTAATTTCATGTCATTCTGCATTTGTTGTTATTGCATCTGAATGGTCTCATCTATTTTCTATTATTCTACTATTGCATTATGGGTATATCTGTGCTGTAAGATCAGTATTAATATAAGTATTATAAATATTGTTTATTAAACAGCCACTTTTCCTATAGCCAATCTGACTAAATGAAGGACAATATATATATTAAAGCAACAATAAAGATAACTAATTGCCTACATTATTGTATTAATAATTACACATAATTAATTAATGTTGGATGCAATATTATACATGCTATAGTAATGAGATGAATGAATAAAAATGTGGGAGTCAAAGTACAGTAGCTCCAAATAATTATAATTTTAACACTCATCTGGGTATCATAACAGGTGCACCGTATGCCAACTTCTAGTCGCTCTGTGCATTATGTATTGTTATTTTCCATTAATCGTAAGTGGACATAATGATGTAGCTACTGTAGGATCTAGTAAAAACAATACAGCCGAGCCTTGTAGTAAGTTGTAGAGTATGCCAGTAAGCAATTATGCAGCATGAGTGTATACATATGTGCGTATTTTTTAATAATCGCCTACGCCGTATAGCAGATAGTATAGAAATAACAGGCTCACATTAAAAAGCAATTGTCTTTATTTATCATAAACATAATTTATAGATATTAAAATATAAACTGGTATAAATCAAAACGAATAAGTATAAAAATGTATGAATATTTGTATAAAAGTATGATGCATTTATTATGTTGTTATATTCCTAATTAAAGAGATGTGTTTTAAATGATCAAGTAGTACATTGTCCTGGGGTTATTTTATAATGCTAGTTTCAATATTTATTAACGTTTATTTAATGCACAAATACAATGTGCTGGTCGGTTGTATTGCTTTAATAATAAGCTTATTGATTATTAATTACCACAATCTAACTGTATAAACTGAATAATCTGTATGACATTAAACACAGATAAGGTGGAATGAAAACTAATGTAGTTTATTGATATTAAATAAAATTATTATTTTATAGCAATAGATCTAATGATAGAAACTGAATGATCTGTAGTATTTTATAATTAACATAGCGGTATCAGTTTATTGAGCTGTTCATATGTTAATAACTAATAGATATCCACTAATCATATTCTTATAACAATTGCGTGTTTATTATCACTTAGTACTGATATCTGACAGATGTGTTATTTTTGTAACTAATCACATGCAATGTTACATTTTTGTCTAATTATATTGTGCATTTCTAGTCAAATTATAATAACCACACTGTTACGCTTCTAGTTTTAGAAATTGCAACTTAGATGACCAAGCAACACCTTAATGCTCAGAATACAATGTGTTGTTTGGTTGTATTGCTTTTATAATAAAACTATTCCTTATTGGTCATTAATTACCACAGTTTAACTATAATAAACTGAATAACTTGTACGACACTAAGTAGAAATAATATTGGACTAAAACTTGATTATTTCTTTATTATATTGAATAAAGCTATATTATATAGTAAACATAACTAATAATAGAACTGGAATGCCTTGTAATATGTCATCATTAGCGCAGCATATTAGTTCAGGTGGCTGCTCATTGTTACAACTAACAAGTAGCTGCTTGTCATATTGTCGTAATAGGCATTTGTTACTAGTAATGGTACTAATATTCGATAGGTATATTATTCTTGCAATTAATCACATGCGACTTTAACTGGTGATCCAATCACATGGTATATCTCTTGGTCACACTTTCACAATACCCTGTCCGGAATTATAGAACAGTAACAACACGACTATAATATTTAATGATACCAATAAGGCTATCGTAAACATGTATTATAATTTTTTATTTCTAATAGCTATGCTAGCTGTAAAAATATATTATTTATATTTATATTACTATTAAATACGGATAAAGCGTTAGTTTGCAAATTCAAGTTTGAAATTATTACTTTGATGCTATGACAGTATACGACGTATTAAAAAGCGATTCTAGTATAATTAAATGGTAGAATGCAATAAGCTTTAGATTATAAAAACAGAAATAGCTTAATCAATAAAATTTTAATAATATTATTTATAACTTTACGTATAATGAAGCAAATTGCTTGATATTTTGTACAATTATGCACATAGCATATAGGTGACTATTGGCAAAGTATACTGCAATTGTATTAAGGGATAGTGTAATAGTTGCAATAATACGCTAATAAATATGCAAAAATAACAGTTTTTTGCCATTCATGACTTGTATGAACAAAATACAGCAAAATGATTACCAAATTCGAGTTCTCCATGCTAAGCTGTACCGTTTGATAGAAAATATGGAACAATGATTTTTGCAAAAAAATGTTAGTCAAAATGCAATTTACGTAAATATTTGCTAACGAAATTTTACGTATAAATATATGTATATGCCATAGATTCCATCGTACATCAATATTTTGCATACTAGCTTGCTATTATTATTATTATTGTATTGTAAAACGTTTTGAATCTATTTTAGTCCAAATATCATTTTTACCATTAAATTTCCAAAATTATAGTTATCATTTTTTTGTTAATTTACATGTAAATTGCATTTTTGGCTAATTTATTTTGCAAAAATCATTGTTCTACAAGTCATACCAAACGATACAGCCAAGCATGGAAAACTCGAATATGGCAGCTATTTTGCTATATGTTAATTATATAAGCTATGAATGACAAAAAACTGTTATTTTTACACATTTTTTAGCGTATTATTGCAACCATTACACTATCCCTTAATACAATTGCGGTATACTTTGCCAATAGTCACCTATATGCTATGTGCATACTTGGGTAAAATGTTAGACAATTTACTGATTATACGTAAAATTATAAATAAAAATACCAATTTAATAAAAGAATATTATTATATTTATTCATGGTAAATCATAATAGATATAACCACTTAATATTGCTGTTATTTATATTATTGTATTCGACATTGTCGTATAAAATTGTAAACCTTGAGCTTGACAAGTGGGACAGGTTTTAGATCTGTTATACTCATCAACTAAAAGCACGTTAGAATCATTCTTTTGAACTATACGCTTCAAGCCAGCATCTCGAATGGGTCTTTGAAACTTTACATGACTAGCATAACAGTTACCAAATATCAAAGTAGCATCACTATCAAACTTGGATTTAAGCTTATTGACAAGCTTTTGGTTAGCTTGTTGTTGTCTAGTGTACAAATTTAGCTTTAGTTTTTTAAACAGCCAGTTTTATTTGATAAAGCCTATATTTGTTTAAAACGTGTATTATGTTGCTAGAGATTGGCAGGCAATAGCACGAACGGCGAGATATTTTTTAAAATTAAATAAACCAACAGATCTGATTCAACACTGAGACAATAAATTTTTATTTTCTTAAACATCGAGATACTTTAATTTTAACTCCAATTTGATTTTGCAATACTTCTTACTCCCAGTATCAAAATGTCTTTAATTTAAAGTATATCTGTAGGTCGTTGGCTCTTAAATGGTGCTGAATTCATGCACAAAATATATTAAGTCTCTTTTTCCAGGATCAATTAATACACACTTGTCAGCAGTTGCTATTAAATTATTTCTATTAATACCACCAATGTGTTGATAGCATACCTGTTTTTTTAAACTTCTTTTTGAACATTGCCTGGTTTGAGTCTATCTTTGTTGTTCTTGTTATGCATTAACATAGAGACATCAGCACCATATATTTAAATCAATCCTTGAAAACTTAGAGAGCCACGTTGATTGTTGTTAGATTTAAATGCCTTTTTTAGATCGACAACTTGGCTCCAGGCATCTTTATTGTCTGGAAAATTATCGGAATTTGCATCTGAAATACATTGACACAGAATAAACGTAGCAATCTGCATGTAGCCAGGAATTTAAGATGTGCGCAAAGGAAAGCATTGTAAATTATTTTTATATCTTTCTTCACCAATTTTAGCTATTTAATAATATGCATTCATGTCTTTTTCAGGACAAGCTTTAGCATTGTAGTATATGGATTCTGATAAAAACTTGTAATTCGGTGGATATAAGTCAAAGATTGGCTTGATTATATCGCATATTGGTTGTTAATCTAAGCTGATTTTACTTAGGTTTTTAGAGGCAAATGGTTGTTTTAAATGGGCTGCAGGCTTTGTAATATTTTTAAATAAAACTATTTTTATTGCTTCATCCAAGCATTCTTAATTTTATTGTTTTATCGTTAAGGCAGCCTGTATTGGAAAAACGAGCTATAAGTGAAAGAAAAGCTTGAGCAAAGTCATTTTGGTTGATACAAGGAGCATTATTAAAGGTACTATTAAGCTCAATTTCTTTTAGAAAAATATATCGTGAAAAAGATATGTATGAGTGACTAGTGTGTCGACAGTACTAAGTGTTCCAAAGGATTCAGATACTTAGGCTTCCATCCAATTCCGGTTATGCTAGACTTTACAGCCTTAACCTGCAACGGAATTGAATTTGAAAACATAATAAATGAATCTGGATTTAGTTAGTATGTAGCAATGTAAAATGTACGCAAAGTAGATGTAAAGAACGTTAAACTTTATTAATTAATAAAATATAATGTTTATATATTTATATAACTAGAATTACGTATAAGCTGGGTATTTGATTGCCAGTATTAATGTAAAATAAAAAAAAGGTTTAGAATTGTAATGTTTTTTATAGATTGCCAAAATATGCACACATTTACATTGTTATATTTAATGTCATCTATAGCATGCAATGCTATCTCTACTATAATCTAGTCATCGTCGATTGGCGCACTATTGTCGCACATTAACTCAGGCCCTTGAAGTTCGGACAAAAATAGCTTTGCTCTAGTAAACCCAGGCCATTGTTTTCGAGACAATTGCGTTGTTGATTGTCCACGGCTTGTACACTTTTAGCAATATCGCCCCTAATTTGGTTGTTGTATGGACTGAGCCCGTATAACAAACCGCTGCAATAGATCCGCTACTTAGCACCACTATGGTAGCACGTTTGGACGAATATATTACAACACAAATGGTCGCTATTAATGGCTATATCGTGCTCGTTTCGGCTATTGCTGAGGCAGCGACTTATCAAGCAGTAATCAATAAATCAATAGATTCCTAAAAAGCAATGAAGGATGGGGAATTGAGTGTCATAGCATTAATTGGCGCTCTTGAATAAATTTGTAAAAGAACAAGCAGATCAGGTGGTTGCAAGGACAGAAATAGATAGCCGTGCTACCACAATGAATAGATTTGATATGCCGCAAGTGGAAAAGACGCTTCTAGTATGACAAACTCGTACTTTCAATAGGCGTCACGGAAGAACGAAGCCTTTGGGAAGACTGGAAAGAATAACCACGTCCACATGTTCTAAAGACTCGCGCGGATTACTTAAAGTGGCTGGTTGTCCGCCGAAAATGTTCTCATCGACACGTTGCATTGTTGTGTTTACTCCGCTTGTACGTTTGCCCCGACATTCCCATTCTTTTTTGTTTCTTATAGCCAGCATTTTTGGTCGTGCGCTCGTTGCTTTATCAGCATCTTCTCAACACCGTTGCCACTGCCACCACTTCACTCTTCGCTACTTGACTTTTCACGTTTCCTACTAATACACTATACGTGTTTGAGTAAGAGATACATAAGCACTTTTATTTTTTTCTTCCTATTAAACACTATCTTTTACTATTTCTGCTTTCCTAATACAACTAACCATCTTTATTACAAGCAGAGCTCTAATAATATGGCAAGATTTACTCCGGTAAGTAGAAATGGCATTGGTAGGATGATGTGTGCTTTTACTGCATCTGTCGACTATTTCAAAACCTTAAAACGTGTGATTCTATTAATTGCCACGCTACACCAGTACGCTGAACTAACCAACGACATTGCCGCTGTTTAGACGATTGCTGCAGTAGCATCGCTACTTTTCGCCGCTTCTTTGACTCAAGTGGATGCCATTTGCAAAAATTTTGGTGCCAAATGTAACAAGGACTCTCCTTGTTGTCTTAACGGCTACTGTGATAGCAAGCCTAATTTCTGTGCCGCTGGGTGTGACCCAGAAAACTCATACACGACCAAGTCTTGCTATCCAAAGCCGGCTTGTGTCAATTTTGAAACCAAATTTGATAATGCCAAAAAGCTTATCAATGCAAATGAATATGATGCCAATCCAAATAATTACGACTGGACCAGTGACTTTAAGCCAGACTATGCATCAATCAATAGCAACGGATTGCAGTTGGATATGAAATACCAGGGCGATAAGAAGAATGATGCTGGTAACTACGGTGGCTTTGGTGCCACGGTCACCTGGACTCGGTAAGTACTGGATTTAATATATATATATATATTGCTTTGGTATACTAATATATTTGATTATTAGCTTGCTGGAGTATGGTAAGGCCACTGTGGTCATGAAGTCGGCCTCCACCTCACCAGGTGTTGTCTCGTCGTTCATTACGAAATCACCAGAAGGTGACGAGATTGACTTTGAATGGGTCGGTAAGGACCCGACCGAGGTACAGTCCAACTATTACTATAACAACGAGTTGGATTACACCAAGGGAAGTCACCACCAAATGGGCGTTGATACTAGCAAAGAATTTCACGAATATGCGATCGAATGGATGCCAGACCACGTCACCTGGTGGATTGATGGCAAGGCTGTTCGTACTCTTACTCGCGACTCTACCGCAAAAATGGACAATGGCACCTACAAGTTCCCCAATAAAATGTCGAACGTTCAGTTCTCTATCTGGGACGGCGGCATGGGTCTTAAAGGCACTGCTGATTGGGCTGGCACGCCAACCAACTGGTCCGACAAGAACAAGATCTACTCGATGTTTGTAAAGAGCATCAAGATCGAATGTCTTTATCCTAATGCTACTGGCAGTTGGCCACCTGCCGGCTACGGTCCAGAGCCTAAGGGTACTGCCAATCCACAAGGTCCATATGTCCCAAGTGCTGATGATGGTGGTTCTGGTAATAGCTCTTACGCAACCACATTTACCGCTCCAGTCACTTTGGTGGCAGGTTTGGTGGCAGTTATCAGTGCTATCCTTGTTCTCTAACTTCCCGTTTATCTTATTGCGCGTATTTTTACACTGCGATTCTATCAAAGCATCAATAAAAATGCATATTTTAGCAAGCCTTATTAGTCATTATTAGCGGCAAACTACGCTGATTTACGACAATCGTCTATTTTTGTTTTAAATGGCATGGGAAAATTATATTCCATTAGTTATTGATTATAATTATAATTACTAAAAGCGAATTTATGCATTTCAAACTCCATTTTTGGAATAAGCTTTGACTAATGCAGCAATTGTGCAACAATAAAAAGTCTACTAAGGCTATTTATTTACCCATTAGTTTAGTGCGGACTTTACATTTCTAGGCGTCGATGGCCATTTAAACAAGCAACAGGCTGTACTACATAGCTTAATACGAATATTTCACTTTACTCACTATTTTCCTCTGCTCCACAGCATCAAATACTTTTGTACCTTCTTACTCTTGCGGGCAAGTCTCTCGGCTACTCATACTCAATTTGATATGCACTCACAGGTAAATAGCATCATTAAATTTGAGTATTCATTAATAATTATACTGCTATTTAGTGGTGGATATTTGTGCCAGCAGTTGCGGCATTACTCATCAATAGCTGTCTAGATGGTGTTGATGCTGTTTGCAAAAACGAAGGCAAAAAATGCGCTTCTTCATCTCCCTGCTGCTTTAATGGCAACTGCGGCTCAGATGTAAAATCCTGTTCCGAAGGCTGTGATTTTAAAAATTCATTTTCCTCAACATCCTGCTATCCTCTTCCTATGTGTTCAAACTACAATAGCGTCTTTACCGACTCAAATCGTATTCAACCTCGAAGTGCTTACAACGGTAATCCAAATAGCTGTGATTGGGTGATAGAAGATGGACCAAACTATGCCTCCATCA